>CP136871.1:4493119-4938119 GCA_033000465.1 Sciaenops ocellatus | reverse complement strand
TCAAGGCCCTGAATTCTCTCTCAATTATCAAACTTAACGTGTAATTTTATTTTATTTTAAACGCTTTTTTTTTTTTTTTTCGATGTCTTTGTTCGTGAGGATTTGTAGCGGAGGAGAAAAGGTGAGAAAGAAGTCCGGCAAACAAGAAGAAGACGAGGCAGAGAAACTTCCAGAGAGAGAGGAGAGCCTGCTGAAGAAGAGAGAGTTTCTGGTGGGAAAGATTGACCAGGAGCTGCTGCTGGTCAAGAACATCTGCAGGACGAACAGAAGAGGTGATTTTAAACTAAATGATCATGTCTGTAATTATTTAATTAACATACAAGTGCTAGTTAATTGACCAGCTGCTAACTTATTAGCTGTATAGGTGAATTAGCATGTGCTGGCTTTTATTAAGAGGTGTTTAATTAACAACATATTGTTACATAATGTTAATTAAAGAGGCAAATTAATGTAGCTGACACACCTGAGCGAGAAACTACCATAATTTATTTTACAAAGTTTAAAAAACAACAACAAAAAGTCAATGAATATCATAATTTAGTACATTTTAAAAGTAAATTTTAAATGGATGAAACATTTTAGTCAGGCTGTAGCTGCTGTTAGCTAATGTTAGCTCAGTTTGTTAGCTGCTGTTAGCTCAGTTCGTTAGCTAACAGCCTAACGTTAGCTCAGTTTGTTAGCTAACAGCCTAACGTTAGCTCAGTTTGTTAGCTGCTGTTATCTAATGTTAGCTCAGTTTGGTAGCTGCTGTTATCTCAGTTTGTTAGCTGCTGTTATCTAATGTTAGCTCAGTTCGTTAGCTAACAGCCTAATGTTAGCTCAGTTCGTTAGCTAACAGCCTAATGTTAGCTCAGTTTGTTAGCTGCTGTTAGCTCAGTTCGTTAGCTAACAGCCTAACGTTAGCTCAGTTTGTTAGCTGCTGTTATCTAATGTTAGCTCAGTTTGGTAGCTGCTGTTATCTCAGTTTGTTAGCTGCTGTTATCTAATGTTAGCTCAGTTTGGTAGCTCCTGTTATCTCAGTTTGTTAGCTGCTGTTATCTAATGTTAGTTCAGTTCGTTAGCTAACAGCCTAATGTTAGCTCAGTTCGTTAGCTAACAGCCTAATGTTAGCTCAGTTCGTAAGCTGCTGTTAGCTCAGTTCGTTAGCTAACAGCCTAACGTTAGCTCAGTTTGTTAGCTGCTGTTATCTAATGTTAGCTCAGTTTGGTAGCTGCTGTTATCTCAGTTTGTTAGCTGCTGTTATCTAATGTTAGCTCAGTTTGGTAGCTGCTGTTATCTCAGTTTGTTAGCTGCTGTTATCTAATGTTAGCTCAGTTCGTTAGCTAACAGCCTAATGTTAGCTCAGTTCGTTAGCTAACAGCCTAATGTTAGCTCAGTTCGTAAGCTGCTGTTAGCTCAGTTCGTTAGCTAACAGCCTAACGTTAGCTCAGTTTGTTAGCTGCTGTTAGCTCAGTTCGTAAGCTGCTGTTATCTAATGTTAGCTCAGTTTGGTAGCTGCTGTTATCTCAGTTTGTTAGCTGCTGTTATCTAATGTTAGCTCAGTTCGTTAGCTAACAGCCTAATGTTAGCTCAGTTCGTTAGCTAACAGCCTAATGTTAGCTCAGTTTGTTAGCTGCTGTTAGCTCAGTTCGTTAGCTAACAGCCTAACGTTAGCTCAGTTTGTTAGCTGCTGTTATCTAATGTTAGCTCAGTTTGGTAGCTGCTCTTATCTCAGTTTGTTAGCTGCTGTTATCTAATGTTAGCTCAGTTTGGTAGCTGCTGTTATCTCAGTTTGTTAGCTGCTGTTATCTAATGTTAGCTCAGTTCGTTAGCTAACAGCCTAATGTTAGCTCAGTTCGTTAGCTAACAGCCTAATGTTAGCTCAGTTCGTAAGCTGCTGTTAGCTCAGTTCGTTAGCTAACAGCCTAACGTTAGCTCAGTTTGTTAGCTGCTGTTAGCTCAGTTCGTAAGCTGCTGTTATCTAATGTTAGCTCAGTTTGGTAGCTGCTGTTATCTCAGTTTGTTAGCTGCTGTTATCTAATGTTAGCTCAGTTCGTTAGCTAACAGCCTAATGTTAGCTCAGTTCGTTAGCTAACAGCCTAATGTTAGCTCAGTTTGTTAGCTGCTGTTAGCTCAGTTCGTTAGCTAACAGCCTAACGTTAGCTCAGTTTGTTAGCTGCTGTTATCTAATGTTAGCTCAGTTTGGTAGCTGCTGTTATCTCAGTTTGTTAGCTGCTGTTATCTAATGTTAGCTCAGTTCGTTAGCTAACAGCCTAATGTTAGCTCAGTTCGTTAGCTAACAGCCTAATGTTAGCTCAGTTCGTAAGCTGCTGTTAGCTCAGTTCGTTAGCTAACAGCCTAACGTTAGCTCAGTTTGTTAGCTGCTGTTATCTAACGTTAGCTCAGTTTGTTAGCTGCTGTTAGCTCAGTTTGTTAGCTGCTGTTATCTAATGTTAGCTCAGTTCGTTAGCTAACAGCCTAACGTTAGCTTAGTGGGGGGAGTGTTAGTGTTTGTACCACAGGTGTTTTTGGACTACCGGGAAGAAGAAGAGGTTTGGTGTTGTGCCAGAACAGGAGCTGGACAATACTTATAAGTTAGTATCATGGATCACGTTAGCTGCTCATTTGGTAAGCAACAGAACCGGACAACCGGGCTCAGCAGCCTCTATGGACATAATGTCAGAGGAGAAGAGAGCGAAGAGGACGTTGGCGTAGGAAGCTAAGAAGAGAAATTATTAGCTACATCTGTGCTTTTCCTGTCGTGACGAGTCAAAAGATACGATGGCTCCACACTGTGACGTTGCTGTTTTCTGTCTCCTCGCAGTAGCTCTGCAGGCTCTGAGAAGAAAGAAGTGGTACGAGAAACACCTGAAGAACATCGACTGCGCCGTTAAAGCCATGAGGTCGGCTCACGAACACATGTAAGTGGAAAGAAATCAGCAGCGTTCAGTTAATGACGTGTTGTGATTGTGTTTTTGTGAACAAGCTCATGTAGTTTTAAAGAAAAGCTCTGCCGACTGTTTCAGAGACTTCATCAACAAGGTGAATGAGCTGATGAAGGACATCGCAGAGGAGCAGGACAAGACTCCGGACATGTCAGACGCCATCAACACCTCAAAGAGCTTTGGAGTCGAGTTTGATGAGGTACGATAACGGGAAACTTTTTATCTCAGTGTGAGTTATCGGTCAAGACAGGAAAAAGACTTCAGACAGTGTTATGTCCCCCTTACACCAAACAGAGCTGCTGCAACTTGAGCAAAACCTTCAGGAGTTTAAACCGAGATTAGAAATGTGTCCGCAACACTGATGGTTTGAATTTGAATTTGGGATTTGGTTTGAACTGGCGACGTTCCCTCAGGATGAGCTGCTGGCAGAGCTCGAGCGGCTGGAGAAGAGTCTGGACGAGAGTCTGTTTGAGAACGACGGAGCGGAGGAGAGAGTCCAGTGTGACGAAGTGCCGCCCACCGCATCGCCTTCTCAACCCGGTAAGAACCGTCTTTAACAGCAGGGGACGCGTCACACCGCACATCAGGCCGGCTGTAAGTCACGAAGAAAACACAGAGACGCATCAACCAGTTTGTTTCTTTTCTTCTCAGCTGAAGCCGCGGCGGACGAAGACGAGGACGAGGACGAGGAAAAAGATCTGGAGTATCTGCGGCGCTGGATGAACGAACCATCATAAAGCATCGACTCATCAGCACGAGTAATAAACAGAAATGAGACGTTATCGTTCAAGTGTTTTATGTTGTGACAGAGCACGTCGTCTCATGTAACGACACTATGAGCTGTGTAAGAGATGTTTTATTAATATAATAATATAATTAGAGCACTGCTAAATTATTTTATGATGTAACATGACGTCATCTGAACATGAATTGTCCCCTCACGTCCCATCTTTGTTCAAACGCCTCCTCGCCCTCCTGTTATTCGATGTATCACGACAATTTTTATCAACGGTCTCTGCTGCAGCTCAGAGGTTCTGTTCAGGTTCTGTTCACGTTCTGTTCACGTTCTCTTGGCTTCAAAGTTTCTGTTTAAAATTGCTGAATGTTACAAAAAATAAACTTTTATATGTTTCACTTTAAGAATGGCACGAGACGATGATTTGACCACTGTGACCTCTTTAAATATTTGTAGAGGAAAATATGGAGACAAATCAAATTAAAAAAAAAATTGAAAACAGAAACTTTAAACTGAAAATTAAGTTTTGATCTTGAACTTTAAATTTAATTTTTATTTTCAGTTTTTTACTTTCATATATTGTAATATTTGGACTCAAAAAGTGAAAAAAAAAGATTTGAAACTGTAAAAAACAAAATCTGCAACTGAATAAATTATGAATTCAAAAGAATAAATTTAAACTAAGAAACCTCCATAAATTATCTGTCATTTATTCGTCCTTCATCTATAAACAGCTTTTAAAGTCTGCCGCAGACTCGAAGCTCTTCACGACACGTGCCAGCGTTCAAACACTGATGGCTGACATGAGGCCAGCAGCTCTTCGGGAGAGGTTAGAGGACGCTCTCTCTGGAGCTTTGACTGATTTATTTAACAGCACATAAAAAAGAACATTAACAAAACAATAGAAATCATAACAGAATATGAAAACACTAAAAGGCTTTTCGAGGGTCTCCCACCCACGGTGAAGGATGACTCATCACATCAGATCACTTTGATCATCTCTGAAGACCCGAGCCAACACGTGAGACCAACGAACCCGCAAATGTGTTTTAATAAATCTACAACTGAGTACGACTTAAGAGTTTATTGAGAGTTTATTATCCATACTCTTAATCCTGCATAACTTTAAGTCTTAATATAATTTGAACAGGTGAGTTGTATAAAAATTCACCCTCAGTACAGTTGTCATGAACGGGGAAATTAGCTATAGAGACCAAAACTGTTTTTTGTACCAGGCTGTAAACATGTTTATTTCTGCTGTGAAGTTGGACATTTTAACATGGGGACTTATGGAGACTGAATCACTTCTGGAGCCAGCCTCAAGTGGACGTTTGAGGAACTGCAGTTTGTGGCACATGAGCTCTGTCAGTTACATTTTTCAATGCATTGGTCCATAGTATAGCTTTAAGCCTTAATCTTTAAATAATATAAAGAATATGGTTTACAGCTGCTCTATATGGAAAGATAACTTCTGTTATGATTTGTAGATTTTAGTTTAGAGATAATCACGTGGTGACCCCTCATATAACAACCTGTTTTTACATAACAAAGATGAGTTCACACTGGTTCTCCCTGGTCATCCTGTTAAATCCAGTACTTACTCACTATACTGCTGCACAGGATTAGTATCTGTCTGTCAGCCAGACAGCCAGTGACGGAGGCAGAGAGGGAGTGGCGGAGGCCGGCAGCCTCGGGATAAAACACCAGCTCTGTGAATACAGCCGAACAAAATGTGATCGCCATGTGTGTGCATGTAAGGACTGTACGACAGCCGACTGAAGCCTAATGGGGTCTGGAGCAAGCCAGAAGGAAGATTCAGGTAGGACGTCTTAAAAATGAAGATATAATCTGTATATTTATATATAATCTGTGATTTTTAACAGGCTGGATTGAAGGTTTGGTGCTTCAGGAAAAGACTAAATTTGACCAACTATATTCTGTTTGTGTTTCAGGAGAGGTTCACTGAGTATAGATGAGAATATTCCTGATAAATTTGTGTTTCTTTTTGTGCCGTACGGTAAATATTTCAGATTTGTGGTGATGAAGATGAAGGTGCAGACAGCCTCTTGTCCTCATAATTTCAATCAGCACACCAGGCCTCTTCACGATGATGAGTTTGTACTCTGCTCATCTACAAAGACACTTTTTAATCAGAACAAGTTGAATGTATTAAGACCTGTTGATGATAATCGAGGTTCCTCCATGTAGCACTGATGTGAGGTAGACGTAGCCCTTTAACACTCTTAAGAAATTAGCACAATCCAATTTGAAAGGTGCTGTTGCTCTTCATACCAAATAAACTCACGCACACTGCTGGAGATCCTCCAGTCAGCAGGCTCAGCTCACCTGACTGACCAGCAGGTCATCTCCAGGCTCAGCTCACCTGACTGACCAGCAGGTCATCTCCAGGTACAGCTCACCTGACTGACCAGCAGGTCAGCTCCCGTCTGGGTGGTCAGGTGTGTGTTTTTCCTCCCTCTCAGTTACGCCGAACGTCCCCTTGCCGCAGTCCAACGAGTCCGACTCAGCCAGCTCCTGCACGGGTCTGCCAGCCATCCTCATCACAGCTCCGTCGCGAGAAGACCTCTACGCCTCGTCGTCCAGCATGACGATAGCCGACGCCGTCAAAGAGCGGAGGCCTGCATCTACGCCGTTCGTGGTGGGGAAGAAATTCACGAACAGACGATAGCTCGATGTGTCGTGCTGCAGAAGGTGAACTGAGATCTGAGAGCAACATATTTTGAGAAGTGAAGCCAAAAACTGCAGTTCCTCTTCTCGTCCACTTGAGGCTGGCTCCAGAAGTGAGTCAGTCTCCGTAAGTCCCCATGTTAAAATGTCCAACTTCACAGCAGAAATAAACATGTTTACAGCCTGGTACAAAAAACAGTTTTGGTCTCTATAGCTAATTTCCCCGTTCATGACAACTGTACTGAGGGTGAATTTTTATACAACTCACCTGTTCAGATTATATTAAGGCGACAGATGGGTTATGTCGCATGTGTCTGGTTTCAGTAATCAGGCTTTTATTCAGCTCCGCCCACACTCCACGTATTTTGGATTATCCAGGAGCCGGTGGAGGCAGGACTGCCAACATGAAAATGACCAGAGCCGACCACACTGAGCTTCACAACGGCTCCTTAGAAACCTGTGGGTGACATCACAGAGACTACATCCATGTTTTATACAGTCTGTGTTTTCTCCATAGACCACCATTATCAAAGAGACGTCTGTAAAACTGTTGACAGAACACTTAGAACTCTTTTGTTTTGATCCAAGGAGGTTTTATATTTGTAATAATTAAGAATCCATGGCAGTGTGTCCATTCAGTAGGCTGCATAACCTAGAAACGTGTTTAGCTTCTGCTACAGGTGAACAATTATCATTGGTCTTATAATGCATCCATGCTCTGACCCCAAATGTTTTGTCGTCAACACTGAGTGCAGGGAGGATAAAAAGCGGTTAAGAATTAGGATGAAATTAGACAGTATAAATATGACGTCCCCCACAGGTTTCTAAAGAACCATATGTGAAGTTCAGTGTGGGGGACCTGAAGCGGGCTGAATGACGCCTGGTTGCTCAAACAAGCCATCTGTAACGACACCCACCTGTCGATCAAAGTGTCCATGTTCTTAATTCTGCATAACTTTAAGCCTTAATATCATTTGAACAGGTGAGTTCTATAAAAATTCACCCTCAGTACAGTTGTCATGAACGGGGAAATTAGCTATAGAGACCAAAACTGTTTTTTGTACCAGGCTGTAAACATGTTTATTTCTGCTGTGAAGTTTTTAACATGGGGACTTATGGAGACTGACTCACTTCTTCTGGAGCCAGCCTCAAGTGGACGAGAAGAGGAACTGCAGTTTGTGGCACATGAGCTCTGTCAGTTACATTTTTCAATGCATTGGTCCATAGTACAGCATAACTTTAAGCCTTAATATAATTTGAACAGGTGAGTTGTATAAAAATTCACCCTCAGTACAGTTGTCATGAACGGGGAAATTAGCTATAGAGACCAAAACTGTTTTTTGTACCAGGCTGTAAACATGTTTATTTCTGCTGTGAAGTTGGACATTTTAACATAGGGACTTATGGAGCCAGCCTCAAGTGAACTGCAGTTTTTGGCAGTATATTCCATGTAATTCTGTGTCTTATCATAAAATGAGATGAAGTAAATCTTTAATAACTTACATATATCTTTTGATTGTTTGTTTTTGTTCACAGTCCTCCAATAAAAGACTGAAAATGGAATTCACTGAAGACACACAGCGGCCTTGTTGACTCTCCGGGAAAGCTCTTCGTTGGCCTCCTTCGGGTCGGCTTGAACACAAACAAAATGGCGGTGTTCGCTGTAACGTTAAATCTCTAACGGACGGACGGATTATTTTTTTATCTTCTGGGGCTGAAACAGAAACAACCTCCGGTGAAAGAATGGACACCGTGGGAGAGGACGAACCGGACCCCATCAGACTGAAGTCCGTCAAGAACTATAAAACATTCACAGTGCCTCAAAGTGACCGGGTAAGACGCGGAGCTCCGTGTCCGGGACGAAGTGACGCTGAAGCGGCTGAGTGAGGGCTGTGGTGGAGGGTTCATAACATCCAGTTTATCAGCGGCTATACATCACTCATAGACCACAAATTAACATATATTATAAATATAGATACACTGCTCATGAATTCGGCTTATATTTGATAAAAGCTGCATTAAATATAACAGTTTAATGTCATAAAGTAGCTGTGTTTATCTCCCTATGATCACAACACTGTAAAGTACTAACAGTACGTGAATGCACCATGACCGTTAAAATTTAAAATCTGTCAGTTAAGAGCTCACATATATTCTGATATATTCCGATATATTTTAAACAAATGGAGTTATTAAAATATATTTTGTGATGAGTGCTCTCACTGTGGAGGTTAGTTAGTGCTCTGTGATTAACTTTAAAGGTCTGTACACTTCAGACAAGCTCATTACTCACTGCCACCAACACATAATCTGCATGTTAAACCATCAACCACCACCATCATCATCATGAGTCCTCATTTAGTGATCACGGTCCTGTAACACTGACCCACATCGGCTGCCTTTAATCTGCAGCTTTGTGTCATTTAGAGGACAGCAAATATTCACCACAGAGGTTTGATTATTAGATTACTTTATTTATTTCATTTCAGCGTCACTAAATATTCTGTTGAACTGTTCAGGATAAATAAAACATTCATGTGCCACATGGAGAAATAATGTAAACTGACAGTTTACAACTATCCCGTTCTCTGTTAGTTAACAACATTTATTCTGTAAAGTACTTTTATATGTTATTACTCTCATACATGGTAAATGGACTGTACTTATATATCGCCTTGCTAGTGTTTTTTACACTACTCACTCTACACACTGATATGTAGACTGATTGCAGACTGGAGGAGCCGGGAATCGAACCGCCGATCATCTGATTAGTGGACGACCCGCTCTACCTCTGAGCCACAGCCACCCCTTTTAGTACTTTTGGGACACTTTAAGTACTCTTTCAGTACTTTAAGAACTCTTATTGTACTCTTTTAGTACTCTTAGTTCTTTCCGTACTTTCAGTACTTTCAAAACTCTTCCAGGACTCTTGTAGTACTCTTTTACTACTTTTGGGACTACTACTTTTACTGCTTTTAATGATCTTTTAGTACTTTAAGAACTCTGTCAGTACTCTTTTTGTATTCTTGTAGTACTCTATTACTGCTTTCAGTACTTTCAGAACTCTTATTGTACTCTTTTTGTACTCCTTTAGTACTTTTAGTACTCTTTTAGTACTTTAAAAACTCTGTCAGTACTCTTTTTGTGCTCTTGTAGTACTCTTTTACTTTTTTTAGTACTTCTTTAGTTCTTTCTGTACTCTTTTACTACTTTTGGTACACTTTCAGTACTCTCTGTACTCTTGGTACTCTCTGTACTCTCTGTACTCTTGGTACTCCCTGTACTCTTGGTACTCCCTGTTGTCGGTCCATGAATCACATCTGCGTCGTCTCTTTGTCTTGTCTCTGTGTTTCAGTTCGGGAGCTGCAGAAGCGTTCGAGAGTTTGAGAAACTGAACCGAATCGGAGAGGGAACGTACGGCATCGTGTGTGAGTCACTGACGACGAACGAATGTTCGACTGTAAAGTTTAAAACTTCAGATCGTTTGAACGTTTCCTGTCCTGAACGCAGACCGAGCTCGAGACACCAAGTCAGATGAGATCGTCGCGCTGAAGAAAGTCCGCATGGACAAAGAGAAAGACGGTGAGAGCTCTAAACGCTGAGTCATGTTTCTGTTCAGAGCTGTTGAAAGCTGCTGACGCCCTGATCTTTGTCTGTCAGGAATCCCCATCAGCAGCCTGAGAGAGATCACCCTGCTGCTGAGGCTGAGACATCCCAACATCGTGGAGCTGAAAGAAGTGGTGGTGGGCAGCCAGCTGGAGAGGTAGCACACACACACACACAGTTAAGTTTTACTCTGAGCTCTCACGATCAGTTATTTATGTGTTTTTATGTTTGTTTCCTCTTCAGTCTGTTTCTGGTGATGAGTTACTGTGAACAGGATTTGGCCAGTTTGCTTGAAAACATGCAGACGCCGTTCTCTGAGGCTCAGGTAACTTTAACAAAACTCAAACTACTCTGTTCCAGCACTGCATTATATTTTGGCACATACGTGTTTCAGGCTACACGCTTGTAAAGATTTCTATACGACCTCCATCATCGTGTGCTGCAGACTTTATTGTCACAACATTAATGTGAAAGAATCTGTTCAAGTGTGACGACAACTATCAGTGAACTCTCAAAAGTCTACAGTCACGTCAGAATAACAAACAAAAACGTCTTTTAGAACTCTCTTAGTATTTCAGATACTTTTAGTACTCCTTGTACTACTTTTAGTACTTTATAAGTACTCTTTAATACTGTTTATACAGCTACACGGTGAATATCTTTCTATATTTACCATGTTTATACTGTTTATATCTTTTTAGATTTGCTGTATTTTTCTTAGATCTCTTTAAACTTGTTTATTTTTATATTTCATGTTTATTGCTGTTTGCAGCAGGGATACAAGGGAAACGTTATTTCAGTTCTCTGTATGTTGTGTACATACCTTTTCCTAGTTTTAGTACTTTATTAGTACTCTTTTGGTACTCTTTTACTAGTTTTAGTACTCTTTGTTTTAATACATTTTCTGCTCTCTAGTAAAATCTGTTGTATTATTTTGTCCCTCTGTCAGACGACGTGTCTGCAGGTCATGAGTAGAGTAAAAACTTAAATAAGTGTTGTCATTGTTGGTGAGTTGACTCTTTAGCGAACTGACTCACAGAGAAACAGAGAAAGTTCGTCCGTTATCTCGTCAGTGGCTCCGAGCTGTGACGTCACTAACGACATTTTCTTCTGTCCTTTCAGGTGAAGTGTATCGTCCTTCAGCTGCTCAGAGGTTTGGAGTATCTCCACCACAACTTCATCATCCACAGGTCAGTCTGAGACGTCAGGTGACACTTCTTGTTGTTTACATTTTTACCTTCGACGTTTTCCATCGACCCTGTAGACGATGCAGAGACCTGACATGACGGATAACGTGCTGCATATTAAACTGGGCCTACAGTAACGTGTAGTGCTCGCTCACATGAGGATTCATCATCATGTTGTGTAAATTATTTATACAAATAGACAGATTTATCTAATTCTACGTGTAATCCATGTTCATGTCTGTTCCTGCAGTAACTCTGAGGAGCCTCTAGAGGTCTTTTTTGGTTTATTGACTCTTCAGGCTACAAAACACATCGAACATCTGCAGCTAGCTCTCTCTAGTCGTTGCGTGTTAGCACGTGTTGCTTTGAAAACAAACAGTTTGTTCAGTTTAACTGAAGTGACACAAAAGCAGCGAGTGTGGGTGGTTAGACTTCCACAATAACTTCACATTCAGTCGTTTAGTGGCAGGGAAGGGAAACAGTCGAGGTCCAGCTGTAGAGGGGGACAGATTTATCATGTCCAGTTGTTGGTAGTGTTGCAGAGGAGGTCCTCTCTGAAGAGCTGGAGGTCTTCAGGAGGTTTGTGACGGTAGAGAGGGACGCCCCTGATCTGTCCTGAGCGTACGGGTGGCAGAGCTGGAGGAGGGAACATCTGTCGGTATGAGGACGGCTCAGTAATCTAGAGGTGAACACAGCCTGAGACGTTCAGAGTCGTCTGACAGCGGCTCATGATCCTCTTCAATCTCGTTATCAGGGACCTGAAGGTGTCGAATCTGCTGATGACGGACAAAGGCTGCGTTAAGATCGGTGAGTCATCGCCGAGTCACCATGACGACCTCACACTGTGCCAACGGATGACATGCAGGAAACAAAGCAGCCATCTTGTTTTAAATCAGCCCTTAAAGATGATTTCTGTCATTAACGTTTTACAGTTTTATGAACTTAACTTCTTTCTTTTGTCATAGTTTATAATAGTTTTTAAAAGTATTGATACTTTGATACTTACTTGATGCCTCCATTATTTACACATTCCATCAAAAGTTATTTTAAAAAACTGATCTACAATCAGAAGGATGTCATCGATTATCTGTCACTACGCTGACTCGACATCTCGAACACGTAGAACATTTTTATCATCAGAACTTTGAGTTTTTACTTCAACAATAAAATGATAGAAACAATCAAATAAACTATAAAAACACCTCACAACTGCAGGGAAACAACCTCAGTGTGTGTTCTGGGACTTTTTAAGTTATTTTAGTACTCTTCATACTGCTGTAGTACTTTAAGTACTCTCTTAGCACTCTTGTAGTATTTTTTTAGTTCATTGAGTACGTGTTTACTTGTGTAGGACTCTTTTGGTCGGATCAGTCGCTCTCTTACCAACTTTTTCTGCTGCTTTCAGCCACATTTCATGATCTCCATCAGCTGCTTTGAGTTTGCTCAGCTGAACTGTAAAAAAGTATTTGACAGAAGATTATTAAAGGAGCAGCATCAGGAGACGTCGCCGTCCTAACAGGAAGGAGAAAACATCAGGAAGTCCGTCTTTAGTTTGTCCTTTGTGGGTTACCGTAGAAACGTGTTCTGCGGCAGAGTCTGTAGATTCAAAGACAACAACATAAAAATTCATATTTTATGTGATTATACTGAACCTTTAAAGTCCTCACCCGCCTGCTGATGAAGACCAGGAGATGTGGTTGAAAGCTTTCACTCATGTTCTCACATAAAATCTGACGATCTGTGTTTTCGTGTCTCCGCCTCTCTCAGCTGATTTCGGGTTGGCGAGGATGTACGGCATCCCGCAGCAGCCCATGACGCCGAGAGTCGTCACACTGTGGTGAGTTCATGAACGTCCCTTTGGCCTGTGAACGCTCTGATGGAGCTCTGCACGCCGTGTGGAGGGTTAATAATTTGTCGTCTCTATGAATAAATCACGTGTGTGTTGCTGACGGTGCGCTTTGTGCAGCCTCAGTGGAAACTCCTCCCTTTAATCACCGTCAGTAATCCTCCTTTGATTAGCTTTATTAGCTTCAGCTGGCCAGCTCTCTGATCACGATGTGTCCTCCATCTTCCTCCTCCACCTTCCTCCTCCTCCTCCACCCTTCATCTGTCTGCAGGTACAGAGCTCCGGAGCTCCTCCTGGGGACCAAATCTCAGACTACAGCTCTGGACATGTGGTGAGTCTCCACTTCCTCTCCGAGGACTTGACGTGACCGCGATCGTTGATGACGCTGATGAGCTCATCGCGGTGTTTCTTTGTCAGGGCCGTCGGCTGCATCCTGGCGGAGCTGCTGGCTCACAAACCTCTGCTGCCCGGCACCTCCGAGATCCAACAGGTCGACCTGATCGTCCAGCTGCTGGGAACGCCCAACGAAAACATCTGGCCGGTGAGCTACAAACACACATCTGCGTACACGTGTGACGACGACGACGACGTTAAGTGAAACGTTTGTTTGTATTTCAGGGTTTCTCTCAGCTGCCTCTCATCGGTCAGTACAGTCTGAGGAAGCAGCCGTACAACAACCTGAAGAATAAATTCACCTGGCTGTCCGACGCTGGACACCGACTGCTCAACCTGCTCTTCATGTACAACCCACAGCGCAGGTACACCGACGTCACGTCCACGTTAACCGAGAGCGCCAACCGTTGACCCACAAACCTCAGCGGCACATGAAGTTATCTCGTACACGATACACGAAATCTTTGCACTCGACCTCGGAGTGAAACGAGTCGTTGACGCTCAAAAACATGAACGACGACGAGCAGCTGCAGTTCCTCTTCTCGTCCACTTGAGGCTGGCTCCAGAAGTGAGTCAGTCTCCATAAGTCCCCATGTTAAAAACTTCACAGCAGAAATAAACATGTTTACAGCCTGGTACAAAAAACAGTTTTGGTCTCTATAGCTAATTTCCCCGTTCATGACAACTGTACTGAGGGTGAATTTTTATACAACTCACCTGTTCAGATTATATTAAGGCTTAAAGTTATGCAGGATTAAGAGCGTGGACGCTTTGATTGACAGGTGGGTGCTGTCACAGGTGGCTTATTAGAGCATCCAGGTGTCATTCAGGTCTGACCTGAAGACTGAGCGGTTTGACGTCACTGAAACGATGACTCACCAGGACAGATGTGTGTGTGCGCACACTGATCCCTGTCAAACTAACAAAAGCTGCCTGATCGATCGTTCCTGATTGGATCAGATGATAATCAATTAAAAACAGTAATCACTCTCCGCGTGGGGAAGTGTGTCGATCGATCTTGATTAGACGTCATCTAATCAACCTGAGAAGATCTTTGGTTTAACTTTAGTCACGAGGACGCGAGGCTGACGACGACCTTGTCGTAACCATGGAAACACCAACGGACAAGGCTGAGTCATTTCATGGTGACGCTTCCTCCGTTAATCTAAATATCGGCAGAGACGTGGATCAACAGCAGACCCGGATACTCAAACAAGCCACCTGTGACGACACCCACCTGTCAATCAAAGCGTCCACGCTCTTAGAGACTGACTCACTTCTGGAGCCAGCCTCATGTGGACGAGAAGAGGAACTGCAGTTTTTGGGCTCCAGTTCACGGACTGTCCGTAATAATTCTTCGTTGTCTGTTTTCTTGATGCAGAGCTACCGCCAAAGATTGTCTGGAGAGTTCGTACTTCAAAGAGAAACCTCTACGTGAGTGAAACCAGCCTGTGAACTTTTTATGGCTGATGTTTGTAAACATCATCGTAACACTCTTCATCTCCATCTTGTCTTGTCTCTTCTTCTTCGTTCAGCCTGTGAACCGGAGCTGATGCCAACCTTCCCCCATCATCGCAACAAGCGGGCCGCGCCGCTGGCTGAGAGCCACTCGAAGCGGAGCAAAGTGTGACGAAGGCGGTGACCACGACGACGAAGAGACGACGGAAGGGATGGACGTAGTTTTAACTCTTCTGAAGCCGATGGACTCCGTCACAGATCAACTGATTACGTAGAACTGTGCAGCGTTCAGTTATCATGTTATAAACCGCAGATCCGTGCTCGTAGTCTTGGCATGTTTAACGAGGTGGAGGTAACGAGGACAACGATGCCTTAACAAACTTGAGGCATTGAGTCTTGTTTGTGTTTGTCATGTTAGACTGTCTCTGCTCGTTTCAATCCCAACATCGAAGCTGTGACGCTGTGGGATGGCAGGACGAGTACGAACTGAACCGACGTGCTCGAGAACCGTGTTGATGAAAACTGTCCTGTTTGTTTGTTTGTTTGTTTGTACTGTCAAAGTGTCCTTGGGGTAAAATGCTGAAACCTGAACCTGCTCGCTTGTTGTCAGTCGTCAGAGTAATAGTTTGATACCGTTCATGTGTCTACGCTAAATATGTAGCTGGAGCCCGGTCTTTTATGCTAAGCTGCCAGACTGCTGGATGTAGTTTCATATTCAGTTCTCTCGTCTAACTTTGGACAAAACAAGTAAACGCACGTTTCCCCAAAAGTTTGACCCTTCTGAAGCCCCGCCCCTTTTCAGTCTGTGCTCCAATCACAGTTGAGCGAGCCTTGGTCAGAGTTTTCTGAACTTAGATATGCTACATGCCAATCCTATGTTAGCTAATATTAGCAAAATACTAGCTACCCAATCTACTTAAAATATTAGCTAGCTAGTTACCTTATCTACAGCTAGTTACATTTTAAGGTCAATGTTGACAAACATCATGCTAACACCAGCTAAATAGCGATTTATGTAAATTAGCTAGCTAGCCAGTGTCTTACTAACATTAGCTATGAGATGTAACTGTAAATGGAGACTAGCTAGCTAACAATTAGCTAGTTACATCTTATAGCTGATATTTGTAAAACGTTAGCTAATTTATCAGTCGTTATTTAGCTAGTGTTTCGCAACTATTAGCTGTAAAAAATAACTAGCTAACAACTGATTGCGACATCTACAGCTAAATAATTCCATTTGATAGCAAATGCTAGCTAACTAGCTAGCTATTTTACATCATTCATTACGTTAGCGGGTTAGCTAGTGTTTTGCTAACATTAGCTAACTTAAGGTGCGATCATATTGTGTTGTGTTGGTTGCGTTTTCAACATAGACGAGCTAGCACGTAGCATGTCGAAGTTGACCGAGGCTTGCTCAACTGTGATTGGAGCACAGAGCGGAAAGGGGCGGGGCTTAAGAAGGGTCACCATTCCTGTAAGAGCTGCTCAAACGTACTGTAAATTATGTTGAACATAATAAACACGTCAATCAAACAACTGTGCTTCTTTTTTTCATTTGAAATGTCAATTTTTATTAATGCAGGATAAATTAGTAGTAATGAGTTACATGGCCAGTGGCAGGTTAAAGTTCCCTCACAGGGGGACGTTAATAAGTGACCTCCCACTGATGAACCAGTATGTACCTCCACAAACACACAGCATTGAGCGATCACACACACGAGTCCCGTCACTGAGCGAGCCGGACTAGCCCGTAGTCCCCGAGGCGAGTCGGCGCTGAAACAAACGTCCAATTTAAACCCGGTAAACTGTGAGATCCAGAATAGTGTTAGCTTCAGATATTAGCCTCCTAACAGACAGAACAACACAGGACTGACCGGAGCTCAGTCATGACGTAACAATCATTAATTAGCTAACCAACAAGTGATGGAAATTAGCTAGCTAGATAGCGTTTTGCAACCATTAGCTAATAAACGTAACCAACTAGCTGTAGATTAGCTAGCCCACAAACAAGCTAACGGTCGATTGATCACTTCATCTGCAGCTAGTTGCATTTGATAGCTAATGTTTGCTAGCTAACTAGTTAACTGTAAATGTATATTAGCTAGCTTGCTAGCTAGTTATTTAGCTGGTTAGCTAGCCTTTTGCAACCATAACACATAACTAGCTAGCTGTAGCTGTAGATTAGCCAACTAGCTCACTCAGAATTGAGTGGTCACTACATCTACAGCTAACTAGTTAAATCTGATAGCTAATGTTAGCAAAACGCTAGCTAACTAGCATCGCTGAGGCGAGTTGGTGCTGAAACAAACGTCTGATTTAAACGTGGTAAACTGTGAGATCCAGCAGGGTAACAACAGACAGACGGTAAAGAAACAAAATGGTAGTGTTAGCTTCAGATATTAGCCTCCTAAAAGACAGAACAACACAGGACTCGTGACCGGAGCTCAGTCATGAAACGTCAAATTTAAATACTTCAAGTGTAAACATACAGTCAGTCAAGTTACATTTGTGTTCGTAGTTAAAGAGATGCGCTTGATTGATCAGCTTTTGATACAAACAGCAGTGTTTCCTGGGAAATGCAGTGCAGTAAAAACTCATTTGCGACGTTAAAAACAGCGGATCTCACCAGCAGGTGTGTTTAGTAGCGGTTCTGGAGCTGTACAGTCACATCTTATGTTAGCTTACATTAGCAAAACATTAGCTACCTAATCTACATAAATTATTAGCTAGCTAGTTAGCTAATCTACATCTACAGCTAGTTACTTTTCATGGCTAATGTTGACAAACATCTAGCTAACCAGCTAACTAGCGATTGATGTAAATTAGCTAGCTAGCCTTTTTTTTTTGGCAAACATTAGCTATCAGTTGTAACTGTAAAGCTAGCTATTTTACATCAATCGTTAGTTAGCTAGTTAGCTAGTGTTTCGCAACCATTAGCTGTAAAACGTAACTAGCTAACAATTGATAACAACATCTACAGCTAGATAATCACATATTTTACATCAATCGTTAGTTAGCGGGTTAGCTAGTGTTTTGCTAACATTAGCTAAGAGTGATCTTTATCACCAGTTTAAGACGCCCAAAAGCTCCAGAGCTGCTACTAAAGGGACCAAATGCTGCTTTCAACGTCGAGTAAAGAATAAAAAAAAAAACAGAAACTGAGGAAGACCATGTAAAATGTCCGAAAGCTCCAGAAACCTTTGTGGCTCTCAATCAATCAAAGCGCATCTCTTCTTTTATTTTTATAAATACTGAAAGCTTCGCTCTGAGGCCTGACGGAGACGCACAAGAAGCCGTTAGAGCGATTCTTTAATTAATTAATTAATTATAACTTCTTCATCAAATAACAAAATAAAACGGAGCTCTCGACACGTAATCGACAAACACATTAAAAGACACACACGTTTAATAAAAACACTTGAGATGCATTCACACACTCGCATGCCTGGCAGGAGAACTTAAGTCGTCTTCTTTTTTGTTTCGCCGTCCTTCGTCGCGATCCAAAGCAAAAAAACAAAAAAACAAAAAACAAAGTGCACGATGGCAACAAAAAAACGTTCACGGTCCTTCAGTCTGATTAAAATCGGCTCGTGGAGAGACAAACTCCGGCTTTTTCCTCACGACGACGCAGGTTAACATGAGAAGTTCTTGTAGCTTCGTTGCCTGAAATGACGAGGAGGAGGAGGAGGAGGATCTATCGTCCAACTACCAAATCACACCGAGGTTTTCTATCGGAGAGCGTTTGGTCGACCTCCTTCGAGGATTCGAAAAAAGAAAAACGCCCACGTCGGACGTTTTATTTTGAAATCCACGAGAGGTGAAAAGGTGAAGCGAACGCTCGAGCCTACGGGGATGGTGCGGCAGTCGAGGGAGGGTGAGAGTGTCGCGGGGAGTTGCAAGTTTGACCCTTCAGGTGGTGGCGAGGTTAAAAGTTGAGGCGGGTGGAGCTCGTGTCTCTCTCTCTCTCTCTCTCAGCCCTCCATCCCAAAGTCCTCTGTGAACTTCTTCACCTTCAGCAGGTCTTCGGTGTTGACAGTGGGACGGGTGGTGGACAGCGAGCGCAACATGTCCGACTGCAGAGGAAGCAGAGACACGAGTTAGTTTATTTTAATATTCGAGGCGACTTGTCGTGACAAACCCACAAAAAAAAACAAGTCTTTTCGCGTCTTTCAGCTCGTTTTGGTTCAGTCTCACTTACCGAGCAACCGAAAAGCCAAAAAAAGACAAAGTTAGCGACTAATTCATGAACTTTGTCGAGTATTTAGCAGCTGGAGAACCAGATATTTCGTTCAGGAGGTGGTGGAGACCAAAAACGGAGCTAAAAAAGACACAAACTGGACTGGGGTTTGAATTTCCAGGTCAGTTAATGCAGCTTTAAAGTCCCCATGAAACAAACAAGAGGTGGAGTTCTGTTTATTTCCAGATATCGTGGGACTTGTCGTGGTTATTGATTAGCAAGACTAGTCAGTATATCGCCTTCTTAGGTAGCTCATGGTCATGGAAACTCTTTGGTTGAAGCGTGGTTGCTCCACTGAGTCGCCTCGTTAAGCGTATATGTGACTCTCTGTGCGTCTCACCATGCAGACGATCGGCTCCAGCAGCTTATCACTAGGCACCTCCATCCAGGTCATCTCTATGGCTGCGGGGTCGCCGGGGGAACATGGGGTCAAGAGGTCGTCCACCATCACCTGGTTGTTGCTTCTGGACGGGCCGCGAACCTACCGAGGTCGGACACAGAGAATAAATAAAGACGTTAAAACCGTGATGTTGATTTATTTCTGTAAACATTGCGGACGTGTTTTTTAGTGACGTCGACCTTCTTGAAGTGCGTCGCGGACTGGACCTTCCTGACGGGCTGCATCAGAGCGTCCCGGACGATGATGCTGATGTCGGCGCCGGAGTAGCCGTCCGTCTTGTGGGCGAGCTGCCGCAGGTCGGGCTCGCTCAGGCTGTGCGGCGTGTTGCCGAGATGGAGACGGAACATCTGAGCCCGGGCCGGCTCCTCTGGCAGCGGGATGTAGATACGCTTCTCAAACCTGACACACGAAATTCAAGATTTCAGAGCTCGTGAACGTTGGAAACTTTCCATGGGAATTAACGTGAATTTATGGGAATAAACGGGAATAATTGAAGCTTGGCCCTTTAACAGGGAACTCAAATATAGTTGGGGAAAATATATTTCTGCATAATCTTGACTAAAACAACCAGATTTCATGCAGGTACACTTGAATATCTGCTATTCCTCAATCACAGGCACATAACACACTGTTTACTGCAGGGCTATTAAGGCCACGCCCCCTACCTGCACAGGTGATTTCTGTACCTGGACCACACTTTAGAGCCCAGAGCACACAGAGACTATTGAAGACACACATTTGAGCTCGTGGACTACATAATATTGTTCAATAAAATAATTAAAAAACATTAAATTACCCACAATTTGCAGTTAATTCTCATAAATTCCCATGGAGTTTCCAATTTGGAATATTTCCAAAATTCCCCAGCTTTACTTCCCGTGGAAACTTTCCACCCCTTTACAACTCCTACTCACCATTTATGCTACAAAATACAGACAAGAAGGAGTTTAACTTGAGAGAGCGAGTGAGCGCCGGCCTCGATAGAGGCTGTGGATGTTTGACCGGTCTGAGCGTCTGATTGACGTCCGGCTGCATTTTTTTAAAAGTTAGATCCAGCTGAACTTCTTTGCCCGTAGGTCGCTACGTTTTCTGGCGGACCAAGCTGTTAAAACCTGAGACTGGACTAAAATAGGGGTTTAGCGTGGAGTTGAAGTGGGCAGTGGTCCCTTGTTTTGATGTATTCAGACCTGCAGACGCCTGTATGTCAGTTTGAATAAATGAAGTCTTGTTCTGTTGTTTGTCTTTGTGCATCTATCGAGATAAACATGCGTTGATTTGCTGTGTGTTGTATTTTCAGAGCGTCTCCTCTGACCGCTTTGAATGAAATCAAAATAAATGAGCACAGTGAACCGTGGAGAACTGAAGCGACCTCTGACCTTCTGCGGATGGCAGCGTCGAGCACCCAGGGGATGTTTGTAGCTCCCAGCACCAAGATACCGTCGTTGTTGTTTCCCACACCTGCAGAAACCAGAAAGCTTCGGGTAAACTCCGGTTCTGTTCAATTAGCGGTGAGCTACTCTAGCGAGCGGCTCGGCTTCTCACCCTGCATCTGGACCAAGAACTCCGTCTTGATGCGGCGGGCGGCCTCGCTCTCGTTCTCGTTCCTGGAGCCGCACAGCGAGTCCACCTCGTCGATGAAGATGATCGAGGGCTTGTGTTGGCGAGCCAGATCGAACAAGTTCTTCACCAGCCTGACAGACAAATGTAAGGACGGAGAAGGTGAGACAAGAGAGAGAGAGAAGAGGACGGTTTCCACTCTAGTTTGGCTGAAACGATGAATCAAAGTCGTACTTCTCGCTCTCTCCCAGCCACTTGGACATGAGGTCTGAGGAGGACACGGAGAAGAAGGTGGAGTTGTTGGCCTCGGTGGCCACGGCCTTGGCCAGGTACGACTTCCCTGTACCCGGAGGACCGAACAGCAGGATGCCTCTCCACGGAGTCCGCTTTCCTGGAGAACACAGAAGACCAGAAGGTTAACACGACAAACATGAGGACTAACTGAAGCTTCCTGCACTGTGGCTGAACGAACTCACTGAGGTGTAAATATAACCAGACAGCTGAGATCCCGCCGTACCTGTGAAGAGGTGAGGGAATTTGATGGGCAGGATGACGGCTTCCTTCAGAGCCTCCTTCGCTCCCTCCAGTCCAGCCACATCGTTCCACCTGACGTTAGGCTTCTCCATTACGATAGCGCCTGGACACAAACACACAAAGATTGACAACAGCGCCGTAGAAATGCAGTCAGAAGACGCACTGCACCTGTAGCTCCGTTTACTCACCCATGAGTTGCTCCTGCAGTTTCTTCTTCTCTGGATTTTCACCCTCGCTGTCACTGTCGCTCCTACAAACACAAACACACAGATTCAGTGAAGCACACACACACTTAAACTTGTGTTTTCCTGACGGGAGACAAACATACTTGTCATTGCTCTGCGCCTCCTTGACGGGCTTCTTGCCCTGTTTGTCTTTATTCTTCAGGTAATCTTTAAGTTTCTCCGCTCGGTCCAGGTACTGCATACACTTTGCTCGTATACTCTCTTTTGCCTTGTCGCTGTGGGCCTCATCTGAAAGAAAGAAACAACGTGAATCAACACGGACAAGTGTAAACTAGATTATACAACAAGTAGTGGTAGTCTATGTGTTTATATGTGTGGTATTTATTCAGTGTGTTGTGTATATGCGTGGTATTTATACAGTTTATGTTTATATGTGTGGTATTTATTCAGTTTTTTGTGTATATGTGTGGTATTTATTGTTTGTGTTTATATGTGTGGTATTTATTCAGTGTTTTGTGTATATGTGTGGTATTTATACAGTTTAATGTTTATATGTGTGGTATTTATTCAGTGTTTTGTGTATATGTGTGGTATTTATTCAGTTTTTTGTGTATATGTGTGGTACTTATACAGTTTATGTTTATATGTGTGGTATTCAGTTTTTTGTGTATATGTGTGTTATTTATATAGTTTAATGTTTATATGTGTGGTATTTATTCAGTGTTTTGTGTATATGTGTGGTATTTATACAGTTTAATGTTTATGTGTGGTATTTATTCAGTTTTTTGTGTATATGTGTGGTATTTATTCAGTTTAGTGTTCATATGTGTGGTAGTTATCAGTTTGTGTTTATATGTGTGGTATTTATACAGTTTTTTGTGTATATGTGTGGCATTTATACAGCTGGTGTTTATCTATGTGGTATTTAAGTCTTTGTCTGTGAGTTCAGGCTGCTGTACTCACATTTGATGGCGTGCAGGAAATATTCCACAGCGTGCTGGTACAGACGGAGGGCCTCTTCATAGTTCTTCGCCTTGTCTTCCTCTGTGGCTTTGGTCACGAGATCAATCGCTTTCTGCAGAGGACAGGTGCACACACACATGTGTAATGTTAAGTCACACTCATATCAGTCTGCACATGTCAACACTGGAGCTGCAACCAAAACAAAGCCCAGTTATACAGAAAACATAGCATCCTATGAGTTTATGTGACTCCACAGTTAAATACACGGTGGTATTTCTTACACTTGTTACCAAACTGAGATATTAAACAACAACAATCTTTGTGTTTTTTTTTCATGTCATGAGCTGCAGCCACAGCCCAGCTAACGGTGAGCTAGCGGCTACTGTTATAAACATTAACTCAGGGAGGCTAAACGTGAGCTAACTAGCCACAATCTGTTGATATTATTATTTATATATCACAGGCAGCTGGTGAAGTAACGTTATGTTTATATGTTGACGCTGTTATTATCAAGACAATACACTGTCCGCATACTCAGATAAATAAACTGGCTAACGGGCATTGGACAATTCAATACGGGCTAACGTTAGCCCGGTGTTTCGGTGCAACGAGCGACCGTGTTAACTGGTGACCGTTAGCCGAGTGTATGTGTGGTTGTCGTGGTTACGACCTTGCAACGTTAATGAGAACAACAGCAAAAAACAAAGAGCAATTCACGAGGACAGCTACGCATCTTCTTGTCTTCTTGACTGACGTATTCGGCTAACGGTCACCAGTTAACACGGTCGCCCGTTACGCCGATACACCGGGCTGATAGCAGCGCACCTGTAATGTTGACGTTGTCATTTCATCTCACTCTTCTGCTTGCTCCGTCCAGATTTTCTATCCTCTCTACGACCCGACCCAAAAAGGTGGATGTGTGCAGAACCGAACCCGTTAACAGCCCCGGTGTGATGTGAGCGGGCCGGCTGCTCCTGACATGACCAAAAAAACGGCGGCTAATAACGGGACCGAGCTAATATGACAGCTTCTGTCCGCCCTCGACCACAGCAACACTGCGTACGAAGCTAACTTCCGGTTTGGGTTTTTCAAAATAAAACACACCTACATATATTCACCAAACACAGTGAAGAATACGTTATGGGTGCGACGTTGTTACAGCAGCCGTTTCCGCTGCTGCCACCTAGCGGTCCAAATAGCGCCACTGCAGCGGTACAGCGACTGGAAAAGACTCACATGGCCATAAAAAGGCAGGAAAACATACATGTGTGCAAGAGTCAGTGTGTGTGTAATGAAAGTTTGTATTAAAAAACAACCATATTGTGCATTTATTTATATCTACTTTATTTTCATCTTTCTTATATGTGTTTAGATAGATAAATAGATAGATAGATAGATAGATAGATAGATAGACTATATACCCATCTGGGTTGGGAACACCATGGGATCTGTTAGTTAGGAGGAGCTGGAATGCGTCGCTGGCGAGAGGGAGATCTGGAACATCCTGGTAAATCTGCTGTCACTGCGACCCCACCCCGGATAAGTGGAAGGAAGGGCTTTGACGACAGTTTTGCACGCTCCTCTCTCAATCAGTTTCATGAGATGTCACCTGGGATGGTTTTCCAACAGTCTTGAAGTTGAAGTTCTTCATATATGCTGAACACTTGTTGGCTGCTTTTTCCTTCACTCTGCGGTCCAGGTCATCCCATCTCAGATGGGTTTAGGTCGGGTGATTGTGGAGGCCAAGTCATCTCCTTCTTGGTCAATTAGTCCTTACAGAGCCTGGGGGTGTGTTTGGGGGTCCTGTTGAAAAACAAATGACGGTCCCATGGTTGTTGGTTAGATGTGCCTTCAATTTTGAATAAATCGTCAAGAGTGTCGCCAGAAAATCACCTCCACACCATCACACCTCCTCCTCCTTGCTTCATGGTGGGAACCACACGTAGATGCCATCCATTCACCTTTTCTGCCACGTAGGTCTGATTCACAGTCTCCTCTGAACAGCTGATGTTGAGATGCGTCTGCTATTTGAACTCTGTGAAGCATTTATGCAGGCTCTGATCTGAGGTGGTAACTTCAATGATCTCATCCTCTGCAGCAGAGGTAACTCTTGGTCTTCCTTTCCTGGGGCGGAGCCAGTTTCATCTGAGCATTTTATGGTTTATGCGACTGCACTTGAAGACACATTGAAAGTTGCTGAAATGTTCTGGTCTGATTGACCTTCATGTCTTAAAGTAATGCTTGAGACATTTACTGTATGCCAACACGACCTCTGAACACAAATGATGAGTTCAATGAGTCTCAAACTCATTGAGAAGGCACACCCCACACATCAACCTTGTGTATTTTGTAACAGTTTTATTGGTAGGTATTTACATCTGAGATTATTACATTGCTATCATACATCGTATACTGTATCTTGGAAGGAAGTCTAAAATACTTTGCATAAGACAGGTTATTGCAGCAGCACTTTTATCCTTTTGTGACTTTTCAGTTCAATGATTGTGTTGGACGCAAGCTGCCACAGATATTACCTTTGGTTCAAAAGAAAAAAGAAAACCCCTTCGTTTGAAGCGTTTGCTTTGCATAGACAGGAGAGCCATGATTTCAAAACATTAAGAGAAAGGAGATTAAAAAAAATCAGGAAGAGGAGAGGAGGGGTACATTCACAGATTTAAAGGGGTTTGATCGGTTAGTGCATCGAACAGCTCAAACAGGGGACAGCCTGCAGCTTGTTGAAGGTTGACCAACTTCGGACAATCAGTTTTGTGAGGCGGGTTAGAGACACATGATTACCGTCAAATAAAAGTAGGACGATTGACTTGCGACTTCAAACGTTGCAGGAGAAACGCCACGTAAATGTGATGTTTGAAGCTTCGAACTGTCAAACTATATGTTTACACATTTCAGCTTTCATAATAAAAGCCAAACAAGGTTGTTCAAACCATCACAAGGACATCAGAGTCCAAAATAGAACAGAGGTCATTCAGACCGGTGATTGTGTTCCTTATCCCAGAACAGAGGGGTTATCTTGTTTTCCTCTGTTGCACAGTCAGTGGACACAATGCTTCATTATTCGAGGCCCAGACCGACACAGAGGCTCTACTAAAGGGTCACTTTAGCAACATGTACCACGAACCAACCGAAGGTTATGAAAACGTGTTAATTACGGTCACGTTGAACTCATTAATGAGTCAAGTCTCAACACAGGCACTGGACTGAAAAGATGACATGATCGGAAGACGGTGATTGGTTTAGCTAACCTCAACTCGCCTCGATTTTAGCCCCCCAAAAAATGGACCCAATTTCGGGGTCCTGCACCTAAAGCTGAATGTGAACCAGAGAAACTAATGACTGTTTTGAAATAATGAAGATCCACCAAAGGATTCTTAGCTCCAACAAAGTTCTCATTCTTCATCTTGGAGATAGTAGTTTAGTTTTAGCCTTTTCCAGAGCTTTCAACTGCATCTCACGGTCTCCATCAGTGGATGGAGTCTGCTCAGTTCTCATCACGATACATCTTTAAAACAGTCTTTTTTTTCTTCTCTCAGGTGGCAACAAGCAGCAATATTTGTGGCGATACAAATGTTTTCTCTGGTGTTCCTGGTTTATCAGCAGCAGAAATTATTTCCTGCTCAAGTTTGTTTTTCTTTTGTTTCCACTTCAGCCAAATTTCCTGTTATTTCACCCCCTGAAAACATTTCATTTCATGTGTTAGTTGCTACCGGTGATGTGAATGACTTCACAGCGTTGACCAGGAGGTCATCGACCAGGATCAAGGAGACCAGCAGAAACCATTGTCAAACAGAGAAACCATTTCCCTGAATGTATGAAAGACTTCTTACAATGTGAGTTAAGTTCCATACTTAGGTCACGTGATGGTGGCTGAGCCATCTCCATGACAACTGAGCAAAGACCATGAGATGTGGCTGAAATCTAGCAAGTGGACCTTGAGTAAAGACTATTTTCTCATCGGCTGGAAGGAAAAGACCAAGTCTACGGTCATTCCTCTTTAACCGGTACAGTTTGGATTATCAGCACACATCGGTACCTCTGTCACGTGACAGTTCCACCTTGAAACAAGCCCATTAGCCGGAGAAACGTTTCTGTGGGGAGCGACGAGTAACAAGAGACGAGTAATCTCAAGCGAATTGGAATGCGATGATGGCGACACGGAGACGGCGTGGTAGTGTAGGTCAGTAAGAGGAGATAACACGTGATCATGTCATACATCATCTGATACAGAGTTCAATGTCAGGAAGTCATGCTATCATGAGATACACACTTATAAAAAAAAACAAACATAAAAACAAAGTAACATGTTTTTAACACTATAAGAGTAATACTATTGCTCGAGCATGTCGAAAGCTTAAAACTCTCTTATTGTGTGAAATAAAAAAAACAACATTACAAAGAGTGTCTTCGTCTACATGTAAAAAGGCACAGTTGGCAATCCTGATTACAACAGTAGTAGTTTGGGATGACGTGCTAAAAGGTGTCAGACGGCAGGCACACTATGAAGCCAACAGAAGCGTGTAGCATAAACACAAAGAGACGCACATGAACGCACACACCTTTCTTTTGCATTTCAGTCACTCAATCTCGGATCAACAAACTGCACCCGGACTCACTAAAACAGCTTCTTTCAAACAAACACGTGAAAAACATACACTGGAAGGCTGTCGTGGAATGATAGGCAAAGAGTAAAAACAAGGGAACGCTCACCGTCCGAACACAGCGACACTTTGCTTGAAGAGCTCATGAAACTGAAGACATTAAATCCAAAACAACCCCACCATGCGCATCTCCGTCACGTCACAGCTGCCGTTCTCTAGACGACTTCAAACCCCACCAGGAGCGTTTCAGAAGCGTTTTGCCCACCAGACTTTGTTAACTTGCTCAGATGTGGTCATTTTTCTGGTTTATGTACTTCTAAATATGTAAATATGCTATGTAGTTAATTTATTTCCATTTTGGGTGTTTTATTTTGAAAATCGACCAGATTCTCTGTGTCTTCCATTAGCTCGAGCTGCTCTGTGTTGATTGACGCCGGCTGCTCATGGAATCTTCTAAAACGGACCACGGCACCTCTGGTGGTGTTTGAAATGTTGACTAAGAACGGCCACGATTATCGTGAACGTAACGCTTCACGTCTTCAAGCAAAGTGCCACTTTCTTTCCCCCCTGACATTACGAATGACTGCAGGTTGAGGAGAAGTTGGAAGAGAAGGCACGTTATTGAGACAATCAACAAAATGACTCCTGCAGCGCCGCCTCAGGCCTAACTTCAGCCGTGAATGAAGAAATTGGAAAAACAAATTAAAAAAACAAATAAAATAAAAAAATAAAAATCAATCCTCTCTCCTCTTGCCCTCCTCGTCGCTGTGCCTGGGCCCGTACTCTTCATCCACGCCACTGCCACCACCGCCACCACCACCGTCGACTGTTTCACGTTAGCAGGCCCATACGGGTGAGCTTGGCTGACAGGAAGGAGTGGAGGACAAACACCACCGGCTTTGGGCCTGAGTGGAGGTCAAAGACCTGGAAGATACAACAATACAACAGCTAGTTCAGACAGAGTAAATAAAAGTATTTCTATGAGTGCTGATATAGAGAATAACAGCACTGAGACCTTTAACTACGGAGCCAAAAAAAAGGAATAAATAAACTATTACTGTTAACTAATAAACTGTTGTATAAAACAAATAACATACTCAAGGTCGTGCTGTTATTCTGAATATCAGCACCGCTGTGATTATCTCCTTATATATTGAATTTTCTAGAATACGCTATAATAAAAATACACTCTTTTCTTGTGTGTAACGTGATTTTAGGAGGGTTTTTTTCAGCTGTTACCAAAGTAACTACCTGGTTTGCTGCTTCTGCTTTTAATTTTTAGGACAACGCAATGACACGGTGTTCGTACGGGGTCAGTGGAATAAATGATGATGTACAAATTTAGAGGGAACTTTGGTCCTGGCACGCTCCGCTGATGTCAGCTTTTGATTTTTTAACAAAAGGTTTTCAAGTCGACCTGAAATTCTTCCTGAGATTCAGCTGCGTACATTAGTAACAGAGATAAGCTGCTTAAGCTTTAAGCTTGACTAAAACAGTTAATAAATCAACAATATAAAGTTGAAATGATTTAGTATCACACACCAAACTGATCTAATTCCTCTCTGGCACGACTCTTAACCTACCATTTCTCCTTCTGGACCCCCAAAGTCAAGGTAAAGGTTGCGTATTCCGTCGTCGGCGGACATTTTGAGCTTCTCGTAGGGGTATCTGAACAGCACGGCGCCTCCGGCTGGATCTGCCGGCTCCCTCGTCACAGTGAAGCCCTTCTCGTAGTGCAGGGTCAGGCGGACATCCTGTCTGTTCAAGGTGCAACCTGGAAAACAGACAAAAGGATAAGTAAAAGACAAACTTCAACAAGCTCCTCTTTGCTGCTGTTGCTGCTGCACAGTGACAAGTGTCTCTTTTATATAAAGAGCTTTAGCTGAGAGGTCATTCGATCCGAAAGCATTTCCATGTGTATGACTGTAACTTGACTCAGCTTGAATGTTCCTGCACAAGTGTGCGTTTGTGTAGCAGCAGGACACCAAAGAAGAAGAAAAAAAAGAGGCAGAGGCCTTCCAGTGCTGCTCTGGCAGCCAACTATTGTTCTGCAGAGGGAACACATTCCCCTCTGCTGGCTCCCACTTCGACTTCACAGTGCTGCTCTTTCTGAGCCAGTTGTTGTCAGGAGCTTCCTGTTACAGTCACAGTATTTTAATGTGTACAGGCCAACAATATATACTGAAGAAATATCAGGATCTTTAAAAAGTTTAATATTATCAGAAGGTAGCTGCGCTCTCTTCAGCATCAAACAGGAAGCAGGAAACCGGGTAGTTACTTTACGGTACGGTAACGGACGAAAAAACTCCTAAAATACCGTCACACACTCGACAAATGGTGAATTAACAGTGTTTAGAGTCAGTGTTTAGAGTCAGTGTTTAATTCAGCGCGTAACCAGCTCTTATTTTAGTGACAAATCTTCATATCTGAAACGGTTTGCCTCATTCCTACGCTCGTCTAACGCTAAAATAACGGGCAGAGGCGCCAAAATCCCAAAAAGTTTGTACAGAAACAAGGTTTATCTTTATGGATTATATTGAAGCCGAATTAACAAGAAGACTGTCAACATACAACATCCTTTATCTCGTGTTTCTAGAGTGATGTGTTTTTACAGACACGTAATGAATTGTTCAAATGTCATATTTCTTAAAGGGACAGCACAGGGAGCATTAGTTTAATTCAAACTGCTAATATGTTTATTTTTGAATGTTTTGTCAACACTACAGAAACATTAGGTAAGTGTTAAGTATGATATGGTTGTTATAGTTTTGATTAATAGTTTTGTATTGATTACTGACGGTGGCTAATCAGGTTCATTATCAGTCAATAGTAGAACAGCTGTAAAGTGGAGTGACACAAGTTAAAAGCTTCAGTGCTGTTATTCTCTATATCAGCACTCCTGGAACGATGATAAGTATGATAAGGTTGTCTGACGGTTGGTTATTGGTTTGATTAATGGTTGTGTGTTGATTACTGACGGTAGCTGGCATTCACTTGTTAGCATGATGAATTCATGCACAAAGGTGAACCCACATCCTCCGTTCAAAGGTCTGCTTACTCTTAGTCTACCAACCTGTGTGTACAGACACAAATAACAGGTCACATGAGCCGTACACGCCAAATGTTCAGTCAGTAGTTGTAGTCTGTGGTGTTTGTCTTGTATTGCACTGCATAGTGTTTCCTGTTGACAATAAAACATCAACACATGGGGATTCCTTCAAATCTATAGCTGTGTTTTGGCTCATGTCTGATACAGTTTGAATGAGCAGTTAAATATAATTGGTTGTTGGTTGAGTGGTTTCTTGAACTTTTGGTTAAATGTCATTAGTGGAAGTCTTAAGATTGTTTTCTTAAAGGTCCAGTGTGTTCAATTTATTTACAGATTTATTCTTTATATTCCTTATAACTCTGTTTTCAGTAGTATATAATCACATTAAAATAAGAATTGTGATGTTTTTGTTAGTTTTGTAAGTCTTTTATATCTTTATATCTGCTTGATGCATCTTGCCCATTTACTAGCATTTATTTAACACTGAGGTTCATACAGCGTGTGGTGTGTCTCGCCCATATAATATTATTTACAGTACTAAGTATGTACAGTATTAATACCACAAGCTTCAATTAAGTTAATCACAGTCAGCCTTGTGAATTTCTGCCCGGCAACCAGCTGCTATAAATAGCCAACCAATCAGAGCAGAGCAACGAACAGCAGTTGTGTCCATCAGTTGAAACTGCCGAGAGAGAGAAAGCCTTAAAAGTTCAAGAGACCACAATGAAGCCGTAGGTCGTATCAATGAACGGAAAAGATTATGGGCATCCCGAGGCCTTGCTGAACGTATACATATATATTTTGTGTGGCTAAAGTTAAAAAATGTGACCATTAGAGTGAGGTAAAAAAGCGGTATGTCTGCTTTCATCCAGAAATTTCCGCTCTCAGTTAACATGGGAGTAAATGCGGCAGTTAGTGGGTGATCCTGACACATCTGAGCTCACTGAGCCAAAACCATAAGTCTGACAGCTTCAGCAGTAACATGTGAGCGACCAGCACAAATTTTCCTACAATTTGATGTTAAAATTATTTCTGTAGAGTGAAATTTGTCCAACTGAGAGCAGTTTAAAAATGTTTTTTTGGACAGATTTTCCTCCCCATCTCCACTCTAGCAGTCATGCGACTCTAACTCCAAACATTCCATCTGTAAGTGCCGATGTTAAATTTTCCCGCTCTTTTTTGGCAACTATTCCGAAAACGTTACCGTTAAAACCTAATATTAATACTGACATCAGGCACACTCATACAAACATTAGAGGACATATAAATAGTGATTAATTTAAATAAAAGTTGGGATAAATACACACACTCACCAATGGAGACTTCTTTGATGAGCTCGGCGGCAGCGTGCGCCCCCTGAACGAGGGCTCGCGTCCATGACGACAGATCCCAGTGGGTCTCCACTCGGAAGACGTGGGACTCGATGCCCCGTCCCGTGCCCGTCCGAGTGGCAAACACCAGGTCTGAACCCTGGGCGGGAGAACCCCGGGCGTTTCCAGAATGAACGAGTCTGGAAGAAGAGAGAGACTCATTTCACGTTCTTTAAAAAAACAACAGATAACTTACACCCATCTAGTTAGTGTAATTTCCTCAACGGGAGGAACTGGGTGTCGTCATATGTGTGGTTCCTATTTTGCACCATGAAACCCGTCTCCTCCCATGCTGAACTGGTTACCACTAACCATAAATGTGACGATAACCTTGTTACTTTCATTTTAATGTGAGAAGCTTTAAACTTTCGGGTACTTACCACGAATTACAGTTGGCTGCACGCATGATGGAAAGTACAGAACTGACAGCATGCTCAAACAAACTCTGTGTGTGGCTGTCTGCTGATGAATATATGCAAAAAAGTCCCATCCAAAATGCACTTTAATGTAAATATAAACATCTGTAGCATAAATTAATGTCTGTAAAGGAGTTTTGTGTGTTCTGTTCTCTTGCTGTGAATCTTGTTTGTTTCCTGAACCTCTCCGGTAAGATTTGATCGGTAGTTTAATGGACTATCCCCCCGTCTGCTGTCTGTTGTCTTTACCTTGTGGCTAACAGTGGGTGTGTGAGCAGAGGTATGGACCAGGACTCTCTGCTCCACGGCACCGATTCAAACAGCAGGATGTCCTTCTCCGTCAGCGCCATGACGATCGGTTTGTTCTGCTGCCGTCCACCTTCAAGCTGGACCTAAAGAAGACGAGAGGATGAGAAGAGTGTATTTTTATTATAGAGTATGCTAGAAAATTGATTATATGAGTAGATATTCACAACTGTGCTGATATTGTGAATAACAGCACAACCTCAAGTGTGATATTATATATACAACAGTTCTACAAGCTCCATTTATTAGTTAACAGTAATAAGAGGCAACAGATAATCAACACATCAACACGTGTTTTTAAACTACTTGTAGTTCATATTTCTTACAATGTAAGATAGATGACGACTGTTAATGTAACGTTAATGTAACGTTCATTAGAACATCTGTAAAGTGTAGTGTATTTATAAGTCTCATGTATAGTGATGTAGTTTGGCAGTGTGCAGCTGCAGATGAGTTAAGTGGCTCATCCTGACAGTCTGACCTGAATTTGGAGGTAAAAATAGGTTGGTGTGTTTGTCTGAGTCACGGCTGAGTGATTGAAGTGTCGGTGGAGTTACAGTGAAAAAGCAGTGACGACTGTGGCGTGTAGGTGGGCTCTACAGGAAACAGTGCAAAAAGCAGGGGAAATTTCCATCGCTGTTTCCTGTTTGAGGCCGGTCAAGATAAACACAGCCACACATCCATACACTCGCCATGACCTTGAATGAACGCTTCATCAGAGTCTTGTTCCTGGATGTGAACTGAGACCAGCCCTGGTTCACTTTTCAATGAAGGTGTTTAAATTTAGGGCTGAAGCTAATTCAAGAAAACACACTCTTCCTGTGTGCTGCTGTGGTTATTATGTTAGAGCAGAAATGCCAGCGTTTACGTTTGAGGTATAAGTATGTGCAATGACGTAGGTGTCATGAAACAACAAACAGTAAACTGAGCCAAAAAACCACCGTTACCATTTCCTTTTGAGAGCAACGTATCTATAGATTTAAACTGAAAATGCACCGTGTATTCCCAAACTACCACCTGAGTATGTGCTGATAAAAAGTGTTGATTACCTTGAGATGTTACATTACTCTTTAAATTGGATTTTAATGTGAAATATATCTATAAAAAAGAAAGCGAAAGAAGAGTGTGGACCGGTAGTTAGAGAGGTGTCGAGGTGCCATCAAACAAGGCAACAACCCCCCAACCGCCTTGAAAGCTCAAGTTCAAGTATAAGTTGTACACATGTTTAATATTTATATTTTGGCAGTCAAATGTTGGCGCTAATGCTCCACACGGTTGTAATTCGGCAAAGAAGAAGAAGTGGTAAAATGTGATCGTAATTTCCGGAACGGAGGTACTTGAATTAAGACTTCCCTGCTGAAATTAGCGCACTATCCCAGGAACATAGAGTACACAGTGTACTACATACAGTAGATGTATCCAAATTGAGACTATACGCAACATTTCAAAAGTACCGCCATAATACGATAAGCTAGATCCACTATCGAAGGCCGACTTTGGTGACAGTCTTTAGTCAAGTGCCAACAAATACTGGTTTTGAGGGAGCTCAGTAACTAAACAACCCTGCCACTGATTGGCTGATTGCCTTCGTTGGTTTGGTTGGTCAGTGTTAAAGTAGGGCGGGTTGTTGTTTTCGCCATCCTGAGAATCTGCCCAGTTTCAGGGCTAATAGATGACGTGGTATTGGATTGGTGCACAGACGTCCTGTGTACTCGCTGATACTCAGTGTCAGATAAACATGAGAAGCCTTTCATCTAAATGTTTAGTTCATGTACCAATGGATAACTTTTCAACTAACTGAGTTTTGCAGCTACTGGATGACTGTTTGTCCACTGTTTGTGCTAAGCTAGGCTAATAACAAACTAGACCTACTGTACTCGATGGTCATAATAAGTGTCATTGTTCTGTAAACAATCATCCTGTTCTGTGATGCTGCACAGAATATTTAAAGATTAGCAGCAGCGATTAGCAATAAGCCCTGAAAAGGCTTATCACCTGTATAAGACAGCAAGCAGCCGTTAAACTAAACAAAGCTGAAAATACCTGTTCAGCCAACCAGCCGATGTGTTTGAGATGGGGGTGCGTGGAGGCCGTGGACGAGGCCCCCAGGTAAGCGTTGATGTGAGCCAGAGTCTGAGGCAGCAGGGCGGCAATGTTGGTGTGGATGGCAGTGAACCAGGAGTTGGCGGTTGATCCGTCTTTACAGCGCAGCACCACCGTGTGCTGGCCGTCTGGGGAATGGAGCTCCAACAATCTGAACGGGACAAGAGAAACGTAAGAAGTGAATCAGCAGCTCCAAACGCAACAATGTAAACACCTTATGGAAAAGAAGCAATCACAATCACAAAGGTCACAAAGGTTTAATATATTTTTTTCGATGTCCTTGACCGTCCATCCATCCATTTCCATCCTCTTATGTGGGGTCAGGTCATGGTGGCAGCAGGTTTAGCAGGGCACTCAAGACATCCTTCGCCCCAGCAACATATTCCAGCTCCTCCTGGAGGATCCTGAGGCGCTCTTACGCTAGATGGGCTATGTAGTCCTTCCAGCAGGTTTTGGGTCTTCCCTGGGGTCTCTTCCCAATTGGACATACCTGGAACAACTCCAAAGGAAGCGCCCAGGAGGCATCCTAATCAGATGTTGAACCACCTCAGTTGGGTCCTTTTGACGTCAAGGAGCTCCTCACCCTATCTCTAAGGCTACCTGGCCACCTGACGCCGAACCCCCGAAGCTCATTGCAGCTGCTTGTATCCGCAATCTTATTCTTTCGGACACTACCCACAGCTCATGACCATAGGTGAGGGTTGGAACATAGATGGACTGCCTTAGCTCCCTCTGAACCACAACAGTTCGGTAAAATGTCTGCAGTACTGCTGATAATCAATCAACCAATACTGGGCCAATATGAGGTGATGCAAGAATGAGCGACACTCAGGTTGATATAATTTTACGGACGTTGAAAGAGCGAGCAAGTTGCTGCTGGACAAGAGTAAATCTGGGACCAACTTTTAATCATTGGCGAGAGCTTGGTGAAATAATAAATACTGTAATCATAACTGATACACGTGTACAGCTGTGTCCATATTTGACAAAACAGTTTGGAAAATAGTGACAGTGTATGAAAAATAACGAACTGCAGTGACAAAGAGGAACAAAGAGGAAGCTAAATCTAATTTCCATTACCTCTTACAGAACAAACATTCCACAGAACAAAATAAACACTCCCACACATATCTAAACTCCCACATACGGAGCTATTTCTGTCCAACACACACACAAACCTTGAGGATCGTACCTGTTCTCTAGATCCGGCATGGTGAGATTCCTGCTGATGAAGCACATCTTCAGGCTTATGACCTTTCTGTCTTTGGAGGAGGACGAGCTGCTGTGTTTGGGCGACCCGGAGTCCTCGCTGCCGCTGTAGCTGGGCGACTGTGGACGGATGCCGTCCCATGGCAGGTCGGCCACCAGGGATGGCTTCTTAAAGAGCGGAGAGACCTCGCGGATGTACTTCACTGTGGAGGAACACAGACGGATATCAACCGATGTACATCCAATACTAGGCCAATACAGGGTCATACAAGACTGAGCAGCACTCAGGTTGTCCATGTTAGAGGCTTTTACCTTAGAGTTTGACATTAAATCCCAATTGTATAATTTTTCTACCATCAAATTACAGATTTTAAGTCACACACCACCAACTATTTCACTGATTTTGGTGAAACTGGATCATATTTTATGGAGAACATGTTTTCTGGTTTTCCATCCGATGTCCTCCGGCTGCTCCGCCTCAACTCTCTGTGATTTACAGTTTCCTGATGGACAGTGAAGTAAACTGCTGCCAACTGTAGCTGGCTGTTAGTTAATGTTAGCTCAGTTTGTTAGCTGCTGTTAGCTCATGTTAGCTGAATTTGTTAGCCGGACTGCCCGGACTGTGAGCTCAGAGCACCGGGGGAGGACGCTGACGGAGGAAGCTAAGAAGAGAAAAGGAGAGAGTGAGCGAGCAAGGAGCCACCGGACAAGAGTAAATCTGGGACTGACTTTTAGTGGTTGGTGAGAGCTTGGTGAAATAAAAGGCTGAAAGACAGACACCGAGCTGGGCTGACTGCTGTTGGACTAGTAAGTAATATTAGCTGGCTGCTATGTCTGCTGTTGTTGGCCTTATTGCCGATACCATTTGTTTTGGTCTGCTAACTTAGTGCTGAGCACGTAGCACACAGTAACTTTTTTTTTACAATGTTCAAGCAGTTTTTGCTTTCGAGCTTTTTTGCTGGATTAATCAATGGAAAGAAAATGAATGCTATAACACTTAAATGTCAATTAAATGTTTTACCAAGGAAATAATACAAACATTTTATAGTTCCAGATGATCAAACGTAGACATTTGTTGTTTGTCTTTGTTGTAAATGAATTATGTTTTGTTTTGTTTTGGGTTTTGGACTGTTAGAGTCCATTTTATTGAGCAAATGATGGTTTCAGAGTGTTAGCTGCAGCTCTAAATTGAAAACAGCCGAATGTTCAACTCAATAAATTTTAATTGGAAATTTTGCAAAGCTGCAAAAGAATGAAGTCAATAGTGGCTCTAATGACTCTTTAAACTGTAGAATCAAATGTTCTGTAGTAGTCTGTGCCAGCTCGCTTGTACTGCAGACCAACAATCCTCATCTTAACTGACCAAATTAAGTAAAATCTTTTACAAATACGTGATCCATCATAACAGGATAAAGTAAATAAAGTTGCAGAGCGAAGCAAACTGAGGCCCAACAGCTGCTGAATATCCACTGATCTCGAACAAACAGTGTGTTGATAGTTTGACCATCTGTGGGATTCCACCCAATAACACGCAGTCACTCAGGATATATGATGCGGCAAACCATAAACCAGACCATAAGGAAACATTCGTGGATGTTTCCTGAAAGAAGTCAGTATTTTAATCTGCTTTTTTAAAGACACTTTGGGGTCCAGTTCAGGTTTTTTAAACAATGTTAAGAGAGAGCTGTGGTTTGATTCTCTCAACAATCGGCTTGTTAAATTCACGTTGGGACGGAAAACCTTCGTTTGTCCGAGCTGAAGTTTAATCGCACCCAATTATTCATGCGGTGTAAGGACACTGATCATTCTCTGGCCACGAACCTGGAATGTAAACAGTCCCCGCTATCTTCCAGCATGTCTTAAAAGGACTGGATCGTGGTCGCCTGTGTGAAATTATCTTAGAAAAACAAGAGTTGACTTGGCCGTGCAGATGCAAGCTCGGCTTTTGTTTTCACGACTTTCCAAATTTGGTCCCGCAGGGCTCGAACACCTCCCGCCTCCGTGCCTTCACTTGCTCTCTTAAACTTTTATCCTCCCTCGTGCACACCCCATTTTTATCTCCTCTGTTTCCTCCGACGCATGCTCTCTTTTTCTTCTTCTTCCATGTGTGTGAATATGAGAAATGAAAGCCAGTGTGTGGGTATGTTATGTGTGAGTCTGCTCTGTATGAAACCTGAGACAAGAAGAGCTGAGGTCATTCTTGAACGTAGACCGAGATATTAGGTTTGTGCGAGTGTGTGTTAGAGAAATCTAAGGTAAAGTCGACGGTAATGTGCTTTTGTGTGGCTCTAAAAAAACGAGAGCTGAGAGCAATGCATGAGTCTCTGCATGCTTGTGTGTACATTATGCTATGTGCAGGCATGACTCATGAGCGACGGGCGGGGTTGGTAGTAATGCTAAAGGCAGCGAGCCAAGAATCGGAGGCTCATTTCGCCAACCGCACCACCCGTACCAACAAGGTCCGGGGTCATTTCTGCAGACGTAAGTGGTTTGGAGAGAGTAAAGTGGACGTGAGAGCATTCCTGGATGTTTATGTCTGAGGGTCATATGGAAAGAGGATGTCTCTACTGCAAAGGCCCGACTCTCGGCCTAATAATCAGATCTGGTGCAGAGATGTTCGGCTGAGATATTTTCCGTCCGCAAGCCCGGGGGCTCTCTGTGGTTCTACATGTTTATATATCTTCAAATACTCGATGAACAGCTCACTCACGAGCTCGCGAGTAAGGCTTTGTGCCGTTGTGGTTATCAGCGTTCAAGTGAATTTTCCACGGAAAAACAAAAAAAAAAAAACGTTCTTCTTGTTGAGACGGAGTTTGACACGGCTGGCACAAATCCATCTCCAGTTGTCGGGAAGACACTAAATGTGTTAGCTCTCGCCTTCACATTTCTGACTGGTAAATCACGTCACTGCAGGGCGAGAACCGCACACTATGGTCAAAATCTTATATCTAGAAATTCTAAACCAAACAATCCTCATAGATCATTGGCTCTGTTCAGAAGTACAGTCAAAGTGTTACCGAACAGCCAGACAGGAAAAGAGGAAATGGGAAATGAATTGTTCCCATTTCCTTTAGCAGAAAGTTTCACAATGATTATTTGGTTGTCCTCTGGAAAGAAGAAAACGCAACCACTGATTTATCAGCAGGTAATCATCATTATGAGTAAGCACCAACAAACGTTCACCATTTCATACACTGACGGCAGCAGAGGTTGCCATGCAAGGTGCGAGGGAGCAATTCATCTTGCCTGAGGACTTCAGGATCAAACCATCTTCTGATGAGTGGACGACTTGCTCTACCTCCTGACGTGCCTGCACACATATTTCAGTTTCAAGTATTTCTAAATCTTGATGCCGACACTAGGTTTGGAGATTTTGTTGGTGAGAAGTCTGTGAAGGTTCTCAGTCATCCAGATCTTCTTTCTTCAAGAAGAGTTAAATCTGGGGCAACTGGACTTGGTTGTAGATCCATGAAGATGTTTCAGTAATTCACACCTGGCCTCATGTGACTCCAATGACCGTCGTCAACACTGGACTTCAGGTGACTTTAACGACTCAGACGACAGTCGTCACAACAACGATGAGCACTAACGACGGATGGACAATCCTGCCTAGGGTAAATACTCGAATCTCCCAACCTGTCAGCCAGAACCAATCAGCAACCTAAACTGCAGTTGCTCAAACGTCCACTTGAGTCCCCATGTTAAAATGTCTAACTTCACAGCAGAAATAAACATGTTTACAGCCTGGTACAAAAAACAGTTTTGGTCTCTATAGCTAATTTCCCCGTTCATGACAACTTTACTGAGGGTGAATTTTTATACAACTCACCTGTTCAAATTATATTAAGGCTTAAAGTTATGCAGAAGTAAGAGCGTGGACGCTTTGACTGACAGGTAGGTGTTGTTACAGATGGTCTTTTGAACCACGTCTTTGCTGGGGCGCGGAAGAAGCAGGACTACCAACATGGCAGCAGCCAGAGCCACAGATTTTGAGCTTCAAACCGGCTCTTCAGAAACCCTTGAGGGACATTATGGATACCACCTACAATCGTTATACTCTTGAGAAGTGTCTTGGATGTAAGGTGAAACATCTTCACGGATCTACAACTAAGTCCAAAATAAAAACTTTTGACTTGACCTCAAGCTTAAAAAACACAACAACGGGAATCTATGAAATATCAGCAGGATGTTTACAGGTTTTACTCCTTTATGCTTGTTACAGGTTTCTCATCTCTTCACGGTCTGTCTCTTTGAGATCAAATGTTTCTTCCTTTCCCATCATTACAGCCAGATTTGGTTGTTTCTGCTCACATCATACGCCTGTCTGTCTATCCTGATCTCATTAGCTCCGTCACTCAGCTCCACTTTTGTTAATTAGGTCTGCACACAGAGGACTGACGGCTCACATATTTTAACCTCTGTGTTTGCATCTACATTAAAGTGTGTGACATCCCGTCCCATGAGCCTCAGCTCATCCTCTCATTCCTCCAAACGTAGAAGAAAACAGGCAGAAGAGTCTGACTCAACACATATTTGATTGTGGCACTAGTTGTGGTGCGAAGCTGTCCGTAAAACTACCCGCATTCAGACCGCCTTCCTCTCTTCTTTCTCAACACACACACACACACACACACACACACTCACACACACATAACTAATCATCTTAAGGAATGGCCAAAATAACGAAATAATAGCTTACAGAGCAGCGAGTCAGGCAGTCAGACCCCGGCCTCTGTATTTTCCCCCAAAAACTGCCCAGAAATTCCCCCTGTGGTTTGGCTCGCTGCTCTCTCCTCGCTCGTTCCCTCTCTTTCTCCACCCTCTTCATCTTCTCGTCCATCCCTCCATCGCTCACCTCTCCCTCCCCCCTTTCTCCATCCTTCTCTTTCCCACCTCTCCACCCGTCTTCTTAAATCTCGTCCTCTTTCTTTTTTTCGTTCAATCCTCTCTTCTTCTTCTTCTTCTTCCTCCCCCCTCTCTTTCCCTCGAAGTCTGTTTCTGCCAGAAACCTAATGAGAACAATGTGTGAACCTCCTCTTTGGTTTTTGGCTGATCTCGTGCTGCAGTTCTTATATTTACATAACAGTTTAATCAATTACTCTGCAGCTATTTTCATGTCATGATAGTGTGACAGCACCAACAAAACTACTTCACTGCATATTTCATATTTCTTTTGTCTTTTGGCAGCTTATAAAAACTTTTGGTAGATAACTTTTGTTTTGTTTGCTGCAGATGGAAAGTCACAACCTCCAGGCGATACAAACTTACAACTTTTCTGTCATAAACTAACAAACTTTAACTCCTGTTGATCTACACTGACCTGTGATCAGGTGAATGGTGTCTCTGTCATTCGTACGTCTGTTCTCACACTATGTAACTTTGGGCTCCGGGTCGGGAGAAGTACGTAACGCTTTACGGCACTAAGTCACACACCACCAACTATTTCACTGATTTTGGTGAAACTGGATCATATTTTATGGAGAAAATGTTTTCTGGTTTTCCCTCTGATGTCCTCCGGCCGCTCCGCCTCAACTCTCTGTGATTTACAGAGTTTCCTGATGGACAGTGAAGTAAACTGCTGACAACTGTAGCTGCTGTTAGCTAATGTTAGCTCTGTTTGTTAGCTGGGGCTGCCTGGACTGTGAGCTCAGAGCACCGGGGGAGTGTTAGTGTTTGTACCACAGGCGTTTTAGACCAGCGAGAAGAGGAGCGAAGCCAGTGTCATGCCAGAACAGGAGCTCGGCAATGTAATCGGGCTCAGCAGCCTCTATGGACAAAATGGCAGAGGAGAAGAGAGCGAAGAGGACGTTGACAGAGGAAGCTGAGAAGAGAAAAGGAGAGAGTGAGCGAGCAAGAAGTCGCCGGACAAGAGTAAATCTGGGACTGACTTTTAGTGGTTGGTGAGAGCTTGGTGAAATAAAAGGCTGAAAGACAGACGCCGAGCTGGGCTGACTGCTGTTGGACTAGTCAGTAATATTAGCTGGCTGCTATGTCTGCTGTTGGTGAAAGTCGACTTGCTAGTTTTTGATCATAAGTAATGTAATCAGAACAAATACTGGAGTACAGCTGTCCATATTTACCACAGTGGGATTACACTCTGAAACTGGAGCCAACAAATCACAACAAATACCAATAGTTTCTATATAATGTTGCTTTAAAAAATCTCTTTCTCTATAAAGTCCTAAGAAGAGCTCTAGTAAGACAAAATAAAGAGCTTCATTCATCTAATAATAAATAAAATGAATGTAGGTCAACTTCAGACTAAATCCAAAAACCTGCAGCTCTCAAAGAGCAGCATGTGAACGAGTGCGTAGCAGTAAAATAAAAAAAACATCATGGAGTCTCTCTCAGATCAAAACATGAAACATTAATTCCCATGATTCCTCAAACACAGAGTCACACCTGACTCCCTCGTCTTTGTTGTTGTCTAACCTGGATCAGAGGAAACCTTTGGGAAATCAAGCCATTGAAGTGTAAACACACAACGCGTTCGTCTGCAACGACACACACTGCAACGTTTATGAAGCGACACGCTCGGTTAAAGGATAAAGCAGATTACGGACGAAAATAATCACATTCATTGTTCAGTGCTGTGGCGACTGTTAAAGATTACACATGTCGGCTCATCATGTCGACACAGACTGAGGAGAAACTGGATGATTCACGCTGCGGTGTAAATCAGAGCTGCAACCGAGTTTTCACTATCGATGAATCATTAATCGTTTAGTTGTTTTGTGCACAACCCAAAGAGATTCAGTGGAGCAAATAAATCAGAAAATATTCAAATACAAGTCACTGAAATCAGAGATTTGTTTGAAGTCGTACTGTGTGGACAGAGCTACACGTTGTAATTCCTCAAACGTCCACTTGAGGCTGGCTCCAGAAGTGAGTCAGTCTCCATAAGTCCCCATGTTAAAATGTCCAACTTCACAGCAGAAATAAACATGTTTACAGCCTGGTACAAAAAACAGTTTTGGTCTCTATAGCTAATTTCCCCGTTCATGACAACTGTACTGAGGGTGAATTTTTATACAACTCACCTGTTCAAATTATATTAAGGCTTAAAGTTATGCAGAATTAAGAGCGTGGACGCTTTGATTGACAGGTTGGTGTCGTTACAGGTGGCTTATTTTAGCAACCAGGCGTCATTCGGACCGCCTCAGGTCCGCCGATGATCCATGTCTTTGCTGATTTTTGGATTATCCGGGAGGCGGAAGCCAGTGCCACATATTTTGAGCTTCAAAACGTAACTGACTTTCTGTGAGGTTACACGAACTACGTGTTTGTTCGACACTTTATCTCCCACGTCACATAAAAACTATTCCATGAAACAATCAAAGTTTCTGTGTTTGTTTGATTTTAGCTCAGCGAATATGTTTCACAGTGTTCATCAGCTTTCTGGTCATACGTTATATAACTCGCTGTTTCAAGTGTGTCGCAGCGTTTAGGTTCAAAAGTGCAAAAGAGGAAACTTCCCAAGTCAAATCTGCTGTAAAGGGAGAACAGACTATTCTCCAGTTTCCAGTTTTCAGTTGGCTCGTCCAGTGTGCAGCTCTCATGATAACAGCACAATGAAGAAGAAATACTAAACTAACTAAACAAGTTTCTGTTTACCTTGAATGGCTCTTTGGAAACCTGTGTGACGTCATGGATAGGTCGTCCATTCTTTATACTGTCAATGGGCTCAGAAGAAAAATACTTAAAGTTTGTGAATTAACAGGGTGAACTGGACCTTTAAGTATATAGTAATTAAGTAATTTGTTGAGTCTTTCTAGCTTTAAAATGACGAACACAAACAACCAACCTCACATGAATCTCTCTTTTTATTTACATGAATATATTCGGTGCTGATATTTTATTGTTTTGGCGTCAGCTCCACTCACACTGCAAACACATGCAATCCAAATATCTGCCTGTCACGTTCCGGAGGGCCTTTTTGACAGCTGGATACCAGAGACACATCTGCACACGGACACCATCAAAGGTAGTGGTGGAGGAGTTCATACCGAGGCAGAGACGACAAAAACCGACGTGGCCCACTTCAGCCTGTGCAGACTCATGCTCTGTGGCAGAGGACAACGAGCGACACAGTGAATGGGACGGTTGGCTGGTTTTGGCCTCCGAACAAAAGAAAAGGACTGTTCCTCGTCAGGGTTGTCCCCGTTTCATCAATGGCCTCTGTGTCTGGTATGTGCTGTCTTTATCCGTCCAATTACTCGCACAAAAGAAGCTTCGTCCTGCGTCTCCTTCCACTGACCGGTGACGGCCCGCTGCTGCGAGCCTCGACTAATCATTCGGACATATGGGGTGTTATGTCTATCAGTCAGCTGGCGAGGGGAGGGCGGCTGTCTGTCATGTCTGTGATATGTATGTCATGTGTTAACAGGCAGTTTAAGAAGAATTCACTTCCTCTGACAGGATGCGTCAAGATGACAGCCTACAGTCCACGAAAAATGAATCCATGACAGGCTGTTAAAATAAGATTCAGACTGTTCATCGTCTGACTTGTTGAAGGATGTTTTCAGAAAGTCCTTGTTCCCCTTTATGCTAAAGGAAAGGGACGTTTCCGAGGTTATTTATACGTTATTATGCAACAGCCCACTTTGAGAACCCTGATCTACGACCAAAGAAAGCCCCTCATCCATCATCATGAGTGAATCTTTAGTGTCTGTGTCAGTAATATCTCAAAAACTAAAAAGGAGGCAGATCTGAGCTAGCGTCAGCCTCTACCTTCCAGTGACCGAACACAACCTCTGAAACCAGCAGTACAGCAGAGGTGGTTTTCTTGCCTGGTTTGATACTTAGCAATCTTTCCATCAGGAAAGTCTGTAAATCACCTCGGTAGTGTGTAACGTTATTCCCTGTCGGTCGAACCAACGGCACATTCAGTTAGCAGCAGTTAATTAGTGGCTACCTACTAATCGGTTACATTGCCCGCTCGCCCAGCTCCAGTTCTGGCACGACACTGGCTCAGCGTTCTTCTTCTTCCCGGTAGTCCAAAAAACGCCTCGGGTACAAACACTAACACTCCCCACGGTGCTCTGAGCTCACAGCCCGGCTAGCAAACTGAGCTAACAGCAGCTACAGTTGGCAGCAGGAGGACATCAGTGTTGGTCCAGATATTGGAGGACAGAGGACAGATGGGACAAAAACATAAAACATCGAGTTTGACTTCACGAGGACTTAAAAGTAAAGGAAACGAAAGTAAAAGTAAAAGTTGTGTAGTTTCCTCTCTACAGATGTACTATCACTACAAACTGGACATCCTGAAACAAGTTAAACAATCAGTGCAAATGATGCTTAACAAGATTATCTTATCCAACTTGAATAAAAAAAAAAGAAGATTAAATCATCCTTAACAAGATAATCACTCTGTAGAGTTGACCTTTGTGCCGTGTAGCTTTCATTGTAATTGAAGCAAACGAGAAGTTGATTTGCAGTGTAAACATTAATCTTGGTGCTGATTCTGGATATTTACAGCGACGTGAGAGAACATTTGGGCCTAAAAAAAATGAAACAGACAACCTTTTCAGACATCACGCTGTTAATGCAGCGCGTCCATCGCCGCCCGCAGATGTGTCAGAAGCAATGTCAGTATTGGAGCTAAAAATGTTGGCTTCTTTCGCCTCTTGGTTAATCTAAATATCAGCAAAGACGTGGATCATCAACGGACCTGCTGTAGGCTGAATGATGCCTTTTTTTGGTCTACATTGGAGTAAAAATCCACAACAAGCTGTTGATTGCTCAGTTGTTTGGCATATTCACCTTTTAAAGTTGCTAATTTGTTAGAAAACACATAAACCTGAGCAGATACAACATGAGCATTCATTTGGAGTTCCTTTCAGCTCTGGTTTGGTCTCAACCGGCCAAAAATATCTCACCCTTTACCTGCTAGATGTTTCACCTGCAAGCTAACAGGCCGAATGAAACCTGGTTGCTCAAACAAGCCATCTGTAACGACACCAACCTGTCAATCAAAGCGTCCACACTCTTAATTTTGCATAACTTTAAGCCTTAATATAATCTGAACAGGTGAGTTGTATAAAAATTCACCCTCAGTACAGTTGTCATGAACAGGAAAATTAGCTATAGAGACCAAAACTGTTTTTTGTACCAGGCTGTAAACATGTTTATTTCTGCTGTGAAGTTGGACATTTTAACATGGGGACTTATGGAGACTGACTCACTTCTGGAGTTTTTGGACTTCACTTCCCAGTTATGGAGGTTTGCCGCTTGGGTCAGAAGTCAGTGAAAGTGTGTTGCAGGAGGAATCATCCAAGCTGGAGCCTGCACGTGTTGACCTTTGCCCTAAATACACACATGCAAGCGGAGGTCAGGAATGTGGGCCACCTCAGCTAATTGTGAGAATATCTGGAGGTTTGGTGTATTGTTTACACGGCACCGTGGTCTGGAAACTCAAACCTCGTTCGGAGGGAAGAGCCGGTCCACAAACAACACATCTCGGCGCCCGTCGAACTGACAAACAGTGACAGGCAGCTGACACATTCTTCCAAACAGAGGCCCGTGTCTGGACGCGAGGCTGCGGCAGGAGGCAGCACATCCTCCCGTCTACGCCTGAGGCTTTCTGGAAATGTGTTTTTTTTCTTCTTCTTCTTCTTCTTAATACCAATGTTAGTCGCACTGAGCCAAATTCCACCAGCGGTTTTTAAAGTAATACTTATTTCCCTGTTTGACGAAAGCACGTCTGCTGTGTTAAACGTTGACATTTGCCTGTGGAGTGATCTCCATCAAACACTCTCCGACTGTAAACGACACAATATTTTGACTGTTTTTTTTTATGTAATCAGCACAGTTAACAGCTTAAAGTGTCTATTTCTGGAGCCTCATTTTGACTTTGAGTGGAAATTGATTAGTTCCTCCAGTTTGAGCTCATCGGTATTCATCCGGCGTTCATTCCAAACCATTAAACACAAATGCATTTAGTTGTTCCTGAACTGAAGTTTTTTTCCGAACCCCAAGGGCTGTGTGGCCTCTCTCTCCCTCCGATTCACTCTTTTTTTTCCACGTTTCTAAGGATTGAACAGACCTACATCAGCAGCGCCGTTTAGGATCCGAACTCATCTCCATGGAGCTCTGTTCACTCCCATAATGAGCCGGCTAACAAACATGTCTCTCTACGTACAGCAGACCACGTCTTATCTAGCGTGCTAACGCGTTAGCCATAACCAAAAATGTATAAATGCACCTCAATAAACTTTATTAACGTACATACAAAAAACGAATGCTAATGTTTCTAGGTGCATCAATACATTTTTGTCACTATAAGGTAGAAAAACATCAGCACAAAGCAGCTTGTAAAGTTACGGCTAACGCGTTAGCAAATAATTTGAGCAGCTGCAGACACAGAGCAACATTCATTTCAAGCTTTGTTTCTGGTGACATAGCAAATGTTAAATTATATTAACACACATACAAAACACTAATGCTAAGTGTATTAATACATTTTAGTCACCAAAATGCAGAAAAATCTGTTATTTGCTAACGCGTTAGCCCTAACTTTATAAGCTGTTAACGGTAGAATGGCTGTGTCTTTTTTCTGCCTTATAGTGACTAAAATTTATTAACACACTTACAAGCTTCAGTGTTAAGTATTTTATATGTGTATTAATACAGTTTAACATTTGTTATGTCACCAGAAATATGCCTTAAAATGAATGTTGCTCCATGTTTGCAGCTTGTGAAATAAAGCAAATATTTATTAACGCGTTAGCCATAACTCTATATGCTGCTAACGGTACGATGACTGTGTATGTGTTGATGTATTTCTTAAAAAAGGTATTAATGCAGTACAAAGCATTAGAGTTAGTGTTGTATTTGTATTAATACAGTTTAATATTTGCCATGTGACTAGAAACACACCTTAAAATCAATGTTCTCTGTGTGAAATTAGGCAAATATTTGCTAACACGTTAGCCATAACTTTACAAGCTGCTAACGGTAGGATGGCTGTGTGTGTCCTGATGTTTTTCTTCAAAAAAGGTATGAATGCAGTAATAAGCATTAGAGTTAGTGTTGTATGTGTATTAATACAGTTTAATACTTCATTAAAAAAATTAAAAAATTAAATTATTTGTCGTCAAATTAGACAAATATGGCTAACGCGTTAGCCATAACTTTACAAGCTGCTAACGGTACGATGCCTGTGTAATGTATTCTTCTGATACATTTCATCCTCTGAATGCAGTGAACACACACATGCTGCGTATTATCCTGTGTGTTTTTCATATCCTTCACACTTATGTTTATCCAGTTATATTTAAACACGCTTCTGCTTTGTACTTTCTCATACTTACATTGTGTTTTTAGTACTGTAACACAATCATTTACATGTTTTCCTCTTCCTCTCTCCTGGACAGCACGGAGACAAATCTCATGTCTTTATATTTGCAGTGACCTCTTCATCCAAACCACAGCCATCCACACACACACACACACACACAGACAGACTATAATGCATCTAACTCTGACTGGGACCACAGTGTGGTTACTTTCCTGTTTACACTAATCAAAGGCTTTCTGTACTGTTGATATTATTTAAACCCCTGCTCCTCCTTCTCCATCTGTTTGTTTATGTCAGTGTGTCTCTGCACCGTAATGTGTTATAAAAATGACTTTTTGTGTGTGTGCAGTGAAAGTTTAAACCCAAACAACATGTGGAGAAAGTTATAATGAAGTGTGCAACCTATTTTAACTATATCATGACTTAATTATATTAATTTAAGGTGTTTATCCTGTTAATATAACATAAATTCACTCATAATATACATTAATCATTAATTTACTTCACTTTTGGTTATTTTGTTTTTATTATTTTAACTATATTCTAATTGTTTATATTAATTATATTAATTTAAGGTGTGTTTATCTTGTTAATATGACTTTAACTCACTTATATGTACATTAATTCATTAATTTAGCTCATTTTGTTTTTATTATCTTCATTTTTTGTTTAAAAATATTTAATATTTTACTTTAATAATGCACTAAAAGTTCATTTAAACTCGTCATGATGTGTTTTATGTGAATTAAAAGCACCAAACTCAACTAACTTTTCAGATTTCCCACTAACTTGCAGCAGCGGGAGTGCACAGAGGTGTGCAGCCCGACCACAGGAGTCTAATCTCGGCCTGTTCCGAGTCCCCGCTCTCGCGTTGGCCAACTTACCCTCCAGCGTCACTTCTTTTCCAGCCTTCTTAAGCGCCTGTACCGCCAGGTCGTGTGTTGCCTCCCGGAGGTCGTTCCCGTTCACCGACAGGATCGCGTCGCCCACCCGGAGAGCCCGGCTCTGATCGGCGGCGAGCCCCGGGAAAATCTTGGAGATGAGGATGGGCATCCGGTTCTCTCGCCCCCCCTTGATGCTGATCCCCAGCCCGCCGGACTCCTGTTTGACAACCCGGACTTTCCGCACAGCCTCCGAGGAGCCGTCCAGACTGACGGGAAAGTCGCCTTGTCTAGACCCGAAGCTGGACCCGGGACTGCCGTAGCTGGAGCCGGGACTTCCAAAGTCAGAGTTTGTGCCATTATTTGGGTATTTTCCGGGGCTGTTTACACCGTAGTTGCCGTCGTATTGACCCCGGCTGGCACCCCCGCGCCCCGGGCTGCTGCTGCGCCCTCGACCCCCGTGGTTCTGGTTCTGGTTCTGGAGTTGATCCTGACCGCGGCCAGAGCTCCCCGGACTCGTTCCCGGGTCGTTTCCGTTCGACATACCATTTCGCAGGCCCGCCGAAGAGTTGCTGTAGTCCCAGTGATTGCTGCCCCCCTGCCCGGTCACCTCCGCCTCGGCCGTTAAAGTCAGCGTCTCCCGGGTGAGTTCGGCGGCCACTCGGATCCAGCGGTCGCGGAGCAGGAGGTCCAGTTGACCGTTTTTGTCCGCTCTGGTCCAAATTGCCATTCCTGGACGGTTAGCCTGCTCTGAGGCGGGCCCGCTCTCACACTAAACTCATCATCAACTTTTTTCCTCTTTTTCAGAGTGCGCACAAACAGCAGCGACCGGGCCGCATCGACACACCCACTCCCGGGGAGAGAGAGAGAGAGAGAGGGAGGGAGGGACGGAGAGGGAGCGCAGGAGAGAGGGCGAGAGAAAACAGGAGGACTCCCCCCAAAAAAGAGAGAGAGAGAGAGGGAGAGAGAAAAAAGAACAACCGGCTGCGATGGGCCAGCCGAAGGAGGGCTTGTTGTTGAGTTCAGGCTCTAAAGCTGCTCCACTTCCACTGACAAGTCAGCCAGAACACAATGAGAGAACATCCGGTTAAACCTTTCAAAATAAAATAAAGACTATGACATCTGTTTTTTTTGGGGGGGGGAGTGAAGATGGAGGGCTGTACTATCTGTACATGTGTACATTTATGTAAAAATATATTTAAATATGATTTACTGCCATTAAATGATACAATATGTTGATTTATTTTATTCTCCACAACCATTTGGTGACCCCCTAGAAATGATCTCCAGACCTTCAAAACACACCTACAAGTGTACGTGCCTCTGTTTAAACCAGGAGTGTCCAAGCTTTTTATTAAAGAGGGACAGATCTGACAATGTGAAGATGCCCGGGGGCCAATTCTAACATTTTAAATATGAAAAACAATAAAAGTTACATACAAATGCACTGTAACAATTTTATTTTCATTGTCACAATTATAATTTTTTTTAAATGACAATGTCACCAAATCTAAACCAATCAGGCGTGAACAAATCTAAAAACCAGTTCTTCCTTTCTTTCACATCTGGAGTCAGATAACAAAGAATAAATTGTATGGAACACGTTAAACTTGCATGAAGTCAAGTGAACAAAATCATTCAGAAAGTAATATTTGTGTCACATCTACAGATATATAACAGCAGCAGTTGTGTCCTTAAAGGTTCAAATGCTTCATTATGTCAACCAAAAAAAGCCAAATCTTCCAGCAATACAGTATCTGACAATCCTACCGGCCATAAATAATATATTATAAAAATGAAGCTTTGGGCCGCATGAAATCTGCGGGCTATGATTGGCCCCCGGGCCGTACCTTGGACATCCCTGGTTTAAACAGTTGAATTTTGTAACTTTTGTAACAGGTTTTAAATCACGTTGATGTTACACTGACTTACTCTCACTTCTGTTCTCACACTGTAAAAAAAAAAAAAATTTTTAAATGTTTTTACGGTAAAAAACTGTCAGCTGTGGTTGCCAGAATTTTACCGTAATAAATACGGTATAACCTTTTCTAATATTACAGTAATAGGATGTTAGTACTGTTAATTTCACGTTTAAGGTTGATGTTTGTAGATTTTATTGTAAAAAAAAAACTACAAAACCAGGACAGTATTTTTTTTGAATATTATTTAAATATTACAGTGTTTTACTGTACAATTAACCATCTCTAATATAAAATACTTTGTTCTGTATAAATTCCCTTAAAGTCCCGTAAAAATAAATGTTTTGAAATATGACTGTGTTTTACTGTGTAGGGTAAAACACACTCATATTTCATGGCATATTTTACGGGCTTTTATTGTAATGGTTTGGCAGTTTTTCACCGTAAAACCTACAGGCAATTTTTAAAAATTATTATTACAATGTACGTAACTTTGGGCTCCGGGTCGGGAGAAGTACGTAACGCTTTACGGCACTAAGTCACACACCACCAACTATTTCACTGATTTTGGTGAAACCGGATCATATTTTATGGAGAAAATGTTGTGAAAAAATGCGATTTTACAGAGTTTCCTGATGGACAGTGAAGTAAACTGCTGCCAACTGTAGCTGCTGTTAGCTCATGTTAGCTCAGTTTGTTAGCCGGGCTGCCAGTATTGCACACTATCCGTTAACAAAGGAGATGTGGACCAGATACATGTATACAAATACACGTGTACAGCTGTCCATATTTACCACAGTGGGATTACGCTCGCTTATCACTTTATTTTGAAAGTATAATCATCCATCTTCCTGTTTGATCATATTAAACTCATTCTGTCTTCACGCAGCTGTTGTGAGTGAAGACAGTGAGCTGAGAGCGGATGACAGATGGAGAGAAAGCCAATGGACATGTAGACCTGTGGATGATTTATTCATGATGACAGAGGCGGAGCCTCCATTATAGATCCACTGAGTGGACAAAGCCTTCTTAAGTTCACTGCAGCCTGCCATGACCCGACCTGTTGTTTTCACATTCTGGAGGTTCTGATCCAGTTCACATCAGCACAAAGTCAAAAGCTGGTGAGTTCATTGACATTTTTTTATGAAAGTCCTCATGAAGTCAAACTTTTTGTCCCATCTGTCATCCAGTATCTGTCCAACGCTGACACAAAGTCATATTTTCAGTGTTTTCAGGTATTCTTCATGGTGTTTTAGAGTTTGTCATTTCCTGATAAAACCATAAAAAGTTGTTGACTCAGCTGTAGGCTGGAGGCAAACCTGGCAGCAAAACCACCTCGGTAGGCTGCTGTATTCCCTGACAGACTGACCGCTGCTGGTTTCAGAGGTTGTGTTCTGACACTAGCATTAGTCGTTTTGGATATTGAAGTGTCAGCTAAATTAAGTAGAGGGTGAAATGAGAGGGCTGCAATCCACAGCTACAGCACCAAATCCAACATAAAGGTCCTTTAATGCTTGTACATTAGTGTGAAAGTGCCTTTGTATTTAATACAATTTGTCTGTTTTCTATTTTTCTTGATATAGAACATGATCATGAACTGACTCGTAACAGTACCACTGAGCTCTCTTAGACACTCTCACCCCTCTAACATGGGTTCTCTCTTCACGTGCCTTTGTTCGTTGTGGCGAGGTCACATCTGTGAGCGTTTTTTGCCAAATGGTCGATTCACCTCCATTAATTTTCTATGACAAGAGCTCAGCTGCAGCGCTGCACGTTGGAGCAGCTCTTTTTTTTTTTTTTTTTTTACAAAGTGCTGCACGAGATCTGCAGAAATTTACAGCCGTTGCGGGAAAACTGAATATCTGACACAGCTGTCTGTCGTCTGACATCATCTGTACACGTCGACAGACAACAGCCTGCTCAGTGAACGTATCGTATCGAATCAACGTCTGTCTAAAAGAAAAACTTTTCAGATGTTAAATCATGTTGATGTAGCTGCTGTTAGCTCAGTTTGTTAGCCAGGCTGCCCGGATTGTGAGCTCAGAGCACGGGGGGAGTGTTAGTGTTTGTACCACCGGGAAGAGGAAGAGGTTTACAGGCATGCAAAGGAGATTTGGACCAGAGCCGGACAACCGGGCTCAGCAGCCTCTATGGACATAATGGCAGAGGAGAAGAGAGCGTAGAGGACGTTGACAGTTAAGAAGAGCAAAGGAGAGTTTTTAATCATCATAACAACTACTTTTGCATATTTAACATTCACTGTATCTTTGTTGTTTATTTATGAAGTGCAGCTCTGTGACCTCAGAACAGCTGATCGCAGCAGGTGGAAGTGGACAGTAAAAGTCGCAGACGCAGCACTCGTCGTGTTTATCATTAGATTTTTATTGCAGTTGAGGTTTACTTAGTGTTTACAAAACCAGAGCAGATCGCAAGCGTCCGAGGGTGGAGTGAGTGAGTGAGTGAGTGAGAGAGGCGGAGGAGTTTTCATCTGCTCATCGTTTTCACGTCGGCGGCGGCGTTGGCGTCGTCGTCATGCTGCGTCGGTTTAAAAGGTGCAGTCTTGCAGCTTCACCCCGTTTACATTCACAGTGTCGCCGCTTATCGTTCCTCATCCGGGAGCCGGGATGGACCTGGAACGTCACAAGCTCGAAATGATGCAAAAAGAGGCCTCGTTACACGCAGCAGCCACTTTGTTACAAATCCATTTTTTTTTTTTTGGATGATTAAAAATAAAAATAAACGCTGTGTACAAGCTTTTCTCTTTCTGTGCGTCTACATTCAGAACAAAAACAAGGCAACCACAGAGAGCTAAAATGCTAAATGGTTACATGTTGACTCTACGCTGCATAGCTTTTATCCTCCTCAAACAACCACCACCCACCTACACCTCCACCTCCACCTACACCTTCTCTTACAGTGTGGACTTTCCCCGTCTTCTCTCCTCCCGTACGCTCGCTCTTCCAGCAGCTGTGGAGTGAAGCCATGGTGCTGTCGATAAGGCGGACATCTTCTTATGGGCTGTGTGCTTGTGTGTGTGCGTTGGGGAGTTGAAGCTGGATGATGGGTGAGGCGGAGGTAGCGGTGGAGGTGGTGGTGGAGGTGGTTTAGAGTCACTAGATTCTTACTAAAAGGGCTCTAAACAGCTCCAGAAAATCTTTGTAGCTTTATATATCGTAGCATAACCGTTAAATAACGCATTCAATACTCCAGAGCAACCCTTAAAAACCTTCTTTTTCATTAAGGTGTGTGTGTGTGTGTGTGTGTGTGTGTCTGGAGGCAGTCAGTCCTCTCATTGGTTCACATTGTCGATAGTCTTGGCATGAAGCTGCGGCGAACGAGATGATAACGGCGCCTGAAGTCGCTGCTGTTGAACGTGGGACTGTGGCGGGAGCTGGGGGTGACGCTGTGACTGTGGGTGAGGTGGAGGTTGACACTGAGGGTCGGTTTGAGTCTCGAGGTGGGACTGACGTTGCAGTTGCGGTCTCTGAGCAGCAGTGGCGGTGGCAGCAGCTTTGGCCTCCCTCTTGGGAGTGTTGTTGAGGATGTCGAGGCTCCGGCGGCTGGAGGAAATGACGTCGGCGATGAATTTGGTGCATTCGGCGCAGATGTCACGCAGCGTGCAGCCGTGAGCGTACAGGTGGGGGAACTCCTCCTCCACCGAGCGACGGGTCAAATTGCGCAGCGATCTGCAAAAAAGATGAGGAGGAAAGGTTCGATACTTTGTAAGAACATAGAGGACACAGGAGCACAAACTGTGTGAAGTGTCAAAAACTGCAGTTCCTCAAACGTCCACTTGAGGCTGGCTCCAGAAGTGAGTCAGTCTCCATAAGTCCCCATGTTAAAATGTCCAACTTCACAGCAGAAATAAACATGTTTACAGCCTGGTACAAAAAACAGTTTTGGTCTCTATAGCTAATCTCCCCGTTCATGACAACTGTACTGAGGGTGAATTTTTATACAACTCACCTGTTCAGATTATATTAAGGCTTAAAATTATGCAGGATTAAGAGCGTGGATGCTTTGATTGACAGGTAGGTGCCGTTACAGGTGGCTTGTTTGAGCAGCCAGGCATCAATCGGCCCACCTCACCTCTGCCAATGATCCACGTCTTTGCTGGGAAGCGGAAGAAGCAGGACTACAAACATGGTGGCGGCCAGCACAATTCCAACAGCTGTCAGACTCTTTAAAACAAGCATGACCTTAAGACTTCTATATATTTCTGATTTATGAGTCATTTCTGATCCACCTTGTGTGTACGAGCTGCTGTGACAAGTGAATTTCCTCCGTGCTGTGGGATCATCAAAGTCCGTCTTATTTTAATAATCCAAAGATAAACAGACACATTTCACGGTGAACCAGACGAGGAAAAATTAAGCTGCTGTTTGTCTTTAATATAACACGACATGATAAACGAGGTCACGGTCTCTAATGAAAAGATTTACTTAATCTTTTCTGATTAAAAAATAACATTTGCTCTTATAAAACTCAGATTTCTGCAGATCAACGCCGTGCCTCTGTGCCTGTCTTCACACTGAGTGAGGATATTAATGACAGCTGGTTAATTATTACATAATGGCTGCTAAGAGGAGGCGCTGCACTGATTATATAACAAAAAGATGGAGGGTGGAGGTTGGTGGGAGGGGGGTGTAGACGCTGCTGATTGGATTGAGCAGGCGACCCGTGATTGGTCGAGTTAAGAGGCTGGATCTGCTTAGGGTTGGAGAAGGTTAGCAATCAGCAGCGGCGTGAGGGCGGGTCAGACTTAAATAGATTTAACCTGTGTTCTTAACCCGAGGTGTGCGTTTGTCCTTGGCCTGAAGGAGCGTCGTGATTGGCTGAGAGGACCGTGGAGGGAACAGAGTGTTTGCCGGGAGTCCGTCCAAAATGTCTGGACGTCTGGAGAAGACTCACAACAAGGCAAATCAGTCGTATTGTTCTCATGTGGGCAGCAGCTGATGAGAAAACAGACTCATGCACTGCAGAAGAATGAAGGGATGGAGCCCTGCTGGTGAGGCGCGGGGGCTGCAATCCTAAAATATGAACACAGCATACAGGTTAGCTAGATTTTTAGCCTCGTTATTGGCTCTAGTGGTCGGTCTGTCGACTGTTTCATTGTTTGGTCCAGACTGAAACGTCTCAGCGACTGGATGGGTTGACACGACATTCGCACCGATATTTGTGTTCCCCTCAGAACAAACTGGTAAAACTCTGCTGGATTTTCATCTAGCTTTCATCTAATTTGGTTCATAACTAAGCATACCCAAAGCTTTCTGTGAAGGTTCTCAGTCGTCCAGGTCTTCAAGAACAGGTGATTCTGGACTCAGGTTGTAGATCCATGAAGACGTTTCGCCTCTCATCCAAGAAACTTCTTCAGTTCTGACGGACAGGAAGGGAGGTCCGAGTATTGAGCCTAGACAGAATCGTAGACCCGGCCCATAGCTTCACTTGGTTTGTTAGTGTTCGTTAGAGTTGTTAAAGTCGACAGAACGGCGGCCATTTAAAGTCACCTGAGCTCCAGTGTGAATGACAGTCATTGAGGTCACCTGAGGTCAGGTGAAAACGATGAACCTTAGACGAACAAAGGTGTGGGATAAACGTAAAGTGTCTGAGGCCTCCTCCTCTGTTGAGGGACAGTTTCTCTACTTTCACACAGATAGCCTCCTTCACTCCTCTTTCAAACCTCCTGGTCCAAAATGTGAACATCACCGTCACCACAATCGACTACTACTGTCCTTCACACCAGACCTCGTGTGACTTTAACAACAATGAGCACTAATGCACCAAGTGAAGCTATGGCCGGGTCTACGATCCTGTCTAGGCTAAATATTCAGATCTCCCAGAGTCAGTCAGTCAGAACTGAAGATTGTATGAGGCGGATCTACGACCAAGTCCAGTTGCCCCAAAATCAACCCAGAGTTGTATAAAAGTTCACCCTCAGTACAGTTGTCATGAACGGGGAAATTAGCTATAGAGACCAAAACTGTTTTTTGTACCAGGCTGTAAACATGTTTATTTCTGCTGTGAAGTTGGACATTTTAACATGGGGACTTATGGAGACTGACTCACTTCTGGAGCCAGCCTCAAGTGGACGTTTGAGGAACTGCAGTTTTCAGCACAGAGCCTCCTCTCAGTCTCTCCTGTAGCTTCATAAACAAACAGACTCACTTATAGACGTTGCTTTTGTGTCCGTGGCTCTTTGGAGTGCTGTGGAAGCCGACAGTGTACACGGGAATATGAGCCATCTTCTTCGAGGGAATCTTCATCTGCAGCACGAAGAAGAAGAAGAAGAAGAACTGTGAGAGGACGCAGAGGACTTTTGTCTGAAGTTAAACTAACAGATTCAAACACTCCACACCAAACAACCACCAACATCAGCTGTCACACAAACGAACAGAAACAAGACAAACCACGACGATCGGCCTCATGCAGGAAGCAAAGTTCCTCATTTTTAGTTTGTTGGGATCATTAAAGCAGAGTGCTGTCTGCACTGAGCTGCATGAGGCCGAGCGTCTCACAGTACAAATGAGTCACAGCATCCCAAAAAAAAAAAACAGCACGACAGTCATCTTAGCCTGGACGTCAAACCTACAGAGCTCATGAGCAAACATCCAACACAGGCCGGGGCTGAGGCCACGGATCAGAACCAAAAGAACGACAGAAGAAGTGACGTCAACAGAAATAACAGCCGCCTCGCAACATTTAAAATCAGCTTTGTGATTAAGTTTTATAAATAAATAAGCAGACTGAAATAAAAGAAAAAGCCACGATCACTAAACTCATAACAGAAGTTTTAAGTTACCTTTGCACTGCAGGAGTTACAGACGGATCTGTGAGAGAAACAAAACATGAATTACATTAATTAAAGCATCATTGGACACCGTTCTTATCAGCGTTATTATCATCCATCCGTTTTCTTCCCCTTATCCGGGGTCAGGTCATGGTGGCAGCAGGTTTAGCAGGGCGCTCCAGACGTCCTTCTCCCCAGCAACTCGTTCCCGAGGATCCCGAGACGTTCCCAGGCTAGATGGGTTATGTAGTCCCTCCAGCAGGTTCTGGGTCTGCCCCGGGTCTCCTTCCTTTGGACAATCCTCCAAAGGAAGGAGGTATCCTAATCAGATGGTGAACCACCTCAGCTGGCTCCTTTGGACATGAAGGAGCAGTGGCTCTACTCCGAGCTCCCTCCAGATGTCCGAGCTCCTCACCCTATCTCTAAGGCTGAGCCCGGCCTTCCAGCGGAGGAAGCTTATTTTGGCAGCTTGTATCTACGATCTCAATCAAAGCTCGTGACCACAGGTGAGGGTTGGAACGTAGATGGACTGAAAAATCGAGAGCTTTGCCTCCTGGCTTCCCTACAACGGCCCAATACAATGTCCACAGACGCCGTACCAACCCACCGGTCCATCTCACGCTCCCGTCACTCGTGAACAAGACATTAATCCTCAAGTTAAAGACCGAAGTTTGTCGATGATCCACGTCTTTGCCGGGAGGCGGAAGAGGCAGGATAGACAACATGACGGCGGCCAGAGCTTCAGCTGACTGAACTCAACTAAATAAATAAAATAAATATGGCAGCGTGCTTTGACCTCGCTCAGTGAATCTCACATCGAGTGTTTAGAGATAAATGTGACGTGTGAAGTGAGAGGAAAGTTTACTCTGATACCTTTTACACAGTAAGCAGGTAGACGGCCATGAAAAGAGCGGGAACTTCACTCTGCAGCAGCAACACACCTGAGAACACACACACACACACACACACACACACACACACAGAGTTACAGTTCATTTACAGTAAACACAGCGATAAACAGCGATGATGATGAGGGGAGTCCCGCTCTCTTACCTTTCCTTTCTTCAGGTTGTTGTAGAGCTCTTTGCTCTGGAGAAACTTCTCCATCTCTGCTTTGACCAGAACTCGCCGCACGTTGATGACCTCGTCCACCGTCAAGGCGAGACTCTCCACGGGGTGACTGAACTCCTCCTGAACAGAGCCGACAGCAGACAGCAGAGGGAGAGGAGCTCCATCAGTCAAGCCTACTACAAGTGCAGTCACTCTCTGTGAGTTACAGAGTTTAAAGCTGCATTAACTGACCCCAGTCCAATTTGTCTCTTTTAGCTCCGGTTTCAGTCTCCACCAACTCCCGAGGGAAAATATCTGGTTCTCCAGCTGCTAAATACTCGACTATGTTCATTAAATAGTCGCTAACTCTGTCTCTTTTGACTTTTTCGGTGCTCTGTAAGTGAGACTGACAACTGGGCAAACCCCCATCTGTTGATGAAGACCAGCTTATATGACTGAAAGGTCCAGAACAGTGACCTTGTGGTCATTTATCTGGGTTCATTTACATCAGAAACAGATTGAAATGATCTGAATAATTTAAACTGGCAGATTTCTTTCCACTTGTTTTTAAAAAACTGGTCTTTAAAGACTCCAGTTGTTGGGGTGCAGAGACTTCACCATCCTAACTCACCATCCACTGGTGCTCGTCTCCGGCTCTGGAACCAGACGGCGTTTCGAATCCCTCCGTGGTCTCGTCGACCGAACTCAGAGACAGACGGGCCGGAGAGGGCGGCACCCAGCCGTGAACTGGTAAGGAAGCTGGAGGGTGGATGAGAAGTGAAAGACACAAGAGAGGAAATAATGAGAGTTTATCAGAGAGGAGGTGGAGGAGGTGGTGGAGGAGGAGGGGGAATTTAATACGAATCAAATGAGGACAGTGTCGGAGAGAGTGAATGAGAGAAGGCCACAAATCACCGTCCAACAACTCCATGAATTACACATCGGCCTCTTTCATTCAGCTCCATCTCAGATCTCAGCCACTCCATCGACTCGAACGCCGTCATGTATTATTCATCCGATTTCAGTGGAGCGATTCAGCCCCGTGCTGCTACATCTGTAACTTAGATCACAGTGAGAGGTCTGCGCTAAAAGATGAGGGCTCAGTTAACCCACCATGAGAGGAGGGTGGAGGGTGGAGGAGGGTGGAGGGGGTTAAAAAACAGACCACACACACCGGCGGCCTCTTCGATCCTGCAAATGGAAGGTGTCAATTTGGCTCTAATGGAAAGCAAACAGGCTGAGAGAGGCCGGTAAACATCATCAGTACATATAATTTGGATCAGCTGCTGATGACAGCCGAGGCTTACAGGCTTTACCAGGCTGCTCACAGTTAAAGCTGGAGAGCCCCCTGTTGGCAGAGTCACGTCACTGCACCGTGAAACCTCCTCCCAGGCTTTGTTTGGCCGTGCAGCTGAGGCTGAGAGTGGATTCAAACGATTACCTCTGGCTGGCTGCTAATGCATGAACCACAGCCATCAGCTCAAAGCCATTAGCTCCACACACTTAGACTTTATCAGCACATTTTTATATTTGATTAGAGTCAGGCACAAAAAGGCCGACGAAACAGATTCACGGCAGAGAGAGCTGTGAGGACTTTATTCAGCTCTTAACTGGTCGTGTGAGGGGGTGTCGTTTAGCTCAGTTGGGAGAGCAACCGCCCATGTACGAAGGCTCAGTCCTTGCCACGGAAGCCCAAGGATTCGAATCCGACCTGTGGCTCTTTCCCGCATGTCATTCCCCATCTGAGAGGGTAGAAATAAAATCTCCAGTTCAGACTGTGCTGTGGTATGACCGGCACTGTGTCTCCCTCTGTGGGTGGAGATTTAAAACTGCAGCCGAGTGTGAATCATCTGAAACCATCAATTATCTTCAGCAGTCACAAACACACACCACCAACTATTTCACTGATTTTGGTGAGACTGGATCATATTTTATGGAGAAAATGTTTTCTGCTTTTCCCTCTGATGTCCTCCGGCTGCTCCGCCTCAACTCTCTGTGATTTACAGAGTTTCCTGATGGACAGTGAAGTAAACTGCTGACAGCTGTAGCTGCTGTTAGCTCATGTTAGCACAGTGTGTTAGCCGGGCTGCCTGGACTGTGAGCTCAGAGCACCGGGGGAGTGTTAGTGTTTGTACCACAGGAGTTTTAGACCACCACATAGGAGGTTTTCAGGCTGGAGCCGGTGTCGTGCCAGAACAGGAGCTGGACAAGCTCGCGATCAATCACTGAGGCGGTGTTTCTATCATGGCCGCCCTTTGATAGCTGAAAAACCTCCGTGCTCCTCCTCAGTGCATGAAGTGAGTTTTTAATCAACCTCAACAACACTCGGAGAACCTCGTAACAAAAAGGAGCCGAGTGAGAATCTCATTTAAATAACATTATCCTGAAGATGAACTCGTCTCTGCTGTCAAAAGTTAAACTTTGACAGCTCTCCCGCTGCACCGACAGTGAACTCGAGCTTCTTCACATCTTGGATGTGATTTTCTCGACATGTCTGATTGATGAGCAGCCAAAACTGTCACCTGATAAACATGTTGTGCTTCCAGCTTTACTGAAATCAGAGCGCTGATGTTCAAGAGCTCTAACCATTTACACACTGACCTCTGTGATTAGGAGGTGGTCTGCTGCCGGTCAGCGTCCTGGCCCGAGGCCTCTCGCCCCTCAGCCTGACGCCGCCACCGAGCTGGGCCGACTCGGAGAGCGAGGGAAGCATCTCGCCGCGGAGAAACGCCAGGTCGTGTTCTGAGAAGGAGCGGTCTCTTTTCAGAGGCGTGGGGGAACTCTCTGCCCTCCTCAGATCGCCGTTGTCTGGGGAGTCCTCCTCCTGCAGGAAGAGGAAGAGGGTCAACATTAGGAGGGGTTGGAAGTAGCTGCTGTTAGCTCAGTTTGTTAGCCGGACAACCGGGCTCAGCAGCCTCTACGGACGTAAGAGAGCAGGCAACAAATCACAGAAATTTCTACGTTGATGTCTCTTTAAACTGTTTCACAGAGTCAGCTCAGAGCTGCGACTGCTCGCTCATGATGTCCAGCTCAGATCACATCACGTCAACACAGCCTGACACGTGTGAAGATGAACCCACGGATGAACTCCTCTGTCAGCTCAGAGTGTTGCAGCACTCTGCCGTGATCGTGGCGCTGAGTAATGTGGCTGTAAATCGTCTGGAGGTGTCCAAAGATTTATTTTCTCTGATGTGCAGACCTGCACGGACTGTGCAACTGTTGGCTGTACAGAAAGGGGAGGCCAATGTGGAAGTGCTAAAGTGCCAAACAAAAATAGTTTAGATAAAAACTAGTTTTTCCAGGATCCTTTGAACAGTTTGTTTGTAGCTGTTTGCCAACCCTCAAAGAAATGAGAGATTTGATTTGGGGCCTAAATTCCTGAGAGGGAGAAACTATGTTTTTATAAGATTTCCATAAAATATTTGCTTCAAGGTAATAAAGTATGAACAGAAGAAGAGGAGCTGTACCCAGGCCACCTTTCTAAAATTGGCTTACATAAAAATGAAGAAAATTAATGTGAAACTGAGGTGAAGAAAACAAAACAGAAGGCGCCGAAGAGGAAACGATAAACAAGCGCATCCCCGCGGAAGAAGCAGAAGCTCCCCCTTTGGGCCAGCGAGGATATTTTTTTAAAGGGTGAGACGGATTTTAACGGTTAACGTAAAAACAAAACAAAACAAGAGAAGAGAACTCGTCCCCTCTGTGCTATCCTGCAAATGCACAGAGGCATCTTAACCCACTTAAGCTGTGAAACAAAGTCTCAGTGTTGTGGTCGTCGTCCCGCCCGGCCTCACCTCGAATATGTTCATCTCCTCCATCTCGGCCAGAGTCGGAGCCTTAAGCAGGATGCGAGGGCGGGACGACAGTCGAGGCCCGAGCTCCGACACCGACAGGTCAATGCACGAAGTGGATTTGACGTTACAAGGACAAGTCTGAGCGAGGCAGGGCAGAGAGCCGAACGCTGAGGGGAGAGAAAAAGCAGAAGACAGACAAATAAGTCGAGATCACAACAGAGTGTGTAACATTTTAATTTCAGCTTTAATAACTGACGAGTACACTCGATTAGAGACAAGTTTACTGTAAAACAACACTGAGCAGCTGCACTGATCAGTATTTTTATGTTAACAACGGGTCAAATGACTTCGTGTAACGTGAAGGAGGTCTCTCATAGTGACAAACCCTCAAAAACCAGTTTGTTTTAGCGTCTTTCAGCTCATTGTTTTGGTTCAGTCTCACTTTCGGAGCACCGAAAAAGCCAAAAGAGACAAAGTTAGCGACTAATTAATGAACATAGTCGAGTATTTAGCAGCTGGAGAACCAGATATTTCATTCAGGAGTTGGTGGAGACCAAAAACGGACCTAAAAGAGACACAAACTGGACTGGGGTTTGAATTTCCAGGTACAGATGCTGGAGGACGGAGGACAGATGTAATTAGCTTTCACACTGAACGACCTCCATCTGTAAAAATCTGGTCAATATTTATGAAACATAACACCACCTCTACATGTACTGCAGCTGGATACAAAAAAAACACCCCAGCTTACAGACTACATAAGTGTGATGTGACCCTTACAGGCTGCAGTACACGGTGTACAGACTACAGCGTCAGGCCTGAAGCAGAGTGATCCGTTCACCTTCAGCACAACAAGAGTCAAACTGAACGTCACACATTGAATTTAAACAGGCAGCAGATCTTTTACTGTTTGTGTGGTGAAAGATTTATGATGATTTTTGTATTTCATGGTTGATTTGGTGGTGAGAGGTTTTAATAATTGTCCCCTTACGTCTGGTGTCGGGCGGGTCGACAGGACGGAGCTTCCTCTCCTGCTTGATCTCAGCCAGGACGCGGTCATGGAGGGACTGCTGCTGTGGTGGAGGAGGAGGGAGGCTGCGCTCTGACACCTGACGAGAACAAACAAATAAAACACATCCATATAAACAAGATGTTTATACAGTACAGGTCAAGAAAAGGGACACTGAAGAGCTCAAAACTAGGAAATAACATGTTATTAAATTAACAGATAAAAGAAAACATGGACCTCGTATCTGTGACTTAACCAGTGAATTGAAACCAGAAACTGCAGTTCCCCAAATGTCCACTTGAGGCTGTCTCCAGAAGTGAGTCAGTCTCCATAAGTCCCCATGTTAAAATGTCCAACTTCACAGCAGAAATAAACATGTTTACAGCCTGGTACAAAAAACAGTTTTGGTCTCTATAGCTAATCTCCCCTGAGGCGGGCTGAATGACACCTGGTTGCTCAAACAAGCCATCTGTAACGGCACCCACCTGTCAATCAAAGCGTCCACGCTCTTAATTCTGCATAACTTTAAGCCTTAATATAATTTGAACAGGTGAGTTGTATAAAAATTCACCCTCAGTACAGTTGTCATGAACGGGGAAATTAGCTATAGAGACCAAAACTGTTTTTTGTACCAGGCTGTAAACATGTTTATTTCTGCTGTGAAGTTGGACATTTTAACATGGGGACTTATGGAGACTGACTCACTTCTGGAGCCAGCCTCGAGTGGACGTTTGAGGAACTGCAGTTTTTGGCTTCACTTCACAGCCACGGACACTCGGGTTTGATGCAGTGAACATATGTTCATTATACATAACGTAGCCTGTAGCCTCGTTTATTTGTTCCAAACAGCTGATTCAAACAGCTGTTCTCGACTTCTTCTGCATGATACACACTTTGGTTTGCCGGCCGTGCTGTAAAAAAAGCTGCACACTTGTACATCATGTACAAACGCACTCACTGGTTTCAGTGGAGGTCTTGATCTGATGAAATCCAGGATCAGTTCATGGGCGTTCCTCTTCACTCTGGTGGGAATATCTCCGCCCACCTGGGGTAAGACAAGAAACACCAACTGTAGCACTGCGTCTGTAAATCAGTCAGGTAACACGCTGTAAACCAGCTGATATCAGAGGGCAGGTTAAGAGCAGGTTTATCAGAGCTTTACCTGGACACGGGACTGATAAAAGCTGTGACACTGAACCAAAACAGGCCAGTTACAGGCTGTAAAACCCGAAACAAAGAGCTGAAAGAAGCTAAAATGCTCCCTAGCGTGAGAGAGACTGCAGAGCTGGATGATGATTTTCTCCAACAGAAGGCTGAGAGGAGCCTTCATTAATATTTGTGTTCTCAGACTGAATTATGTATCTGCCCGTGGAGAAAGCCTGAAGGTGACCGCCACATGTTTCCTCCTGTAACAAAGCCTGAACAGTATGTAGGTCAGTCTGACTCCTGGTGGCCCAATTCAACAAAGTCATGACGAAAACATAAAGCTTACACCACAGCTTTTAGGGTAGAAATATGTGCTACATATTATCTCTGTGATTTACAGAGTTTCCTGATGGACAGTGAAGTAAACTGCTGCCGACTGTAGCTGCTGTTAGCTCATGTTAGCTCAGTTTGTTAGACGGGCTGTGAGCTCAGAGCACCGGGGTAGGAAGAGGAGGTTTTCAGGCCGGAGCCAGTGTCGTGCCAGAACCGGAGCTAGACAATACGCAAGTTAGCATCACGTTAGCTGCTCGTTTGGTAAGCTATAAATAACTTATTCACTCATAGTGTTTTGCTAGTGATAACGTTAGCAAGAAAACCGGGAGTCTGCATGAATTAGCTGACGTTAGTATTGCACACTGTCCGTTAGCAAAGGAGATTTGGACCAGAGCCGGACAACCGGGCTGAGCAGCCTCTATGGACATAATGGCAGAGGAGAAGAGAGCGAAGAGGACGTTGACGGAGGAAGCTAAGAAGAGAAAAGGAGAGAGTGAGCGAGAAAGAAGCCGCCGGACAAGAGTAAAAAAATGTTTGCCCTCATCATCATGTGAAAAGCTCGGCTTGATTTTTAAAGTCTCGTCTCTCACCATGACTTTACGGAGCTGGAACTTGCGAGCTCGTATGTCCTGCATCAGCATCTCGAAGGGCGTAAGGCTGAACTCGGTGGGCAGCGGGTTGAACGGCTGCTCCTGCACCTTCTTCAGCTTCACTCCCTGCCTGAGCTCCTTCATCAGCTGCACCCACAGACGTGCCTGCGATGGAAACAACAACAACAATAACATCTGCATGCGTCAACGCGACAACAACTGCCTTCTTCAGGCAAACACACTGTCGTATTGTCCTCCCCTGTCAACACTGCGGCCTCGCTTCGTCTCGTCTCACCCAGTCTCTGTGTTTCAGAGCGTCCAGCTCAGCTGTAGATCGGTCCTCCACGGCTTCTTCTGTGGTGATCTTCTTCAGCATCTATGCAACAGAAACACAGAGACACACTTCAAATGCTGCTGTGTCGACGTGTCAGAGGCCCTGTATGTGATCGATGGAGCTTCTTTTTTAATGACACGACCATTTGAGGTACCCAGGTCAGAAAAAATCTGCTCAACCTAACAGTGTAACCCCACTGGTCACATCGCGGCCATGAAGCTGTTTTGGTCCGTCCTCCACACAACTTCAAACCCCACCAGAAGCATTTCACCTGCCAGACTTTGTTAACTTGCTCAGATTTGGTCATTTTTCTCGTTTATGTGCTTCTAAATATGTAAATATGCTACATAGCAATGTAGTTAGCAAATTAAGTAGTTTGTTTCTCTTTTGTCGCTTGTTACCAGTTTGCACAGGGTGTTTTATTTTGAAAGTCGACTGGCTCTGTGTCTGACTTCCTGTCAGCTCAAGCTGCTCTGTGCAGATTGACGCGGGCTGCTTGAGGCGTCTGAACTGACGACCACGAGCGGAAAGATGATCAGACAATCTGTAAACAAGGCAACAGGGCGCGGGGGATTGCTGACTGGGAGTGGAGCCGGTGTCGTGCCAGAACCAGAGCTGGGCAAGCGGGGCTCAGCAGAGAGTAAATCTGGGACTGACTTTTAGTGGTTGGTGAGAGCTTGGTGAAATAAAAGGCTGAAAGACAGACGCCGAGCTGGGCTGACTGCTGTTGGACTAGTCAGTAATATTAGCTGGCTGCTATGTCTGCTGTTGGTGACCTTGTTGATGTTTGGCTGTTAGCAAAGTTGTCAACTCGTAAGTTTCAGCTTAACTTGAATGATAACTGAAAAAATAATCGAATTCCTGTGCAGCATTCAAGTTGTAGTTCAAACATTTTAATCTGTACTGGAGTTTTTGTCTGGATCTGTGTTCTGCATGTGCACAGTTCAAAGAGGTTAAACTGTCGCAGTGACACAAACGGGAGTCAAGATTTGAGGTTGAGCTCTGGAAGGAAAATGTGGAGGCGGCATCCTCTCTCATTTATCAGCCTCTGCTCTGGAGCATGTAAACAGGAATATTAATGGAGTCGGGCACAAACATTTCAGATTCAGTGAGAGAACACACAACGAGGTGCAGAAGCAACGAGTCCACTGAAGTAAATGAAAAGCAGGTCACGCTGTATTTATTATCTACACGCTCTCAGCTGCAGTAAACAGATGTTTGATTTTAAAAGGGTGACTTCATGACGTCACGTACCTCTTTAGCATCTCGGATCCTGATGAGGAACGTCTGCAGCTCCAGAGTCTCCACAAACAGAGCCCTGCAGACGGCCTGGTAGTGCTCCGGAGCCAGGCCCGGGTTGGACAGCCGAGACGCGCACAGCGCCATCACCTGGCGGAACGTGCACACCGGCTTTATCACTCCCTCCTGCTCCTCCTCCTCCTCCTCCTCTTCCTGGCCGCTGTAGCCCTCATCTGTTGTGCCGTTCCCGGCGGAGCAGTCGCCCTCGCCGCCCTGGTCGCCTCCCGCCATGCGCTCGATGAGGCGCTCCAGCTGCGGGCTGAGCTCGCGCTCCTCGCTGTCGTCCAGGCCCCAGTCCAGAGCTCGGTAGATGGCCACGCCGAGTGACTGGACCAGCTGGAGGGACAAGGAGGGCGCAATCGTAAATAAATTGACCTTTCAGAGCTTGAAATTAACTCTTTTCTCAAACTTTACAAGCCTCGTCTCGAATGAAAGCCTTTTTATTTCATTCTGAAATTGCTGCTGAATAATAACTAAATAATTAATTCATTTTTGGAGTTCTCTTTGAACGAGCTCCAGTGTTACTTTCTGCCGTTCTGCACACTGATTGTCTGCCGTCTAATTAGGCTTAGATTAGCCGGGAGGTGGTGGAGGCAGGATTGCAAAATGGGCTTCAAAACAGCTCTCCAGAAACCGGTGGGTGATTATACGGAGACTACGTCCATTCTTCATACTGTCATTGCTTCTAATCAGCTGACTCTCACCCTCCACATTAAGCATTAAGCATCATTAGATTAGCCGCAGACGCTTTGATTGAAAGGTGACGTTACGTAACCTGGCTTGGACAGTTGTTCGCATCTTACCACCTCCCCACGGGGGTGCCTCAGGGCTCGATCCTGGGGCCCCTTTTCTTCACTATTTACACCACCTCTCTGGGTTCAATCATCCCCTCACATGGCTTCTCGTATCACTGCTATGCAGATGACACACAGCTCCATCTGTCATTTCCTCATGACGAACCTTGACTTTGTTCCATGTTAGCTAAGAGTTCACTGAGATTCATCATGAGAAAAATATAGATTATATTACCTGGAAAACCTTTTGTGCCAAGTAAAATGGCTGTAACACCTTTAGTAAAATGTATTTTTCTTGTCACTGTTTAAACAGAGAAGTGATTTGTCTCTTTTCTTTCTCACCTGACGCTCTGTAGCTGGAGGAAGAGGAGGCTCATCTGCATCATCTGAAGAGACGAAAGAGGAGAAACACAGTTAAGACCTGAGACATGCAGAACGTCACTTAAAATATCGATTCTTCGTGATTTTGTACTTTTACTTCATTGAAATGAAAAAAAAAAAACAGAGAATGATGAAAATATAAAAAGGAGTGATGTACAATAACATGATTAAGTTGTGTGTGTGAAATCGGCTGGAGCAATTTTGTTTTTTCATCCATCCTGAAATGAAAACATGTCTAACGTCGATGAGCCGTGGGGATGATGAGGCGAATCATCCACCACGACGAGACAGATCCCTTTGACGTTTGTGTCACTTTATTTGGGTGATCTGCGAGAAGGAATAACGAGAAACGACAGATATGTCCTGAAAATACCGACTGACGATCAACTCGTGAATGGTTACAGATCGACCCGCCTACAGCAGATAATTGAGCTGAAAGCATCAAAGAGGTTCATGAGATGGAAAGACAGACTCTCCGACTGAGAAATGGCGTATATTATACATCCAGACAGACAAAATGGAAAATATTTGTTGAAATAACCCTCCCTCTGATGTCCTCCGGCTGCTCCGCCTCAACTCTCTGTGATTTACAGAGTTTACTGACGTCAGCCTGATTTCAATCATAACTCATAAAGTCAAATGTGTTACTCCATATGTCACACACTCATCACTTGGCCATGCATTATCGTGCAACAGCCAGGTTTGGCGTGTCCATGTGTGAGCCGGAGAGTAAAAAAGCTCTTCCCCCAGCTCGGATGTCAGTAATGACACCCGAGAGGCCTGAAACTCCTCGATCAGCAGCTCCCACTGCAGAGAAACCGGAGAACGGACGGACAAGAGAAGCAGCAGACGGAGACAAAGACGGAGAGAGAGAGAGAGAGAGAGAGAGGTCAGCAGAAAAAAGATGAGAAAGGAGGGAGCGTAGCTTTGGACGTGATGATGGAGGCTGGCCGGACGATCACAGCATCCCCCCCCCACCTCCACCCAGCCAGCGTCGATGACAAAGTGCTGAGAGCAGGACGTGAAGCTGGGACGGACACCGAGCGTCAACAAAAGGCAGCAAACTGACACTGAAGGAGGGCGAAGAAACTCTCCATTATGATGCCCTCCTCCCCGCGGGGGAGAGCGAGATAACATGAACCCCCTGCAAACCTGTCGGACGGGTTCACATAATGCACGGCTCGGGTCGCATAGTGGAGTCGGTGAAACCTCCGCCAGGTTCCCACAGTTGTGGGTCAGCAAACACAAAAGAGGAGGAATGAATCGACAACAAAAAGACTTCCAACAAAAAAGGCCTCGAGCTGAAAACAACAACCCAGTTAGACGTGAGGGCAGGGAGAGTGTTCAGGCTGATGAGACATCAGTTATTCTCCTTTTTCTAGTTAGAAGCAACATTCAAACAATAAACAGACATTTTCAGGGCTGTTTTTCTGAAATACATCTCAGCAACTTGTCTTTTTTTTTTAATCCATAAAGCCTCATTATCGAACTTCATCGTCATAAACTAACAGTAAACTGCTGCCAACTGTAGCTGCTGTTAGCTAGCGGTAGCTCAGTTTGTTAGCCGAGGCTGCCCAGTCTGTGAGCTCAGAGCACCAGGGGGAGTGTTAGTGTTTGTACCACAGGAGTTTGGGACCACCCGGAAGAAGAAGAAGAGGAGGAGGTTTACAGGGAATGTTTAGCCGGTGTCGTGCCAGAACAGGAGCCCCAACCGGGTAATGTGACCTAGCAGCTCAGCTTAGCTGGCTGCTATGTCTTGTTTGTTGCTTGATGTTTGGCCATTGACTCTAGTTTTTGATCATAAGTAATGTAATCAGAACAAATACTCGAGTACAGCTGTCCATATTTACCACAGTGGGATTACACTCTGAAACTGGAGCCAACAAATCACAACAAATACTACACTGTTTTGCTTTAATATCTAATTTAATTTAATATTCTGATACTTTGTCTCGACCACTGAGCCGAGTAAACTGCCTCAGGAGGTTTAAAAGGAAACTTCCTGTTTGAGTTCTGGCCCAAAACAACCTGTCAACGGTCCTCTGATCATCTGATATTTCACCATGTTGTGTCAGTCGTCTTATTCACCACACCCCGCCACACAACACAACACAACACGAACACGACATGGACTTTGCCATGTGTTGCCATGGTAATAAGGTCTGAGAGATCGAATTCAAAGAAAGTGACAGAGAAGAGCCGAGCTCGTTATAAATGAATAAAAGAGACGGGAAGAAATAAAGACAAATAACACGGAACATCAGGAATTTCAGCTGTCACCTGGATTCACCTTTATCTCTACATGTAGCACCTTCACCTACATCACAAGTCAGAGACGACCTTTGCACATTTTTCTAATCGTTATGAGTGAATTTATTGCAGCAGAGCAACAACCATTCAGACGTGGAGTTACGTGAACTGACTGCTGTGCATCAAAGCTTCGCTCTGTGGCGTCATCTCCTGAGGAGTAATTATCTCCAGGTTCATTTGGAGGAAACAGAGTTAGGTTTAAAACTTTACGACTCCCAGAAGGACGGACGGCTTCTGCTCAGCTCAATTAGGCCACAGATGAATCTGTGAAATGAAGATTAACACGGCAGCTGGAAACATCTTGAATTATCGCTAATGAAGAGGCAAGAAAGACCCAAAAAAAAAAAACTCCTGGATAAAATTTCAACTCATGAAGTCAAACTTGATGTTTCATGTTTTACTCCCATCTGTCCGCTGTCCTCCAGTATCTGGGCCAACACTGACACAAAGTCATGTTTTCGAATATTTCCAAACTTCGAAATTATAATCTGGAAGATTTTTTATTATAGGTATCTATAATTCTGTCATTATTCTGACCAAGTGATGAAAAACGACTCAGGAGAGACGGATGACCCGGTGCTGACAGAGATATTACATCCACACCGTACGCTCTGCAGAGTATATCACAAATAAATGAGAAAACTGAGTCAATTTCAGGATTTCAAAGGAGGAGTGATGACTTTTATAATGGAGCTGCATCGACTCGACACATGCAGAGAATTTGGATGGGAAACGTTTAATTAGATTTCTGATTACCCCGAAGCAGAAATCACATTTTACAGGAGACTGTGAGGAAACCAGGATGCCAATCACTGACTCCACTGTGTCCAATCACGAGACACTTCTGGACAGAGATGCACAAAACACTGGAAGGCACATTTAATACGACAAAACCTTTCACAATTTAACTTCTGTTCAGGAAACTTTAACGTAGATTTGTTTGGAGGTTTGATTTCTAATATAAATAAATAACTGGTTGGTCTGAGGGGGAAATCTCGTCTTTTAACAGCGTCCGGTCACAAGATAAAAACTGTTTTATGTCTTCGATCTTGTCGACATTCGGGTGTATTTTTATCTGACGGGAGCGAAACGTTTCTGGACTTAGGCTGCAGGGTGAAGTTAACAGTGATTCACTGAGTCAGAGTTACTTTCTGAATCGCTCGAGCAAGATATCTGAAGTTTAATAAATATAGATGACAAATCAGGAGCCCACACAGTACCAACTAATGTCACGATACCGGAAATAACTCGTAGTGTGTATTTTTTATTTTAGCGTTTACTCATGAACTACTTTAACCAGCTCACCTTGCCTACCTAAATAAAACAGATTATCACTGTGCATTATTGTTGATAATTAACAATTATACAACAAGTAGTTCCCTGACTCATCACTAAAAATATTACTTCACCATCTCCTGAAAATATCTAACATGTAAATGTTAAATATGATTAAATACTGTGATTGCTGCAGTTTGTGCTTCACGGGCAGCGAGCGGCTGTTCGGCTCTGATGTCTTTGGACGAGAAGAGAAATAAACTGAGCTGCAACAGCAGAGACGCTTATCTCTGTATTTTTATTTATTTCTTTTGTTGTCTGGCACTAAAGGACGAATAAATAACTAAAAAAATAAAATCATCGACTATCAGCCAAACTGGTATTTTAAAACGTCAGTATCGGCTCAGAATTTCCCAACTGGTGCATCCTGAATTTTTGTAGCTTTAAGCTCCAACAAATAAATTAACTGGATGATATAATTTAAACATCGTTTCTTCAAATATGTCAAATAATTTGAGAAATGGCCTGAGAAGATCAAGAAACTTTGTGCTTTGTTCAAGAAGACCCAACTTTTCTCAAAAGATTTATTTCAGGATGTGTCCTGACAATCATTCAGACATTTTAAAAAGTAAATATTCACACATTCAACAATAAAAAACAATAAGAGAGAGATTCTTTCTGTCACAGATGACAACACATTGGTCTTAACTAGGCTGAGGTCTGTTTGAAAAGGTTTAATGCTGCAGAGGACTAGAAATCTGTCTCGACATTCAGACGTTCAATGTCAGGCTGGTTCCAGTGCTCGGTGCTGCAGACGAAAGGCGCCCAAATGGAAACACAATCCCAGCCTGTACAAAGGGACTCGTACTGCTCCTCATAAGAGTCGGGATCACTTTAATGGCACCGTACCTGCAGCCTCATTCATAGATTTATGACTAAGTGAGTCTAATGGAAATCATATCATCCCTCGTAAAAACTGTTCCATAATCCAAAGTGCAACGTTTGAGATACTGAGATGTCACATACTGATACTTTTTCAATACCAAACCATCTTAATACACATTGCTCTGCAGTTCTGGATAAAGTAATCCCACTGACCACTCACCATTAACTTTGCTAACAGCCAAACATCGAGCAAGGTCAACAACAGCAGACATAGCAGCCAGCTAATATTACTGACTAGTCCAACAGCAGTCAGCCCAGCTCGGCGTCTGTCTTTCAGCCTTTTATTTCACCAAGCTCTCACCAACCACTAAAAGTCAGTCCCAGATTTACTCTTGTCCGGCTGCTTCTTCCTCTGCCATTATGTCCGTAGAGCCCGGTTGTCCGGCTCTGGTCCAAATCTCCTTTGCTAACGGACAGTGTGCAATAATCTTCTTCTTCCTGGTGGTCCCAAACTCCTGTGGTACAAACACTAACACTCCCCCGGTGCTCTGAGCTCACAGTCCGGGCAGTCCGGCTAACAAACTGAGCTAACATTAGCTAACAGCAGCTACAGTTGTCAGCAGTTTACTTCACTGTCCATCAGGAAACTCTGTAAATCACAGAGAGTTGAGGCGGAGCAGCCGGAGGACATCAGAGGGAAAAGCAGAAAACATTTTCTCCATAAAATATGATCCAGTTTCACCAAAATCAGTGAAATAGTTGGTGGTGTGTGACTTAGTGCCGTAAAGCGTTACGTACTTCTCCCGACCCGGAGCCCAAAGTTACATAGTGTGAGAACAGACGTACGAATGACAGAGACACCATTCACCTGATCACAGGTCAGTGTAGATCAACAGTATTTAACAGACGTTAGTTTATTGTTTGATATGAACTTTCTCCTCTTTTTGTTGCTTTGGGATGAATTCATCCACTTAAAGAACACAAACGGTCGTCCAGCCGACAAGCTGCATGAATAATGTAGACGGACTCTCTATAATAGACTCCCTTCATGCTGGTTAAGGGAATCACAACACTGTTTATATTTGGATTGTGTTTACTTCTGGATCAGCCGAGCGTAAACCAACACAGGCTGCAAGGATAAACAACTCTCGTTAATGAGAGCTTAAACGTCTCCTCAGTGAGAGCCCAGAAACTAATGATCACTCCAACTGTTAGATGGCAAACGGACCTCTCCAGAGCTTTAGTGCTTTTAGTGTCCCTCTGTGGTCCATGATGGGTGCTCAGCAGAATGAGGAACACTTTAAAGTCACTATAGTCTGACTGAGTAAGAGGGAATTATTATTAAAATCCTGTATTAAAGTATTAAAATCGATTAAACTCTTATGGGATGTTGGCCCATGGAAGTAAGTCTGAATCTTTATTTAAATGCCCTCTATTGTAGAAAGTGATATTTCCATTTAAAAGCTAAAAAGTGAAGACTGACTCACTTATGGAGCCAGAAGTGAGTCAGTCTCCATAAGTCCCCATGTTAACATGTCCAACATCACAGCAGAAATAAACCAGGTCACAATGCAGCAAAGGGGGACTTAAAGAACCAGTAAACAGTAGTCCAAAGAACCATTAAGGTTCTTCAAAGTCAGCCAATCAGAAGAGAGGCTCATTAATATTAAATAAACAAAAGCCAACACAAAACTCTCTGTTATTGGTCAAGCTCCAGAGAGGCAAGAAACTATACTGACACATATGGGTCCTTTAATATCAGTGGTTTAAGACACTGTGGATGCCGTCCTGTTGCCTAGCAACGTGCACCAAGCATTGCCTGGAAACAAACTTTTCCTGTTAGATTCTTTAGCAACAAGTGTTACTCAGCTGTTACTAGGCGAGACGTCGTCACAAAAGGCGCGTTCAAACAATTGTTACGAGAGCCGACACTGGTCTGATAGATCCTGTTTTTCTCAGTCATGTTTGTTAAAGACCCCATGAAGTCAAACTGGATGATTCAGTGTCTCTCTGAGACCAACAGGGATGAGTTACAGACTTTATGATGGAAAGATTGCTAAGTTGCAAACTGCTAACAGTCCTTAGCTCGTTCAGCCGTGTAGCTAACCAAAATTATTCAACCCTGGGATTCCAGAATCCAAACCCGGCAAGAAAACCACCTTGGTAGGCTACTGTATTCCCTGACAGACTGGCCAACACTGGTTTTGGAGGTTGTGTTCAGTCATTGGAAGGTAAACGCCGATTCAAATTCATAGAACTAGCTGCTATGCATAGTGTTGGTGGTGTAACGCACACTCCCTACTGTATACTGTAAACACCAATCAATATCCACAACCAATCACTCCCAATCTGGCTGTTTTTACAGGAAACATGAGGTTTTCTGCCAGAAAGTTGGGAGCGAGTTGATGCCCCAAGCAAAGGAGGTCAAGTATCTCTGGGTCTTGTTCACGAGTGATGGGAAAATGGAGCATGAGATGGACTGGGGGATTGGTGTGGACTTTGTATGGAACCATTGTGGTTCAGATGGAGCTGAGCCTGAAGGCGAAGCTCTCGATTTTCCAGTCCATCTTTGTCCCAACCCTCACCTATAGTCATGAGCTTTGGGTAGTGACCGAAAGGATAAGATCACGGATACAAGTGTCCGAAATGAGCTTCCTACGCCGGGTTAGCCGGGCTCAGCCTCAGAGATAGGGTGAGGAGCTCGGACGGCAGTAGAGCCGCTGCTCCTTCATGTCGAAAGGAGCCAGCTGAGGTGGTTCAGGCATCTGATTAGGATGCTTCCTGGGCACCTTCCATTGGAGGTGTATGTCCAACTGGGAGGAGACCCCTGGGGAAGACCCAGAACTTAGTGGAGGGACTACATAGCCCATTTAGCCTGGGAATGCCTCGGAATCCCCCAAAGATGTCTCGAGCACCCTGGTAAACCTGCTGCCACTGCAACCCAACCCCAGATGAGTGGAAGAAAATGGATGGACGAATGAGTTTCCCTTGTCCCTCATGAGGACTTTAATATTTATTCGGCCTTCTCTGCCCTTAGGCGAGCAGTAAACACAAGAAGGTTTAGATATGCTGGCTGGCTGTGTATTGCTTCAGGGCAAATGTTCAGCAAAAGTAGTGAAGAGTATGACTTAAGACCTTTGGGCGACCTTCGGTGCAATGAGCTACAAGCTGCAGTACTTAAATAAAACATAAATTTCTGGAAATAACTGACTGTTATTGCCCAAGACTGTAGGAATAAGAGGTGAAAAGAGACATTCAGACGTGGTTTATTAGATTGTAAAGTGGCTCTCGAAGGTCTCAAAGCAGGTCTTGTAAGTTTGGCCTGACTTCTGGAACAGGTTTCTCTGGGCCCGGTCCGCATTGAGGACATAAATACTTCACAGCCAACAGGATATCCAATGAGGGGGGGAAAACAACCAGAGAGGACTGCGTAAAAAATCCTCTGGGGATCCCATCCACCCTTTGAAGTCTCCAAAAAAGAAGAAGCGAGGGGATGCTTGTAGGGTGGAAGCTGTGCTGTATGAATAATTAATCATTTACCGGCATAACACAAGTCATCCTGGTTGGCATCGGGAGTGCGACAGAAATATACAGACTTGGCATGGTGTTAGTTTGTGTGCAGCTCACGGTGATACTTCAGCATCACATAATGTAGTTGAAGGTCGATCAGGCTGGAGTGTTGTGTTGTTGGAAACGGGACAGGATAGCGTCCGTTTGTCTCCGTGTACCAAACTCCGTTTGAGATTCAGCTAATTTAAGATAGCTTGTGTCTAAATCACGTTTCCCGCTTCATTTAACATGATTTAATGTGTTTTTATGAATCACCAGTAAACACCCTTTAATTCGGCACTAATACTGTCAGTCAAATTGTTGTAGTTTGGTCAATTTCTTGACGTTAATGGCGTCTGGTTGTGTCGAGTTGCCGCCTCCCACCGAGCGGTTGAGCGGGTGGGCACAACTGGAATCAGGCGGGCCGGTTCAAAAAAAGTCCCAATTTTATTAAAAAAAGAGGCGGATTCTTGGACAAAACGTTAAGCCGAATTAAAAAGCTGTTTTCAATGTTTAAAATTTCACATTTTGCTAGAATCTAAACGCTTTAAACTGTACACAGTGCGGACACAAAGTTTGAATTCGCCTTTTTCACAGTGGAGTTTCGTGTCCGTTACAAAAGAAGCGGGAAGTTCTCCAACGGTCGGTTTATCTTACCGTTGTGTCGGCGCTCCTGCTCATGTAAGGACACGGTTCCGTCCCTGTGCAGCAGGATGGAGGCCGGGTCCTTCACCCGGCTGACAACTCTCCCAGCCGGTGGCGGCGGCGGGCGGGGCACCCTCAGCCCGCTGCAGCACTGGTAGCACACCGCCCATGCCTGCTCCTCGTTGATGGGCTGCTCGTAGGACTTCAGCACCTCCTCCAGAGACAGTTCCCGGGGCTCGGCCAAGTCCCGCGACTCTCCGCGGTCCGTGGGGGCGGTTACCCGTGACTCCCCGTCCTCGGCGGTTCTGTTGGTGGATCTGGCCATGGCTGTGATGCCGTGGAGCCCATCGTTCAGTCGGTGGGCACCGAGGCCATTTATGCTGTCCGCTGAGTCTCCTGTCCTCCCCTTGACGTCTAACCCACCTCTCCTGAGCTCAGCTGCACCTCGTTACCACAACACCGTCAACGAGCCGCCGTGAACGCAGCATTTCCGGTACGAGGTTTCAAAAATAAAAGCACTGTCAACCAACTTTTTAACAAAGTAAAACACAAACTCACTGATAACCAAGTTACTGTTTTATCTGCACATGAAGCATCTATTAACAGCTACTCTTGAGATGCTGTCGAGCAAGGCATTGAGTCCTTTTTATATTTATTGTGTTTTCAAACATGCTAACACGTCCAAACTGCAATATTTTGATAAATATCTTGCACATTTAAATCTAATAATAATAATAATAATTTAAATATTCAGTATACTGTGAACTTTTGCAGACTGTTGGTAAATACTTTGCACATTCTTTGCACAAAACATGCATTTATATCTATCTTGGAGTAATTCATTTTATATCTTTCTTGTGTTGTATGAGTCGGCAACTGACACTTCACAGACCACATTAAGGAAAAATGAGAAGTGAATGTTAAAATTAAAGATACTACATGGATGGAGACATGAAGAGGTTGTCATAAGGGAATTAATCTTCCCTAATGTGGAAAAAATTTGACTAGAAATTAAAGATAAAATCTTTTAACACCTACATTATCATCTTTTTATATGTGAAAAACCCAAATGTGAAAAATTTGGCTACATTTTTTTTTGACTGTCCAGTAATTCAAGAGCTGTGGAACAATGTTAAAAAAGAAATAGATAATATTGCTTAGCCACCATGTATGGATATCTGCTCCTCTGCCTGTTAATGAATGTCTTTATCTTATTGTTTAATTTTTATATATTTATTTACTTATTTATTTTTCATATTTTATTTATTTACTAATTTTACATATTTCTTTTTAAATTTAATTTTTTATTTCAAGTTTATTGTATTTAAGGTCCTATTTCAGGAAATGTTATTATTTAAATGATTAAAATGTTTAAATAAAAAGTCCAAAAACAAAAGAAAGTGAGATAACTTATGTTATGAGTTGGCACAATATAAATAACATTGAACTGAACTGAATAATTTTCACGTAATATTTGTGATGCACCCAAACAACAAGGCAAATATTCTTTATGTAAGAAAAAAAAAATGCTGGTTTTGTGCTTTTATTTTGAAAGTAAAAGCCACCTCGCCTTCCGTCATGGTCTGGTTGATTTTGGCTGACTTGACTTTGCGTGTTGCGATATCAGCAAATGAGAGCGACGATTGGATCTGCGGGGAAATGTCAATCAACGGGCCGGTGAGGCAGAAACCGTCCTCCCGGCTGTCGCATTACCGACCACCGGCATGTAACGGAGAGGAGGCGAGGAGGAGGAGAGAAGTTCACGGAAACATTTGAGTTAACTGTTTGTCAATAACAAAAAAAATAAATCAGAACATCTGAGCACATTAAACTGAAGAGGTTATTCATAAACCAACATGGTGCAAAGGTTCAATAATTAAAGGTGCCATATTTAGATTCTAATCAGAATCAATTGCTAATGAGTGGTTGTCATATACCTTTAAAATACACCTATGACAATCTTTGTACTCTGATAATTACAGCCAGAAAATAAATCTTAGAATGCAGAAGTGCCAAAAACTGCAGTTCCTCAAACGTCCACTTGAGGCTGGCTCCAGAAGTGAGTCAGTGTCCATAAGTCCCCATGTTAAAATGTCCAACTTCACAGCAGAAATAAACATGTTTACAGCCTGGTACAAAAAACAGTTTTGGTCTCTATAGCTAATTTCCCCGTTCATGACAACTGTACTGAGGGTGAATTTTTATACAATTCACCCGTTCAAATTATATTAAGGCTTAAAGTTATGCAGGATTATCAGTGTGGACGTTAGATGGCTTGTTTGAGCAATGTCACGTCTTTAATCGTTCATAGAACTCTCAAATCTTTTATTTTGAAGGCAGGACGCCTAGTTTCCTGTTTTACTTTGGCTTCTTTTGGTGTTGCAGCATCTTTCCTCTGCAGCAAAACTCCAACTACACCTGCAGACACACCAGTCAGCACACTAAATGGCAATATTAATAACACTTTCAACATGCAGATGCATGTGTATAGAGCCCCATTGTGTAACTTTTCTACCATAAACCACCTTATCATAAAGTACGTAACGCTTTACAGCACTAAGTCACACACCACCAACTATTTCACTGATTTTGGAGAAACTGGATCATATTTTATGGAGAAAATGTTTTCTGGTTTTCCCTCTGATGTCCTCCGGCAGCTCCACCTCAACTCTCTGTGATTTACAGAGTTTCCTGATGGACAGGGAGCGGAGCCGGTGTTGTGCCAGAACCGGAGCTGGGTGAGAGGATAATGTAACCAGGCTCAGCAGCCTCTATGAACAAAATGGCAGAGGAGAAAAGACCAAAGAGGACGTTGATGGAGGAAATTATACTTGAGTAGAGTACTACTTATGTGGTAATATTCCACAATCACTTATGTGTGAGTATTTTGCTCGTATCACGGGTAGTTTGTATTTTTAGATATATATAAGATTATATTACTCTCAGTTACTTAATGTACATCTATACGACATACTGTATATGTACAAGAAGTATTAAGTTCAAGTATGGAACATACCACAGTAAGAGTGAGAGCTTATTTTAATACAACATAAAACTAAAGATTAATTTCGTAGTTAGCGCATAAAACCTCTTATTTGGTTCAGGGTCATTCCCCAGTCATTGTTGGTTTGTTTGCTCTTTCTGTCCATGATTTGTTTCACGTGATTTACTCAACTCAGCCAACAGATGGCGCCGAAACATAAAAGATGTACTGCAGGGACAATCTTACAAGCATTGTGTGTCTTACAGTTTATATCTATATATCAAACAGAATAAAAACAGCCTAAGGTCAGAAGTAAATATTTATTGCATTCATTAGTACCATATAGTCTCTGCTTCATAAGTTATCTTCAAATAAATACAAGAACAAACTGGAGGTTGTCAACTTCACACAAACTAATACACAACAGAAAGACAAGATGTGTAGTTAAACTTGATAGTGACGTGTTTCTTTAGCTATTCTTCATTAGTCCAACACATTAACTCAGCGAAGAACACCTTGTTTTGGTCTCTTCACTAAGAAATATTGTCAGTTAATCTACACGTATGAGTAAGTGAAATGATCATAGCGATGTTAGTATGTTCTTGGTGTGTGAGCCTTAGATACAACACAGTTCCAACAAAGATTGGTTCAGAAAAGGTACAGCTATTAAACTTTTTACAAAAAAAGGAAAGTTTAGAGCATCTCATGACCCCTCAGATTTATCTTGTGAAAGGGTCCTGAACACATACAAATAATAGACTTTACTGTTGATCATTTCCCAAACATGTGGAATGTTTACATTCATTTCCAATCAGTATCAAAATGAACTTGACACTTAATGTAATATAAAATTCATATTCACAAATTCATAGTATCTTTCATCCGAGTAGACTGACTTAAAAAGTCTACGCTGCAATAACATGCAACAATAATGTGCCTATGAGAACAATCAAAGCACACAATGTTCTCTGACGTTGAAATGAATGTGAAACAATTATTGCCTTAAAAGTTAGCACAGTTACCCATTCAAAATTCCATTTGAAAAGTATGCGATTTCTGGTATATCTGGTATATGATAAAACATGCAAAAACAACTTAATTCTGAGTACAATCAAAGCCCACGTGACGTTATCTAACGTTGAAATGAATGGGAAACAATTATCGCCTTTAAAATTCCGTTCAAAAAGTATGAAATTTCTGGTAAATGGGATAAAACATGCAAATAACACCAGTTTACCATGAACCAATAATATAACTATGAGAACAATCAAAGCACACAAGGTTCTATGACGTTGAAATGAATGGAAAACAATTATTGCATTAAAAGGTAGGGTCACACATTGAAAATTCCATTCAAAAAGTATGAGGTTTCTGGCAAATGGGGTAAAACATGCAAAAAACAAACAAACAAACAAACAAAAAAAACACTAGTTTACCATGAACCAATAATGTAAATATGAGAACAATCAAAGCACACATGATGGTCTTTTTGACATTGAAATGAATGGGAACAATTACTGCATTAAAACGTAGGGTAACACATTGAAAATTCCATTCAAAAAGTATGAGATTTCTGGTAAATGGGGGGAAAACATGCAAAAAAAAACACTAGTTTACCATGAACCAGTAATGTAAATATGAGAACAATCAGAGCACACAATGTTCTCTGACACTGAAATGAATGGGAAACAATTATTGCCTTAAAATGCATTCAAAATTCCATTTAAAAAGATAACATATATTTGTGGTAAATGGGATAAAACATGCAACAAAAACCACACTTGTTTAATGTGTAAAAACAAAGTAACTATGAAAACAATCAACATGCACGTGATGTTATGTAACGTTGAAATGAATGGGAAACAATTATTGCCTTAAACGCATCCAAATTAAATCTACTTTCTCAGTGTGTTTATATTTTATCATCACCAATATAATATTTGTAAATGACACTGGACAAACTTTTGTGGCAGATCTGGAACAGTGATTCATATTTTTACTTTTTTTTTTATCACTGACGTTATCAACATGGATAATGTAGAGAACTTTCTAGAACAATACCCGTTACACTGCTGCTCTTCTCAACACTTTTTTCAACATCTGTTCCATACAGAGCTGAACAGATGAATGCATAGCGTGTGTAGTGTAAAATTTTGGACAATGCACCAAACGGTCCTGCTGATTCAACTCAAGGGCCATCCTCTGCATAAAACGACACTCCTGGCCTCAACACAGCTGATCCGGAAGCACTGGCTGACACATAGGTTTCGTGTATGACTGGGAGGACGACCTGAGGCTACAAGAGCTAAGCTGGAAAAAGCCACATTCTCTGAAATGGAACACGCAGCTGCCTCAGTTACAGATGCCCAGGGAGCGGTGTGATAGATCTCCAGTGTGAGAATGGCTGTATGTGACTGAATTTCATCCACTCGACCAATGGTTGAATGCTCAGAGACTGTGGTTGAAAATATCAACGTCTGTATTTGTTGTATTTTCTGTGAAGACAATAAAAACCTCTGCTGCGCTCAACTCAGACGTGCACCGATGCCTTCCTTGAAAATAAGATTGAATTTATGAACAAAATGTTGCAGGAGTCAAGACTTGAGGCTCTAACTCAAGATTCAGGCTTCTGATGCACATGTGGAATACCTGACAGGCCAGCATATGATATCCACTGCCTGGAAAATCCACCAACATTTCAGCACACCCACATATTGAGAGAACACAGTGTACTCAGCGAACATTATGTTCCATATGCTCCATATGTCTCAGCAGCACAGACTGTAATTTTTGAGCTGTTTCAACACAATGTCACTGGTGAACCCAAACAACAGCAAAGACTTTGAGTAGTTCGTGATGAGCTCACATTTTGGAGCTCTATTGATGTGATTTTTCTTTAGGAATTTCCCTTCAAATGCTCATCCCTTGAGAAATCATCAGACTCACATTATACATGTTACCTCTGTTGAAGTTTTCCTCATGCTAAGCTGCTCTGTGGCTTCATCTGTGACAGGACCTGTTTTGAATTTCCTGCACCACTAATCCAGATGCTCTAGTATGTAAAGCTAAACCAGCCCTGTGTTCCCAGTTTCATACCACATACTGCTTTTCTCTGGGATTCAAATGCACGGCAAAAGTTTGCAGATGAAAGATTAACTATACACAAAGCTGTGAGAATGCATGCTGAGCTGCAAGTGGTGATTCCAGCCTTGAGGTGTTAATGTTTAACAGAAGAAAATAGTTGTACTGACCCAAAATTAAAAGCTGCAAAGCAGCAATGAGCAGAGCAAGTTTACCAGCAAATTTGATGCCAGTGCATCAGACAGAAGGAGATGGTACTCAAACTGCCAACCCTGCACCCTTATACTATTGTATTTTATTTCTTTATGTCTAAAGCTGTTACATGCAGACATTTAGATATATTTAGATGTGAACCTGGACATGGTGCAAGATGTTTCCAATCAGGATTTCTCAAAGACAGCTTGAGTTATGAGGCAATATGCTACGATTGGCCACGCTCACATGCTCCTATCAAAATGAAAGCAGATTTGAAAGCAAGACTTGCAACGACAACATGGGCAACAAAACTACATTGTCACACTGCAGTAATGTATGACTACTTTTATAGCAGAGTTACTGCACTGTAAGCCAAATCAGGTGACTTTGCACTTGGAGTTGCAAGTGGCACGAAAAAAGTAAATGTTTTAGATTTAAGTTCAACTGCTTTGCCGATGACACACCACTTTACATTGCACCGTCTCCTGATGACTCATTAGACACCCTTTTTAACTGAATTTTTGACATCAAGTTATAGATGGAGGAGGATTTTCTACAGCTCAACCAGGACAAAACTGAAGTTATTAAGAATATAGCTCAATTACAGCTACTTCAAAGCTCAGCTGCACGTCTGTTGACGAGAACCGGAAAGACATTTTGGAGTTTCTGCACTGCCTACCTGTCTGCTTCAGAATTTATCCTTTTATTGGTTTATAAATCTGATAAGGGTCTTAGTCCCACATATTTATTAGAGTTGCTCTTAACCTATGAATCCTCTAGAACCCTCAGGTCTTCTGGTTGTGGTCTTTTAATTGCCGCTAATGTCAGAACAAATGAACAAAACGAACAAACGATGATGAGGCGTCCTCTTATTACTGTGGTCCATTACTGTGGAACACCTATGGTGTGCATGAAACTTGAGGGCATGAGAGGCTTTATCTAGAGCCAGTGTTTGGTTTGTCCATTCTGGGATACTATGGAAACATGGCAGACTCCACAGAAGAGGAGCCACTGCTCTGTAGATATAAAAGGCTCATTTTAAAGTAACAGTCACAGTTGGGAGGGAGTCCACACAAGTGCTTCACTTAAAACAGGAGAAATTTATTAAAACTAAAGTCAGCATACATAAATGATGTGTACATCAGAAATGTCAGCAGTATGGATGTGTGGTTGATGTGCTATAGAGGTGTTCGAGGTTCAAGACAATGTTGCAGGATGGATGTAAACTGTAGGAAGGGAGAAACCGAGTGAACACATGGGCCCAAAAAAATAAAGCTAAAATAACCCTGCTGACCTTAATCAGTTGACGACTTTCCATCCATGTCATCTACTGTATGTTCATACTGAGGTTACCAACGCTGTGTCTCAGTTCATGTACTTCCACCAGCATTGTCAAAATGGCAGCAGAGGAAGCTGCTGGAGCTTAAGAGGTTGCGGTAATTGCCACAATATACAAATATAAGCTGTACGTACGTTTTATATTTATATTTTGGTAGACTAATGTTGGTGCTAGTTGAAATTCTGTGAAAAAGAAGAAGAAACTGTTGTGATTCTCATTTTTTTAGTAAGTTCATAACACAAGGTGTACTACACAGACGTGTACTAATGGAAGTATCTGAATTGAGACACAGTGTAAGACAGGGGTCTCAAACTCCCGGCCCGGGGGCCACTTCCGGCCCGCGGCCCCTCTACATCCGGCCCGCATCTTGACGTAAAAAGTTAAATGCAATTTAGCCCTTCAAGTTTATTTTTATTTATTTGTTTTCCATAATTACAAGAATAATTTTGCGTGCAATTCAAATTTTTAAAAAATCTATTAATAAATAAATAAATCCAAAATGATTTCACGGGAATTGCTGACGACATGAAAGAGAAGCGCAGAAGAAGAAAAGGTAAATAGCAGAAGAAGAAGCTGAAGATGTCGCTCTCCAAACGTAAGAGAAAAGTGGATGACAAACACAGACAATTCCAAGAAAGATGGAAATTACAGTATTTTTTGTTGAGTTCGGTGGAAATGCCATCTGCCTAATATGTAAAGAGAAACTTGCCGTTCTTAAGGAATATAATCTCAAGCGACATTACGCGACTAAACACGGAGAGCAGTATGAGAAATACAGCGGAGATGACAGGAAAAGACGAGCCGAGCAGCTACAAACAGGACTGTTATCCCAGCAAGAACTTTTCCACAAAGCTGCTAAGGACAGGGATGCTGCAGTCGAAGCAAGTCACGTGCTCAGTGAATTAATCGCCAAGGCGGGAAAGCCATTTACCGAGGGGCAGTTTCTGAAGGACTGCATGCTACGAGTTGCTGATATTCTGTGTCCCGAAAAGAAAAGCCTGTTCAACAACCTTTCGCTGTCGGCAAACACTGTGGCAGAGCGGATTAATGGACTTTCTGCTAATATCTATGAACAGTTACGGGACAAAGCAAAAAGTTTCACTGCATTCTCTGTGGCACTTGATGAAAGTACTGATGCAACTGACAATGCTCAGCTTGCAATTTTCATCAGGGGTGTGGATGACAGGTTTGAGGTGACAGAAGAGTTGCTGAGTGTGTGTCCGATGCATGGCCACACTAAAGCGAAAGATATATTTCAGCAGCTGTGTGACGCGATGGAGCGGCTTGGTCTGCCATGGAACAGACTGGTGGGCATTACAACCGACGGTGCGCCGTCCATGACCGGGAAAAAAACGGACTGGTTGCGCTGGTTCAGAGAAAGTTAGCGGAGGAAAACTCAGACCCAGCGATCGCTCTGCACTGCATTATACATCAGCACGTGCTGTGCAGCAAATGCTTGAAATTTGAACATGTCATGTCTGTCGTTGTGAAATGTGTGAATTACATCAGGTCCAGAGGATTACAGCACCGCCAGTTCCGGGCCTTTTTGGAAGAAATCGAAGCATCGTATGGTGATGTACTGTATTTTACTGAGGTGCGCTGGCTCAGCAGGGGAAATGTGCTGAAGAGATTTTTTGAGTTAAGAGCTAAAGTGAAGAGATTCATGGAAGATGGCAGACTGGATGTTCCTGAACTAGATGATCCAAAATGGATAATGGATTTGGCATTCCTTGTGGATACAACACAACAACTAAACATCCTGAACTTAAAGCTGCAGGGTCCTGGTCAGCTCATCACAACAGCCTATGAGAGCGTGAAGGCCTTCTCTACAAAACTGAGGCTATGGAAAACTCAACTGTCTGCAAAAAACCTCTGCCATTTTGCTGCATGCAGATCTTTGGCAGAAGAGGGAACAGTATTCAGTGGTGATGAATATGTCTCTGCTATTGAAAACCTGCAGCAAGAGTTTGATGAGCGATTTGCTGATTTCAAGGCTCACCGTGACACTTTCCAGCTGTTTGCAGATCCCTTCTCAGCTGATGTGGAGAGTGTCCCCAGCATGTTGAAAACTGAACTCATTGACTTACAGTGCAACAGTGAACTGAAAACTAAATTCAGAGAGGCACAGGGAAAAGCAGACAAGACTGGAGAGTTCCTCAGAGAGCTGCCTCCTTCATTCCCAGAGCTGTCCAGAGTTTTCAGTCGTGTTATGTGCCTTTTTGGGAGCACATATGTGTGTGAGAAACTGTTCTCTACAATGAACTTTAATAAAAGCAAGTACAGGACAAGGCTTACAGATGCTCATCTTGAGGCTGTACTCAGAGTTTCAACTGCAACGTCCATCAGAGTAAATACAGCTCAGCTATGTGAACAGAAGCGCTGCCAGGTATCTGGCAAGAAATAAAGCGCAAATGGAATCAGAAGTGATTTGTCTGTTGAGTGAAATGTTAAATAGGTTATTTAAGGTAAAAATTGCACTAACTGTTAAAATGTGCATACAAAGCTAGAGTTCTTTTTTGCGTTGTTATTTAATATGAAGACAATATGAACAGAAGTGCTGTCAGTTCATAAAAGGCTTTGATTAGTTATTTAAGAATGAGGCCAAAAACATTTGCACTTACTGTGAATTTAATAGTTTTGTAATATCATACAATATTTGAAAATAAACCCAGTTTTCAGAAATATTTGATTTTTTTTTTTTTTTGATACTCGTCTCGAACACTGAAGTGGCCCCCCACTGAGATGGCAGTGCCAGCAGTGGCCCCCAGCTCATTTGAGTTTGAGACCCCTGGTGTAAGACATTGGAAGGGTCGTCACACCAGCTAGGCATTACCAGCATTAGTTACCAACACCTCCAGTTGCAGTGGTAGACCAACACCACTGTATGAAAATAACATGTACATTTGCTTATCTACAGTACTGAATTCTACTACATTAGTGTTATTTAAAGGACCAGCGTGTAGGATTTAGTGGCCTTAAGCAGTATAGTTGCTGATTGCAAGCCCATCACCTCGTCCACCTACTGTGGCCATGAAAGTTGTGAAAAACCAGAGCCAGTGTTTGGTTTTCTGCATCAACTGGTAGAGGCCCCCTAAAACTGACAAACTGGACCTTTAAATAACATATCAAAGACATAATATTTTGTGAAGCCAAAAAAACCTAGAAAAACCTAGGAATCTAGAGGAAGGGTCAGGGTTAAAGATCGTTCTCCCAGGTCGTCAAATACCTTCACTTTGGTATTTATCACAACCCAAAGCATCTGTGTTTGAAGACTTGGGAATTAGCCCTAACAACCAACAATCAACTAATGTGTAATACCGTATACCGTGAGACAATCTCATACCATTGCAACCCCAGAAGCAGCTCCACAAATCATCAGGTACACCTTCAGGGAAGAAAAACACGCCCAACACGCTTAACAAACACAAAGTTATTATCTGTTAACTTTGTTATGATTCCTACCAAATAATTCACACACATTGAAAACAAAATCTTCTGAAATGAGTTGTGAAGACCAAAGCCAAACCGAGTTGTTGTAAGATTGATTTTGTGTTCACCACATGAGCCTGAAGTGAAGCTCAGAACGTCGAGTCTTCATAAAATGTCAGCAAATCTTTGTGAATCTTGGTTTTCCAGTTTAGCTCCAAATGCATGGGTTTGCAGTATTTTGTATCCCTTTGCATCAGCCTCTCTGTCTCTCAAAATGGATTCTCATACAATATTTCTGTCATTACACATTTTAATCGTCTCGCTCCACCGACAATGTGAGGGCACAAATCAATGATTTAACCTTGGACAACGTGCCAGAGTTCCCTTAGTTGATGAATACACTCATTAAAGACATATAAAGCCTATAAACAATATAGACTTAAGTCCAGTGTAGTCTCTTGGTGTTAATCTGTGTGTCACCCTTTAAGTATTACTTGGATGCTCTGTTTTGGTTGGCAACCAACTGAACTGATATGGCTCCCGTGGCACTAGTAGATCTATGTCAAGTTTCTTTTGTTCCTTTTCACTGTCAACAGTCCTGTATCCGAGCAATGACATGGCCCCTTTGCACATTTCCTGGACACGTTTGACTTTGCTGTAGGGCAGCGTGCTACGCCAAGCCTGGGAGACATCGTTTGCGTTTCGTGACGTGATTTCAAAGGCCTCTTTCCTGTTGCCCGTGCCTTTTCCGTGGGTCACCCTGTAGATCCAATTCTCCAACTCACTGGTCATCTTCAGACCTACGAACTTGTACATGTCATCTATCTCCTCAAGCGGGTTGCGGACCACGTCCTCGTAGCGTACCATTTTGTAACGGCCTTTTAGAAACGGAGGGGGCTTCAGGATGGCCCTCTCGTTGATGCGCACATGGCTACGGCAGATCTCCTGCATGACGTGATACTGCACCTCGGCTGCTGGTATGTTCCTCTGCTCCAAGACGATGACGTTATCTTTCATGAAGGAAGCGGCCGACTCCTCTCTAGACCGCATGACTGCCCGAGGGTCTCGGACCAGGTGGATAATGCGGAGATCTAAGTTTGGGTCCTGGAAGAGCGGGTAGAGGGATTCCAGCTCAAAAAATCGGACCTCTTTTAACACCACGTGACTGTAAGTGCCGCAGGCCTCCTGCACCCCCTGCAGGCCATAAGCATCACACGCGTGGACGCACTGAGTCCGGTTGCTGAACTGGTTGCGTGGCGTGAGAGAACAGGCCGGCGGTGAGCAAAGCGCTCGACTCTGAGCCCACATAAACAAGGAAGACACGTTGTGACGCTCCGGCAGGTAGGACTCCACCGCGGAGAAGTCACACTGGAATATGTTTCGAAACAGATCCCTCACGGCCATCCGGAGGACTCTCGCACTCGGTGTCTGCAGTTTGGTCCACACATGCCAAGCGGGCTCCATAAGATAGAAAACAGACGGATGCTGACTGAACACCTGACCCATGAAGGACGAGCCTGATCGCCACGATGACAGCAGCAGGACGTGGACTTTGCCATTGGACGGTGAAGAGCCGCAGGGACTGAACTGGACGTACCAGCCGTAGAAGAGCACCACCGCTGCACCTTGCAGGATCACCAGAAAAATCATGGTGCTGAGGTTTATTCTCCAGCGGGGCATGATGGCTGTCGGTCTCTGCTTGGGGTTGCTTGATCGGGATGTTTTCAGTTGTTCGTCCTCTCTCTGTGGAGCTGCGTGTTGCCTCTGCTGCAGAGAAGACAGGACTGAGGGTGAAGGAGAGATTTGAATTGAAGGAGAGAGGAAGAAAGAGAGAGAGAAAGAGACAGGAAATGAGAAATGAATCTTTCCACAATGCAAAGTTTTCCTTGCAAATAATCAGCCCTAAATCCAACTCACATTAGATTTAATCCATTAAAATTAGGCCACGTTGATTTTAGCATCATACAAATTTCCATAATGAAACTTAAAAACAACATCTCAGTTTAAGACAGCAGATACAGCCTCAGTTAAAGGCCACACACCACTGATCTGTGTCTAAAGGCTGCCACAAAAAGACTCCACAGTGACACGATAGAGGCATGTTGAAGACTATATGCAAATGTACTCTGACAACCAGGTGAGACCCAAACACATTTGTTTTAATGCCCACAGAAACACAAGCAGTTGTTTACCACTCTTTATTTACTACTAACTGTATGCACAGATGTGGGTACAAGTCTCAGACAGCTGCTGAGCTCAAAATGTCGAAAACCCTGTTAAACCTGTTCGGTTTATGCACTCATAGATGGAAGAGAGAAAAATCCACATCAGTATATGCAGTGCTTCATTTATTGCACCAACCCTTGGTTTGATTGTAAATTTGGCAGAAAACAAGCTCAAATTTTTCATTTCAGTCTAATCTTTTATTGTTTTTTAATATTAAATTGTGTTTTTTAAAATAAAAAGTCAAAGTTTTAATGTCTCAAATCTTTTTTATTATTATTTTATGTTTCTATCTGCTACAGAGGCTGAGATATAAAGTCAAACAATGCTTTGGTTTTAAGACACGATTAAAGGTTTTTCCATTCATTTGAACGGGGTAAAGAGCTGCAGGGTCTGCTGGAAAGCACCAAGCAGCAAACTCCATGGCTGTGAAGTGAAGCCTAAAAACTGCAGTTCCTCAAACGTCCACTTGAGGCTGGCTCCAGAAGTGAGTCAGTCTCCATAAGTCCCCATGTTAAAATGTCCAACTTCACAGCAGAAATAAACATGTTTACAGCCTGGTACAAAAAACAGTTTTGGTCTCTATAGCTAATTTCCCCGTTCATGACAACTGTACTGAGGGTGAATTTTTATACAACTCACCTGTTCAGATTATATTAAGGCTTAAAGTTATGCAGGATTAAGAGTGTCGACTACGCCCAGGTTTTAGACAGTGTGTGGTCCAACTCTGTTGCGTGTTGCATGTGTCTCTGTGAGACTACATAAATTGGGACTTTATTTATGTGGCAGCAAACATCTAAGACCCAACCAGGGGGGGGTCAGGAAGTTCAGTGTCTTGGGGACAATGTCCTGGCTGCGTTGCTCAGAATGTATGCATCATACAAACCTCCCAGTTAGACGTTTAATTGGCATATTGGTTTAAAGTGAGAAATCAAGAAAGCTGACAATGGTGTAAAACAAAAAACTTTAAAAATATTGGGGCTGTAACAAAAAATCTTGATTACAGAACAGAGTGTGTGGTTGTGAAGGGGTAGCGGGTTGGTTTATGAACCCCGCGTTGCCACTACGTGGCTGTTTTGGTTTCCGGGGCAGTTTCGGGCTGCACTCGGCACAGAGAGGTCCACCTGAGATTTAAACTATAGAAAAGACATTTTTGGCTGAGTTTAAAAGTACTGCTTCGTTTAAGTCAAGATTGGGGATCATCTGCTCTGTGTCCTGTGGGAAATGTTGATGCTAATTGTGTATACACTGGGGACGAAAGAGTCCTTTCACTTCAGACCACCACTGCTGTAGTTAGAAAAGTGTGGAGACAGACCTTTGATGCTGCTGTACTGTGGATTGAAATCTGTTTGTTTGTATGTGTTATGTTTTAATGCGCAATCGAAAATAGGTAACAATCCGTCCAAACCAGTAGACAAATGTGAATCTGAAACCAAACAAAGTGACTCAACTAAAGTTAAATAAAATAAAAAATCTTTCTGTAAAGAACCCAAACAGCCAATGTGAAATTAGATGTCAACTTGTCGTTGATAAGCAGTATGCTAACACAAACACACACACACACACTGACCAGACATCACAATTTAAGGCGATGTTTTCTCCACACATACCGGCTGGAATCGTCGGTAGACTGATGAAAGGATGGGATTTTGTGTTTCCATTCACTTCTCTTTTGTGTGAATGGATGAATGGCATGTGGCCGTATGAGGGAACATTTGAGAAAGAAAAGCTGCAAATGGCTGAGATAAATGTTAACCCTAATGTTGGAAATCCATCCTGGGATTCCAGATACATCAAAGAATGTATGCAAGTGTGGCTGACTGTGGCCTGTAAAAAGATGTGGTGTGAGAGTGAGTGACAAAAGCTGCGAGTTTGAATCCAATGACTTAAAAAAGGTAATTGATCTGGGCGTCAAATGTGTCACTGCCTGTCGTGCCTGTACTGGAAGCTAAATTGTAAACTACAGTTTTAGAAATGACTAAGATAAAACAAAGGTATGTTGATGATTTGGAGAAATGTGCAAAAGCTACGATGTTTGGCTGGGCCAAGTGCCAAGCCAAGATTCCCTCTCCCCATGATCTGCTGAACATTTTAGCCAAGGTCGATATAACAGTACCTGAATAAAAGTAAAAAACGCTCTCTGTCTGTCCACAACTGTCAAGTTCAAACCCCTTTTTGCAATGCTAACATAGCCGAGCAAGTAAGCTCATCACAAGCAACAAACGATGAAGAATTTCTCCTACTAACAGCTACAGTAGTGAATACGAAGGAAAGTCAAGATTATGCACAGACAGGAGAAGGAAGACAGCAGACAGTCAGATTTAGAAGGAGAAGGAGCCAGACCCAGAGCGGAGTAGCCTTTACACAGACCTTAGTGATGAGGAAGTGCAGATAGTAATGCCAAAAACAAAACAACACCTCTGCTCTCCCTCTTCAAGGATTACACCATTAAAGTTTAGATTTGTTCAACTTCAGTTTTTAACAATAAAACCTTAGACCATAGATTACAGGTTCTTTCTACTGCGTTAAAAAATGCTTAATGTATTTTAAATAAGTATTGTAACAATCATCACATACTATTTTGGTGTAGTGCAATCTTCAGCAAACTTGATTAACATGTTTCAACTTGATTTAAACGTTTCACACACCTTAAGTCAACTCAGAATCAACTTCAACTACATTCATGGTGCTCATTACAAATTGATCATGTTAAACCATACCCTAATGGTGCAGTTTGTGCTCAAATTATAATAGTAAGAACATAATAGTGTAGTCTTAACTCCCTTATTACTTTTTACCACTTAATTCAAACCATATATGTCAAGCTAAAAGTCAAACTTGCATTACTTAAAAGCACACTTTGTTTATGCTACTACATAAATGCCTAAATTTGATACTACACTCCGATTAGGTGGACCAGAAACACAGAGGCACATAGGAAAACAACTTTGGAAGCCCCTGCCTCTGAAGTGTCACAAACATCTTCAATAAATGCTCTTAAAATAATGATTCAAAACGTATCTGATATTTAACAACTTTTCACAAACAAAACTGAGTGAATCTTGTGTTAAGATGAGTTTGTTTTCCCTGAGCAGCTGAGGGTGGGCAATGACCCCAACCAGAACTTTGATTTAATGGTTAAACATTTAAGTAAAAAATGCAATAACCAAATGCGTACAAAAACGTACTGACCTCTCATAAGTAGTTCACTGCGTCCAGGAAGCAAAAGAGTCTGTGCCTGAAATCATATAGAGATTCACACAAATGTGGGACTCTAATGCTGGAATAAAATGAGATGAACATGAATTTTCACTGTGAAAACTTCTGCAGAATCTAAAAATAGAAGTAGAAGTGGCAGCTGCAGCTGATCGACACATCCAAGACTGGAAGGCAACTATAAACAAAGTAATGACTTTGCACAGAAACAAGGTTTTCGTTCTTAATAAACCTGCCTCCAGCCCAAAACAGATGATGCAGTATGCGCCTCAGGAAGGTGGCCAACACAATAACAGGAACAAAGGCAGACCAAAATGCAGTAATTACCTATAGGAATGATCGTCATTGGAACGGACCCAATAACCAAAGCCAGGAACGAATAGGTATGTCTCTTTCTGCTCTTCCAGCCCACCTCCACTAGCTGCTGTCATGCAGCCCACATATTATGACCAAGCATAGGTAAGACAGGGAGGGCAACCATGATCACAGAAAACTTAAAAAACTCACAGAAAAAATAAATAAATAATAAAAAAAAAATAAAAACTTTAAAAAAATAAATAAACAGATAAATAAAAAAATAATAAAATAACAATAATAATAATAAAAAAATAAACTATTGAAGGTTCTGATGTGATGTATTCTTTTCAGATACCTGATTAAACCTGATACCTGGTCCTTGTCCCACTAATGGGAACCTTGCCCCTTTCTGTGTTTTTATTTTATTCTATTGTATTTTTATTGTATTCAAATATACCGGACTGCTATGATCCCCTTTGGGGATTAATACAGTCATCTATCTAACTATCTATAAAATATAAAAATAACAGATAAAAAGCTTTTCAGTTTAATCGCTGCAGACTGTTCGTACTGTTGGATATGTCCAGGTTTCAATTTGCTTTCCAGTTTCACTTTCAAACATTCAGAAAATTAAACTAAAACTAAAGATTCCCCAGCATGTGCAACAATGAGGCCTCTCCTACATTTTCATTGAACTGCAGCGTTTAACCCTTCTGAGCAGCATACACATTTGACTCCTGAGTGTTTACATAAGAGGGGCTGGAGTGTGAACAATGTTTGTTTGTTGGTTCACCAGAGATGTGCCATACCAGTCCAGCTATCCAACACACAGCAGGGATTGTTTAATGCTAAAGATTCATATCCACACATCACTGTGGCCGTTACTCGTGGCTGTGAGCTGTAGCACCTTGGACATGGTGGCTCAGTGCCAGGCCCTGAGAGAAGCTGCACTCTGTGTCAGACGAGTTCTCACATGTTGACTAAACTTTACAAACCGAGTCTCAAAATGACGTCACAGCTCTGTGACGCAGTCAAAAACTGATTGATGACGTCGCAGCGCGACGAGTCCATGCTAGCTAAGCAGCTAAACATTAGCGCAGATGCTCCATGTTTAGATCCCGCCCTGTGTGGGTCATTACACTGTCACTGGTCCTGCGGGCGCACGCTGTAAATAATACTATTGGCTGATCGGATCTGCACTGATCTCACAAGTGGCCTCAGTGTTGTTGTAGGGCAGTGTTATCAGGTGTGTTTGAGGATGAAACATCTAAAACATGCAGGGCAGGGGTCCCCGAGGAGCAGGATTGAAGAACACTGTTGTAGGGGATCTTCACTCGCTTAAATGCCCTTGTTGGCCTGAAAGTGGAACTCTCACATCATGAGGATGGGATGATGGTGTACATAAGAGGGGTTCTTAAAGTTTCTCACTGATTGTATGAATTAATTTTAACTGACTGTTTTGTTTGACAAATAATTTCTACTGATGTTCTTTTAGAATAATTTTGATTTCAAACTTCTGATTTCTGTGTGATTAAGAATGTTTTGTAATGTTTGTGTCGTTCCCATTCTGACTGTCTCCCTGGTGGTCTCTAAATTTGATAATTATTAGTATTCGGTAGTTAGTATTGATCTTATGATCAATAAGAGGGAATTTTTCTATCCTTAGGTTACACGAGGTCACGTGTGGGCCTTGAGGTCCTCGGCAGTATTAGTTGTTTGGCTTTGATTGGGAACAGGAGGTGCTGTTGACGTTCCAATCTGCGTAAACAGACAACTGTGTCTTCAGACTAGAACATGCTGACAATAACACCTCCATGGGTAAAGACATTCTCTTTGACTAATTCTGGGCGTATAGTATTTGTGGTGTTATCTTGGGGTTTAAAGTCTGACCACCAGCATGAGTTTGGCAGAATGTGAGACCGACTCAGACACTTCTGATGTACTTTGTGAGTGTCTCTAATTCTCCTCAGGCCAAGCGTCAATAAATATTACAGCATAAGACATCAGAGGCTCCTGAACACTTTCTTCCCTCCTGACCCACCCATCATTGACCTTTGACTTCAGCAATTTCTCCACAACACTTTCCATATTCAATGTGCAGCTTTAAGTTAGTATTGTTTTACTTTATTAATCTTTTTTTTTTATCTTAGTCAGAACTTTGTATTTCTGGTAAAACATCTGAAGCCTCTTGAGAACACTGAGCACATCATGGGAGAAAACATAAATTCTTTTCGGGTTGGACAGAAGAGCGGGGACACCCACCACACCTACTCAGCGGTCTATCCAGCCTCTAAATGAATTCAGTCACCAAACAGTTAAAAGAGGGAAAGAAGAAACAGACACAGTATTGTGGACTGGAAGTTTCCAGTGGGAGACAGGAGATCACTGCTGACTGAGGTGATCCAAACGAAGTGTACTATAATCTGTTGTGCTTATTGAACAAGCCCCGACACGACGACTCCTCACCTTCAGACCCTCGGGATACAAAAGTAAACAGCAGACATCATGACAGATAACGTCTTCCTCTCCTTTTGCTTCCCTCTCTTCCAATCATTCAGACTCACTTCTGATTTATAGCTTGCTCACACCACAGATTCCAGATTTCATTCATATGTTTACATAGAACCACCATAAAGACTTCAAATCTCATCAGATCCTGTTATGTTTTACTGGGAGATTCAACCATTAAAGTGTAAATGTCTCAGTGTTTTTGTCCCATCTGTCCTCTGTCCTCCAGTATCTGGACCAACAGTGACACAAAGTCATGTTTTCACTATTTTCAGGTATTTCAGAGTTTGTCATTTCCTGATAAACCAGAAAACGTTGTTGATTTACAGACTTTCCTGATGGAAATATTTGCTAACTGTCTGTAGCTCGGTCAGCCATGTAGGAATTGACTCAGCCTCGGGATGCCAGGAGCCAAACCCGGCAAGAAAACCACCTCGGTAGGCTGCTGTATTCCCTGATAGACTGACCACTGCTGGTTTTGGAGGTTCAGTCTCTGGCCGCGGGTCACGGATGCTACATCCATGTTTTAAACAGTCTCACAAACTCACGACAGGAGCATTGAATATTTTAAAGGGAGGAAAAAGATCAACCTAACTATTTAAATATTTACAAATGATCCATTTACATATTTACAAGTTAAAGAACATCCTCATCCAGAGACAACAGCCTGTGAGCACAGAGCTACACAAGGAAGTCATCACGTCGGAAACACTGCTATCTGGACCACTGACTCAAAGTTGCCACATACTGTAATTCCCCCTCTCGACTCACAAGGTTCAAGATAATGGGGCAGTTTTCACACAACTTTCTGCTTCCTTGAAATTTAGACAACTCTGGATTGTTCAACAGTATTGCTGAATCATCAGAGAGTTTGGCATCCTCACGTACAGAGACGCTCTTAAATTACAAGCCAAGCAAGCCGTTTCCCCTTCTTCTGCTAACGTTATCTTTTTGTATTAACACAAGCACGACTAGAGTCATTGATGTGCATAAATAGCCAGTTAAGTGGGAAGCTGGTGAGGGACTGTGCTCTAATAGGAGCCCATTGAAGTGCTCTTAAATAGAAAATCTGGATGAGTTCAGTTAGCTACAAGGCTGACCAAGCTATCGACAGAGGTTCACTAATTTGCAATCTTTCCAATCTTTCTTTCCAAGAAGGAGCTGTCCTCTCTGGTTGACTGGACTGGACATGCAACACTGAGGCTGTCTACAGGAAGGGACAGAAAAGACACTACATCCTGAGAAAGCTCCGGTATTTTATTTCATTTTTTCCGGTATTGTGTGCAGTAAGCTATAGCGGCGCCAGGAATTTGATTGTGGGTGGGCCTCCAGAAAACTGGATGGGCCAGTTAAAAATAAGCCAAAAAACAAAAACAAAAAAACGGGTTCCCCTTCATCTCCTTTTCAGCGCTTTTCTGCAGTACTGAGGACAGTGACTCAGTAGCCTACCTGTGTGGCTCTTGTGTCGCTGTCCTCAGCTATAACACATAAAACGCAATCATAAGTTACCTCTGCCTACTGCCAATATTATTTTTCCCTCCAGAAAATGTACATACAGACAGCTAGACACGAACGTTAACGTTAGTCTAACTGTTACTTGCCTTGCTGGTGTGAGGGGGTGGCTACGGGAGGACTTGATGGGGAGAGGGCGGCCGAGCTGGATGGTAACGTTAACTCATCGTCACTCGTAACCGTACTTAATATGTCGGGAGTTTCCTTGTGTTTCTTTGTGAAGCTATATGAAAACAAGGTAATTTGCTTTGTTTTGTCGTGTTTACGTTTCATATTAGCTATCGTCTGTGTCTGTCTCATTCATTGCTTGCTTGAAAAGCTTGCGCGCCAATGTCATTCATTTCGATGCAGCCTGTGGGCAGGCTCCACACGTGGGATAGAAGCCACTGATTGGTTGAGAAGCTTTCACTGAAAGCTTTCCTTAGGCTGCTTATTGGATGAACAGCTAGAATGAAAACTAATGCTGTGTCCGAGGGTCCAATAGTAGCGGCGCGGGTGGCAGCAAGATGTTGCAGATGTTTCACCAGTCTGTTGTTGCGAGTGCAATCTTCTTTGAAGCCATCTGTTGGGCAGCAGCAGCATCAGAGCCAGCGACCAACACAAAAAAACTGAACAATCTGATCAAGAAGGCTCCACTGTAAAAAAGACTGCAACAGGCAGTCATTCCTACCAACTGCCATAACTTTGTATAATGACTCCCTCTGTGCAGAGAGAGGAGACTCGTTCTGGAACAGTTGAGCTAATGGACATAATTTGCATTTGTTATTGCACAAGTCCATATGTATATTTTTCTTATGTATATTTTTTAATGCTGCTACAACTGGATAAATAAAGTACTCTATCTATCTATCTATCTATCTATCTATCTATCTATCTATCTGTCTATCTGTCTGTTGTGTTGAGGGAGCGAGGCAGTCCTATCCTCTGATCTTGGTTACCATAGTAATGATCAAAATGGTCGCCTGCTTTCCTAAACACAAACATACAGCTGCTCTGTATCTCAAGCAGAGAAGTCGAGGTCCTCGTAACAAGCCAAGAAAACACTGTTCCTACAGGGACCTCAGGATTTATGAGGACCCTGCGTAACCCCCATATATGAATAGAAAACTCGCATAGAGCCTCTGCCCCTGCTTGAAACTGATCTGTTAGCCGGTCTTGGATCGGGTGTAGGTACCTCTCATGGCTGGCCGAGTCAGGCCTCTGGTACCACCTCGTGCCAGGGATCCTCTGGTGGTGCCAGCACTCTGGGCAGACACTTCATTTTAATTCAGCCAAGTAACTGCATCAACAGCTTCAGAGGCAGAAAGATGTGGAGCAGGCTTGGGGACATACTGGATGACTAACACGTCCACCCACAGAGAGGGAGTGTCTCTGAGACACAGAGAGAAAACAATTTCCCTGCATGCGAACAGGTTGGCTACCAGCCACCAAAGCGCTGCCACTCTGCTGCTATCGGGAAAGGCGGACACTCACTGGGAGATTTGGGAATGTGCCAGACTCTCAAGACACAAAAACTGACTGTCAGCCTTCCTGTAGAAGCTGAAGTATACAACCCCCACCCCCAGAAAGTTGGAAGACAATGCCCAGTTGACAGTCTGTCAAAGAAGCAACCAGGTGATGCCCACTTACTGGAGGATAGAGTTAAGGTGTGGTACTTAACTCAGTGATCTGTAGAAAGCTGTAATGTTAGTTGTCTGGGACTAGACATCGTCTCTGTTGCAGGTCGTTACTAAGGCCGAATCCAGACAGGATCAAGCGCTGGAAAAGCCCGACGTCACGCTGCAGACGCCAATCAGATGATCAGACCTGTTAAATCGAAGCCTTGGATCTTTTACTTCAAAAACAAAAGTGCATTTCTGTCGAGAATATATATATATATATATATATATCAGATTTTTTTACCTATGGTACAACAGCCACACCACCACCACAAAATCCAGCACTGGGCCGAGCGGAGGCAGCAGGGAGGTCAAACCAGGTAACAAGAAACTCAACAGGACTGCTAAGAGGGACACTGAAGGGTGACTAATGTTTCTCTGCGTGCTGTGTCTGTATTCAAGGTGGAGGAGTGAGACAGAGATGAACAGCAAGTGCAGCTGGTGTTTTATGATGCGTGGATGCAGCCTCCTGATTGGGTAGCAGGTGCAGGTAAGTCTCAGGGTGTCGGAGCAGAACCTCTATGGCGTTAACACAGAAGTAAAGATTTGATTAGAATATACTGCTTCACTGTAATTGTTGTGCATGTGACAATGAAGGACTTGAAGAACTCAAACATAGTTGGTATTAAAGGTGCAGTGTGTCAGATTCGGTGGCATCTAGTGGTGAAATTGCAAGACTGCAACCCGCTTGCCACACCCTCGCCTTCCAAGCGTGTAGGCGGCCAACTATGGAGGCCGCAAAACTTGCAAACATCTAGTTTAGTTTAGTTTAGTTTGTCTGTTCTGTTCCGAATCAAACTCCAGCTCAAGGAAATTAGCTATAGAGACCAAAACTGTTTTTTGTACCAGGCTGTAAACATGTTTATTTCTGCTGTGATGTTGGACATTTTAACATGGGGACTTATGGAGACTGACTCACTTCTGGAGCCAGCCTCAAGTGGACGTTTGAGGAACTGCAGTTTTTGGTTTGCTTCACAGTCATGGAGGTTGCCGCTTGGTTGAACAAAAGTATTGGACACTGGTCACAATACATGTAAATTATATAATAAATAAACCTCTTTGATGTTACTTAAATATGAACATTCATGTTAACACTAACTCACGAAATCCTCCATTATCAGACCCCCCTGTGCTACCTCAGAGACCTGATCCACCACCACAGCCTTCACACTTCACACACCGTCTTCACCTCTAAGGACCAAGCACCGGACCTGGGACGACTTCTCCTCCTCCTCTGGACGTCTATGTTCAAAACACGACTCAGAACTCACAGTAGAAGTTATATCATGACTCTTTCCATACAGAGCAGGTCTACACTTCTTTTCTGTATGTTACAGCTGGATTTTACTAGAAATTAACGTTGGGGGTTGAACTTTTTGTTTTACAGTTTCAGGTTTTAAATGTTGTGATAATAACTCACATTACTTCCATGACCATGTCCTCCATTTCTGGGTCTATTACAAGTTATTGAGTCCCAAACTGGGAAACCCCTGACCCTTAAAAATCAAGGTTCAAGTTAGAACCTAAGGTGGTTCTTCATGTTGATGCCATTGGGGAAACATTTATTATCAAGTCCTTCCCAGAATATACTGTAAAGAGTTGCTCTAATTTTAACTTTCACGATAAGAAATGGCACCACAACAATCATTTACATCAATAGGTTTGACGTATAGCAGCCATTAGTTAAAGCCAAGTGCACTTGAGGTTCAGGAAAAGGATGTTCAAACTGTCCCTTTGTTCGTTTTTATCAAAACCAGGTCACACTGCTGCAAAGGGGGCTTTAAATAACCAGTAATTAGTAGTACAAAGAACTGTTAAGGTTCTTCAAAGCACCAAAACTCCTCAAATTATGACTTAGATAACTCATTACTGACTGCAGTTCACCCAAAAAATGGTACTGCAAAGTAGTTCAGAGCACAAGAACCAGGTTTTCTTGTGGTGGTGATTCAAAAAGTCATGAAACTGTCAGAAACTCCCACCAAACAAACTACTGTTTTCGGTATCAAATTTTGGCACCAACCGGACAAAAGTTATTGATGCGTTGTCCCAAAAAAAGGTGCATCTGCTCATTTCCACCAATCCCAGGGGAACCACAACAATCATTTCTACACACGGCCACAAGTTAGTCAATAGGTTTGACATATAGTCAAAGACTTCAGGTTCACAAAAAAGGTGTTTAAACTGTCCCTTTCAAAACCAGGTCACGCTGCTTTTAAGGGGGCTTTAAACAACCAGTAATCAGTTGTCCAAAGAACCTTTAAGGTTCTTCAAAGCACCAAAAGTCCTCAAATTATGACTTAAAGAACTGTTTTGTTGCTGTCAGTTCCCCCAAAAATGGTTCTTAAAGATAAAAAAAGTTTACCACAACTCACAGTGCTACAGAGCTCTTAACAAGAGCCAGGTTTTCTTAAGATTAGTAAGCATTAGTACTTCAGGTTCTCAAAAAAGGGGTTCAAACTGTCCCATAGTTGTGTTTTATCAAAACCAGGCCACATTGTCCTGCAGTTGTGACTTAAATAACTATTTTGTTGCATTCAGTTCCCCAAAAAATGGTTCTTAAGGATAAAAAGTTTCCATGTAAGTATCCTTGTCCCACTAATGGGAACCTTGTCCCCTCTGTGTTTTATTTTTATTTTTTTTTCTATCTCAGTATTTTATTCTATTGTATTTTTATTGTATATAAATATACCGGACTGCTATGACAACCTACTTTCCCTTCAGGAATTAATCATCTATCTATCTATCTATCTATCTATCTATCCAGAAAATTCACACTTCAATTATTTAAATAAATTAAATTCTTTATTATTTTGTCATCTAGACCAGTAATCAGTAGTCCAAAGAACCTTTAAGGTTCCTCATATCACCAAAAGTTCTCCAATTTTTTACTTCAAAAACTAATTTTGTTGTATTCAGTTCCCCAGAAAATGGTTCTTAAGGATAAAAAGGTTCTCCAGAGAACTTATAGAACCAGGTTTTCTTAGAGTATTTGAAAAAAAGTCTCCAGAAAATAAAAAAGTTACATTTTTATCACTGTAATTTTCAAAAAACACCCCAAGGACAGTATTATTGCCCTCAGGTAAGGTCGAGGAACCTCCTTAATGTGGTGTTACGGAGCTCCCTGTGTCTACATGGGGGGTTATCCGTGAAACTGTCATGAACTCCCGGGTATAGGAACATGTATGAGTTCATTAAGGCACCAAACAAACTACTGTTATTGGTATATGTCCGAAATTTCGGCACCAAAAGGACAAAAATTATTGATGCGTTGTCCCCCCAAAAAAGTGCGTCTGCTGACTTCCACCGGTCCCACGGAAACGACCCACCGAGGTGAACAGAAAACAACGGTCCTGTCCGGGAAGGAGGGAGTTTATTTACTCAGTTTCCCACAAACATTCATCAGGGATGTCTTACCTTCAGGTTCGTCTTTGGTCTCGTCTTGTCTGCCTGTCGACAGAGCCGGTGCACCGCGCACTGAAAAAAAGTCCCAACACCCCGCGGTCCTCTTTCCTGCCCTCTCTCCCCCTCTCCGTCCTCGTCCAGCAGCTGCTCCGCTCGGCTCCCTCCTCCTCCGCTGTCCGGCTGAAATGAAGCGGTGTTTTGAGACGTGGCCAGAGGCGCTCTGCTCAGCTAACTGGCAGCGGGGCTGGGCGGGGGCTAGTGGTGCGAGAAACAGAGAGGGTGGGTGGGTTAGTGTGGAGGAGCAGGCGGGACCTGAGCCAGCTCACCCCGTCCCGGCAACAGGAGGACCTCTGCGGGGTCTGAGTTACATCTGCTGGGCCAGGGAGGAGTTTACAAACCAAGCAACAGGTCCCGGACCACTGAACATTCACCCTCACTCACATGCCATTACATTACTATTAATCAATATTTATGGGACTATACTATTAAACATAACAGCAAATAACAAATATAGCATTAAACAAAAATATTTGCAGATGGACAGGCTTTGTAGTAAGATAATTAAATATGTAAACCTTGTTCACAGACATGAATGATCCAGTGATACTAATTAAGGTTTTGTGTTATGTTGTTGGAGAATATCTGCTTTTATACGCACATAGTACAATATTTTGAGGGTTTTTTATATGACAGACATGTATAAAATATTTCTATCAAATTTACTTTAAGTAAATTTGAATTTAGCATTAACCTTTTATTTCTTTAAGCGAATATAGACCTAACACATTTTATTTTTACTAAAAATATTTTTGTTCCAGGACTGCGTCATGACTTAAAACATCAAAACACTTAAAAACTACCATGCAGACTGTACTTGTTCTTATAAACGCAGATATTCTACAACAACATAAAAACAGCAAACAGACAGATAGATTACCACACCCTAACTGTACTGGCACCCTCAGTGAGGGGAGGCTTCATTTCACTGACAAACAAAGCTTTCAGTCAGACTTCATTTAAAGTCACTTTTCATACAAACTAAAGAGACTGACTCACATAACCAGAGGGAAAGAAGGTCCAATGCTCGAAACATATCAATAATCTAAAATGTACCATGTCTTAAAGATTTGGAAAAAGTCGTTCATGTTTTTGTTTCCTTCTTTCATCTCTGACTGTTTCACTGTTCTGTCTCTTTGTTACAATGTGGCTGTCGGACTTTTAACACTTCAAAAATTATGAATAATGATGACGATGATGATGATGATGACAGATCTATCTGTCAGCAGCTCACGGTGCACAAGGTAAACTGGAAAAGTACACACAGAAGATATTATCCTTACTGTGTGTGTCACATCTTACTGTGATGTTCTGTAAAATTAGTTGTTACACTGGCATGTAATGACTAATAACCTTGTTTATGTTCAAACTTTCATATTTTTATGTCACTGCATTGATCCGATGACTGTGGCTGCTTTGCAAGATAAAGATTTACATGCATGTACTGAGGTATGTAAAGAAGATTGTTGTATTATCGCATGTCAAGGTCCGACTTGCAAATGCAGTAACTTTACAACCATCCAACAGGTCAGACTCGAGGTTCTTCATTCGTTGTCATATTTAAATATGATAGAATAAAATATAAATGAACAACAGAAATGTATGTTATATTTTTGAACTCACTTTCACCAGCGAATCCACTATCAGAGCACGAGGAGGGTGAAGAAGAGGAAGAGACGGGTTCTTATCGTTGGTGTGAAGCCAGACTGCAGAAAGAGATAACTGCTTCTGTGGACAGTGAAGTAAACAGCTGCCAACTGTAGGGGCTGTTAGCTAATGTTAGCTCAGTTTGTTACCCTGGACTGTGAGCTCAGAGCACCGGGGGAGTGTTAGTGTTTGTATCACAGGCGTTTTGAACCACTGGGAAGAAGAAGAGGTTTATAGGGAATGCTGACGGGGAGCGGAGCCAGTGTCGTGCCAGAACTGGAGCTGTGCAAGCAAGCAACGTAACCAAGCTCTGCAGCCTCTATGGACATAATGACAGAGGCAAAGAGAGCGAAGAGGACGTTGACGGACGAAGCTAAGAAGAGAAAAGAGAGAGTAAATCTGGGACTGACTTTTAGTGGTTAGTGAGAGCTTGGTGAAATAAAAGGCTGAAAGACGCCGAGCTGGACTTCTTGTTGTGACTGAACTGGGGTGGAGAGAGTTTGCTCACAACATTCATCAGATACTCTGAAAGGAAAGGATGCACCTGTTTCCTGTATAAGTCAGACTTCATATCCTGTCCATCTGCTCTCTGCAGCCAAAGCTAAAGCTCTTGGGTCACTAGTTAAATGCCTGCTCGATGGTGACTTTGCCCCGTGGCACTGATGTGGAATCAGTTCAAAACAGCTGCAGTGAGGAAAGAATACTGTGCTGTGTCACTCAGAGAATAGTCATTGTTACATACTGTCATACCTTTTATGAGTCATCACACTCCAGTTTGTATCCAGTATCGACAGTTTGGATGGAAGTGTTGGTTGGGCTGTCACAACGTTTTATAGACATTCATGGTTCCCAGTGGATGAATCCTAACAACTATTGTGATTTTACACTTGTGCCACCAAGAGGTTGGTGCGTCGTGTTGTTGGGTGAAACTATCGGAGAGATTGCCATGATGTTTGTTGCACACATTCATGTTCCTCTGAGGATGAACATTATACCTACTTTGCACCATGAGCATGTTAGCATAGTCATTGTGACCACATTAGTATGATGACGTTAGCATCCAGAGCTAACAGAGTTAACCCAGCTAATCGAGCTAATAGAGCTAACAGAACTAACAAAGCTAAAAGAGCTAACAGAGCTAACCGAGCTAACCAAGCTAATATAGCTAACAGAGCTAACAGATTTAACAGTATTGACAGAGCTAACAGAACTAACTGAGCTAACAGAACTAACAGAGCTAACAGAGTTAACGCAGCTAACAGAGCTAACCGGGCTAACAGAGCTAACAGTGCTGCAGTTTTTGCCGCCTGGTTGTAAGGTTAGCTAAGCTAACATTTCAAAGAGGCTACATCTCTGATGCCAATAACAAATAGTGAAATTCAATAGTCATGTTTCAACTAGTAAAGGGAGGTTGTATTTACAGCACAATAAGTAGAATTTAAATATTTTGTATTTTGTACCTGAATCAATCAACAACACGACCAAATACCCATAATACATGTGGCCTTTATTAAAATGCCTTTTTGCTTCATAAAACTGGCTCCAAATGAAATGACAGCTGAAAATTTTAGGTTCTGTAGTTGAGCAAACAGGGTGTGATTCTTACCAAACTGTCTGGCTCAACCCAAACTGGCCGACTGAGTGGTTTCAATGAGGTAATACAGTGGTACTGGTCCAAAAACACACACACACACAAACAGGCAACAAACCAACTTGTACGTATACGAACAAACATCTCCTGGGACAGTGTCCGAGGGAATATAAAAACCATGACTGTCGCCTCTGAAGTGCTGCAGAGTAAACCATCATTAAATAAAAATACAGTTGACTATAGAAGAAGCTGTTACATAAAAACAGCTTCTCAATGTCAGTTAGTTCTTCAGGCTGTCAGTATGTGCTATGGGCTATAATGGGAACTTAATTAGTCACATATTAACAAAGCTTAAAGGGCAACTAGCAGTTGGGAGGCCCCGGTGAATTAATTAATGTGATGAAGGAACTAGATTTTAAAAACGTGTGTGACATCTGGAGTCATTTTTGTCAAGAGGTTTGATGTCAAAAAAGATAAATTAGACCAGGCTACGTCCAGTTTAACGCAATAAATATGGATCCCAAGCGGCAAACAAGTGCCAAAATCTGCAGTTCCTCAAACGTCCACTTGAGGCTGGCTCCAGAAGTGAGTCAGTCTCCATAAGTCCCCATGTTAAAATGTCCAACTTCACAGCAGAAATAAACACGTTTACAGCCTGGTACAAAAAACAGTTTTGGTCTCTATAGCTAATTTCCCCGTTCATGACAACTGTACTGAGGGTGAATTTTTATACAACTCACCTGTTCAGATTATATTAAGGCTTAAAGTTATGCAGGATTAAGAGTGTGGACGCTTTGACTGACAGGTGGGTATCGTTACAGGTGGCTTGTTTGAGCAACCAGGCTTCATTCAGTCGGCCTCTGTGGTCATATTTGGATTAGCTATAAGCACCACACTGAGCTTTACAAATACCTGTGACCTGTGTCATACAGTCTGTGGTTTTGACATGAAAAGGCTGTGAATGTATTCTTGTACACATAACAACCAAAGCCTTGTAATTATGAGGAACACCTGAGAACTGGGCCGGTGTCCTGGCGGGTGACCGGTGTTAGCTAATGATAGCTAACACAGTGATCACATCACATATCAGGCTTCGTCTTAACTAGCATATGTGGGCTTATACCGATCTACCCCACTGTATATATAGTAGTTAAAACTAGCTCCACCTTAACCAGCTACGACAGTTAAATGTTTGACACACTCGACCTTTATAGTCACAGAGACTTTTAGCTTTTAGTCTGTCCTCCCACTTTTCTTGCTATTATTCTACTATAATTATATCATTTTTTACATTATTAAATAAGAATAATCAAACAAGTTTCACAGTTGTTACTTACAAATTAATATCTTCAGTCCAAAGATTAAAAGATTGAAGTAAAAGATTGAAGTCGATACAAGAAGTTAAAATGTACAAATTGTTTATTATCCAACACCTAAAGCTGTACAATGTGCTATACAAAAATGTATTTCTTCAATTACTGTCATAAATATACAAATTGTAAAAAATATCAAAAATCTATATTTATATTTTCTATGAATTTCTGTTCAAACAGCAGTGAGAGTAGAAGATATCCAGAGCGAGTGTGGCTCCTGTGGAGGAGAAAGATGTCCAAGTAAGAGTTATAAACAAACATGTTTGTGTGAAATACAAATTATGAGTTCTTGGGAGTCTTTCCAAATTAATTAGTATAAAACTACTTTTCTAAAATTCTCTATGTTTAGTTTTAAAGCTGAGACACAGTACGGACTCTTCTTGAGTACCTTGAGGTCAAAGCGCTGCATCGCCGCATCACGACTGGTGAGGTTTTCCCACCGGTACGGGCACGGTGGTTAGAACCTGGTTCTGGAAAACAAATCTTTGTATGCGCTCAAAGACCCAGAGGAAGATGAGGAGGACACTGACGTACTGAATCCAGGCAAATTTGATGGTTTCCCAGAAGCCAGGACGATAGGTGGAGGAAGACGGTTAAGGCAGAAATGATCGCAAAAACTTCACGGGACATGTCAAACTTTGTTTGTTTTTTTTAGAATTAAACTTAAAGTCTAGTTTGGACTTGCGGTGACGCAGTGTGGTAGGAGACAGAAACTCATGAAAACTTAAAGATGGAGAAAAAACAAAAAATGTGACATTGCACTGAAAACGACACCAGGTACAATGTTTGGAAAGTGTTGAGGATAGTGTGGAACTATGCAAATTGGACGGGTAGCATATAAAGTGTGTGTCTTAATGGGTCACGTCTGCTTAACAAACAGAAAGATTTGCTCTGCAAACAATGGATCAAGTCTTGATCAAAACAATGTTGTGGTGTTCCTGTTTATTTTTCCAAAAATAATCACGTCTGAGCTCGTCAATTCAAATGACCGTCTCCACACTAACCTGTCGTGTGAGGAGGGAGGTGTTGTGTTGAAATGATTTACAGTGTTGATAATGTGTGTGCACAGACAGATTAAGACCATGTGCCATGCCATAAATACTGCACTAAATGTTTTGAGCAGATGAAGCGCTGAAAGCTGCAGCCGACAACAGCATGCATACTGTATTATTCGCCTCTATGCTGATGATACACGACTCTATGTGTCCACTATTACCCTCCAACACTCTCACTGCTTGTCTCTAAGACAAACAACTACCTCAAATTCAGCAGTAGTAAAACTAAAATAATCGTCTCAAAGACTAATGTCTGTTCACGTCCCATCAGTCCTCCCTGCTAACTCTACAGTCCCTCTGTTTACTGATTGTGATTATATGAATTTATATATATATATATATATATATATATATATATATATATATATATATATATATATATACTTGAACTCACAATGTCCTCTTTCCACACGATTATAAAGGATATCTTATGACCTCCATGGGGTATCGGATCTTGGCATTGAGCTGAAAGGGAGAACCAGCAGCTCGTCCAACAGTCCAGACGGGCATGGGACCGGACAGAACCGTGGTCACTATGGGAGAAAGAATAAATAAACTGTGGGTTTCAATCCTGCTTGAGTTGATTCAGGTGGTCACAAAATATATTCAGTTAAGATAAAAGCAAGCAAACAAAGTAAGAGCTTTTGTGAACTTACAGTTTCTATTCTGGTAGCTTCCAATTATGTTGTCGAGGTCATACGCACTTGCAAACGGGCTGGAGGCATCAATCACCGACACCTTGGCGTTGATAGAGAAAAAAGACAAACATTGAGGCACCATCGAGCAACGTTTCACAGAGTTTAAGTCATGTTGATCTACACTGACCTGTGATCAGGTGAATGGTGTCTCTGTCATTCGTACGTCTGTTCTCACACTATGTAACTTTGGGCTCCGGGTCGGGAGAAGTACGTAACGCTTTACGGCACTAAGTCACACACCACCAACTATTTCACTGATTTTGGTGAAACTGGATCATATTTTATGGAGAAAATGTTTTCTGGTTTTCCCTCTGATGTCCTCCAGCTGCTCCGCCTCAACTCTCTGTGATTTACAGAGTTTCCTGATGGACAGTGAAGTAAACTGCTGACAACTGTAGCTGCTGTTAGCTAATGTTAGCTCATGTTAGCTGTTCTCCTCTCAAGCTGAACAGTAAAACAGCGTTGAAAAAACAGTGAATCCAGCTTCTGAAAGATCACTCTGTTCTGCAGTGGAGAGATTAATTTGACCATCTTGGTCAAGATCTTTTTAAAATCAGCTGCCAGGTGTCACGCACTAATCTTTCTTTGTTTATTGTTTTGCATGCACCCATCGCCTTCCTGCAGAGTCCTCTGTACTCGTACCGTGTCACCTGGACAGTCCCTGAGGGGCTCTGCTTGAATTTGTGTTGATGCAAAAAGGACAATCAGAAGAGAGAGAGAGAGAGAGAGAGAGAGAGAGAGAGAGAGAGAGAGAGAGAGAGAGGAGGTGGAGGGAGATAAAGACAGCGTCAGAGTCTTCTCACATTGTAAACGTTGTACAGTCCTCTGTGGGGTAGAGGTGTCCTCTGCTGCAGCCTCAGGTCTCCGCTGATGAACAGCTTAGCTCCAGGGACGGATGAAGAGTGCTGCACGTAGGCCAGGCTCTGCATCGCCACCGTGGACATCCGCTGACAAAACACAAAGAAAAACAATAAAAATAATGAAAATAAATAACACTCATCCTAAAGTTATTGCTGAACCCTGATGTTATTGACAAAGTTTGCATGTGACAATAAGTCAACAGACAGATTGTGCATTTGAAACACGAGATAAGGCTGCCTGCATCAGCTTTCTTCACAGACGTGAAGCATCTTCATCTCGTGAGTGGACAGACAGACATACAGACAGTAAGTATACGTACAAAGAGCTGGTAGCTGAAGGTGAGCAGCAGTTGGACGCTGTACACTTGTTCATCGGGTTTTAAAGGAAGCTGCAGTTCAAAAATCATGAAGTCCAACTTCCCGTCCTGGTTCTGGTCCTCTTCTCTGACCTGTGCAGTGGAAAAAACAATAACTGCATGGCTGGTTTGCAAGCTTAAAAACATAAATAGGTCCTCACATCCTCTGTGCTGTAAATCAAAACGACACATCGCCTCTTTGACTGAAGCCTAATGTGTTTTTAGGGTGTTGTTTAGATGTTTTTGACTGCAGTGGATCTCTTACAGATACAGCAGGGATCCGCAGGTTGGACCCAAGCATGTTGTTAAGATGTGGGAAGGTGCTCCAGGCGACGTAGTCCCCCTGAGTGCTGGTTGAAGCCACCAACAGAGTCTGATACTGGAACCTCACAACCGGCTGCTCCTCATACGTGCTCCTTTTTATCCAGAAACCTGAAATGACACAGCGAGCAGCGCGTTTAACAAAAGCGCTGACATACAGCAGCTAACGCTCCAGTGGTGTTTACCTTGGCTCCTGTAAGCGACCAGCAGAGGTGGGATGTAGGTGAGGCACAAAACAACAACCAGAAACAGGGTAGCTTTGGTGCAGACACTCGTTTTGTACCGAACCAAAGCCGGGTGAGAGTAGACCTCGTAGAAAGCCATAGGTAACGATGTAAACAGCGCCTCGTCGCCTGTGTAGCTTAGCTAGGCTAGCTCAGATGCTAACAGAGAGGACAAACACTCACATACGACTCAATGGGAAACACCGTTTAACCGTCGTGTCCATCTAACATGCTCCCGAAGTGAAACCGCCGTTCAGAGAGCGTGTTTTTTTTTTTTTTCTTACCGCAATGTTGCGTTTTTAGCATGCTATTTACGTTAGCCTAGCCTATAGCACCACGCACCGCGCCATGTTTGAGCTCAGCTCAGCGTCTCGCGGTTACCACGGCAACCGGCGGTGGTCGTTCACTCACGCACCGTTCAAGCGGCACCGCAAACCGCAAAAAAACCTCCTCTCACTAAGTCCTACCACCAAACCTCTTAAATTAACGTCAGCTGTGAAGGTTGTTTTAGTGTTATTGTTCGGTTTTATGACAGTAACGGAGGTTTAGCAGCCGTTTTGCTAACGTTTTGTAGCCCTGTTCTTCAGGTGGCAGCAGTGGCGTAGCACCAAAATCTGGGGCCCTAAATTACATATGCAGCCTCAGTGGGGCCCCTAACCCCTCTTAACATGGTCTGAAAGCCTGCTTGGGCTTCTAGGATACAAATAAATAATGTTTAAATAAAAACTACAAGTCTTTAGAGCTCATAGTTTTACAGAGATATGTGATCTTTCGTTCTTTTTTTTTTTTTTTTTTACCAAAATAAAAGCATTTATACCTCCAGCTGCCACCATGGTAGTCTAACGCTGGTTACTCTTAGCGTTAACTATAAACTTGACTTTGACTAAGTTAAATTAGTTGCGGGCTGGTAACATGAATACTTTAATGTCCGTCTCAACGATAGGACAACTGAACACTCACCAACCTGCGATACATCATATCACTCCGCCAATTTTAACAATCACTTATGAAAGGCAAGGTGTATCATAAAATATAGTTCCTGTTCTGAATTAAGGAATAGAATACAAATGCTTGAATGAATTAATTCAATTATACCAATTCTCTGCAGTTCCTCAAACGTCCACTGGAGGCTGGCTCCAGAAGTGAGCGGACGTTTGAGGAACTGCACTTCCTGTTGGCTTCACTTCACATTATTTTCTAAATATTTTCATCCTTAAACGCCGTGCGTGTCCTCTGCATTGTTTCAAATCAAGCCGCTGATGAACCGAATATTTCCGACAGCACGTGAAGGCAGCATCATTCTGTCAGACAGTGACGTCACCTCACGGCAGGACGGACAGTCGGAAGCTTCGAGTGGAGAGACGTTTGTTGACGTTTTGTTTTGATCGCTTCCGTCCGGATTTGTTATTTTCCTATCCGCTCGTTTGTATAAAAAGAAACCCGCATTTCCAGCTGCAGCATCACGCCTCAGTGCGGGGATCCAGCAAACATGAAATGGATGTTTAAAGAGGACCATTCCCTCGGTAACAAAAAAAGGGGTTGTTATGAAACAAGAGGTGTTCTTGTCATGTCATGCTCTCCTCCTTTTTTTTTTGTTTCGCTTTCTCCGCGTTGATTTGCCATATCATGCCTACAAAAAGGTGCAGAAACGCATGCCTATCTCCGCTGCATGCAAACGACTGATGTAAATCCGTCATGGTGTAACATTGCGTGACTTGCACACACACACACACATGCTAATATGTTGTTTCTACAAGTCAAATATTGGCTTTCACCTGTGAACCTTGTTGATAGATGCGTCACGGCAGCCTGATTTCTGCTTGAAATGTGTCTTTTCTGTTTGCATGGAGACGCTTCATCGCCAAAATCCATTAAAAATCTGACAATTAATGATGCAGCAGTGCTTATATTAAATCCCTAAAAACTTGGTTATGTGTAGAAGTTGGTCAAGTAGTTAAATTGGCATAAAGATTCACACTTTCTCTCAATAGTACGTCAACTTTTTGCCTTGCTTCACACAGCTCCAGCTGAATTTCAAGCAGAATAAATGGTAAAATGCAGAACATGTGATTGAAATTAGCGGTGAGCATGGATGTCGAATTGGGCAGGGTTTGCTTAGTATTTGTTCCAGAGCTGCGTTCACTAACATTTCAAGCTTTCAAGGTGGGAATATTGATTTAATAATTAATTTAACAGACTTAAAGTGACATATCTGTCACTTAGCTGCAGATAACCTCAAGGCTCCTTTTTTTTTTTTTTTTTTTTAAAGTACAACATGTAAGATCCGGTAATCGGTAGATTATGTAATTTCCGATTGCTTTGAACTCGACATTCTTCGCTTAGGAGAATCTACGGTGGCCATCGCGTGACAAAAGAAGTTTTCATCACAACAACGAATTACCTTTCTGGAAGAAATCAAAACTTTGGCGTCACATTTTTAACTTTTCAAACTACGGTTATCCATTAGCATCCATTTCTTTTCCTGCTACGTTGACAATGTAGTGGCGAAACTCGTTTGTCCGTTCTAGGCGACTGTAATAAGTACGGTGGCGCAAGAAGTTGTGTTGTTCGACCTGCGGTATATGTAGATAAAAAGGCTAAATCTAAGATAATAAAAACATTAAAAGGTGATTATATACCACTGAAAACACAGTAATGTATATTATGTTCCCTTCCTGCCAATAAGTCACCCTAAATGTTACACACTGTACCTTTAAAGAAACTCTGCTCTTGCCAAGATGTTTCCAAAAGTAGGCCTCTTATCTGGGCTAATGAGAGCGGGCGACATGTTGAACCTAAATGGATCCAACACTTTTTAGCACCCATCACCTCACCCTCCTTTCTCTGGCCTCTGATAAGCGCCTGCCTGCCTGCTGCATCTGGTCCTGAAATGTTAAATATAACGTAAGACAGACTGAAGGATCACTGCTAAGGGCATACTTTGATTTCCAAAGCATCCACTCCTCTGTTCAAGGCGGCTGCCAGCCTGCTCGATCTTGCATATCGGACCAGGCTTTGCTCGTATTTGGCAGTAAGGCGGCGACAAAGCTCCCAAGAGGCCTCACTTATCCGACTAATCTCTTGACTTCCTGTTTGTTTCCTGTCTCTCCCTCAGAGCACCGATGTGTGGAGTCAGCCAAAATACGCAACAAATATCCTGACAGAGTACCGGTGAGTGACGGGAGGGCGGGGGTGGGTGTAGGATGGGAGGGTAAGGGTCCAGATGGGGTGAGGGACTTGTTGAGTGAATGCCGGTAAAGGGTAGACAGATTAGATAGAGCTCAGAGAATCACGTCTTTGCCCATTTTTATATTAGCCGGGAGGCGCCTGAGGCAAGACTGCCAAGATGGCGGCAACCAGAGTCACCACACACACCACAATGTTGTTTTTGTAATTTCCCATCAAGTACAGGTATATTGGCCATGTCAACTTTTTTTTTTATCCACTTGCAGGTTTTTGATACAGTTCTGAGGAGAAACATCAACCAGTTTTAATTTTGAGGAATAAAAATAACACAATGGCATCTTTACTTTAATGTCCAAAGTAACGGCCTTCAAACCCACGGTCCCTTGTTACCTTAGACTTTAATCCAAGCTCTACACATTACACACCTCTGAAAAAGCCAGCGAGGTAACCTCAGTCACGTCGGCAGGAAGGAATGCAGCAGACTGACTGCATACAGAAGGTGTTAAGTTTCAAGATTTAAATTTATTTCAATTACAAAGCACAAACAGGTCTGAAGTGTTTCACAAAGACGGACACACATAAGCCGAAACAGCCATAAACAGCCTATCTAATGGCCTCCAGAGCTGAGGAGCCAAAAACATTTTGTCCTCGGCCTTTTTTTCCCCTTCAAACAGGGAACAGTGGGACGGACTGAGGACTCTTGGAGATATTTTTAGACAGAAGGATTTTGAAGTTGATCCGGAAGTGAACCTGAAGCCAGAATTGTGGTGTTGTGGTCTGGTTTCTTGGACCTTGTTAGTAGCCGTGCTGCAGCGTTTTGAATTAGTTGTAAATAGGAAATGGTCCCCCGATAGACGCCGAGGTGGAGGCCCTCTTTAGAGATCAGCAGCGGGTGATAAGAAGTGCCTAATTTTAGAGTTGGAAGAAGCTGAACAAGACATCGCTGTCAAATATAACACCCAGGTTTTTAGCTGATGCCGACTGACTCATCTGGATCATCTGAAAAGGTTTCACTGTGCAGGCTGGGAGGCCCGTCAAGAGGGCGTTACAGTAATCAAGTCCCAAGAGCCTGTATCAGGAGCTGGGTAGCATGTTGAGTCAGGTATGGCCTGATTTTTCTGATGTTGTGAGGTGCAAAGCGGCATGACCGGGCAACCTGTGATCAGAGAAGGTTATTGGATCTCGATCAGGACTACTAAGTTTCTCACTACCCTGGTTGGGGGAAGAGATCGGGAGTCAGTTTTGATGTTGATGGTGTATAGTAGGTTTGGCTGGGAGGAGCGGCAGTGGAGGTGGTGTGTCTTCATCCATGTAGATATGTCCAAGATGTATTCAGAGATCCAACGGATAGAGCTGTGCGTCATCTGCATAGAAGTGCTACGAGAAGCCAAACGGGCGGATAAATCGGACGCAGGAGGAGTTGAACGAGGCGGAGGTAGATTTGAGTATCATCTTTGTAGCAGTTGAAAGAGATGTTGTTGATGGGTTTGGATACATTTTTTTCTAATGGGATCATTTATTCAATACAGAGAAGAAGAAGTCAGGACCTAAAACTGAACCCCACTTCAGATGTTTACAGATGTGAAGGATGAGCTGCCAATGGACAATGGATGCCGAATCAGCGTGTCAAGCGATCCTGGAGAATCGTGTGGCTGACAGTGTCAAATGCTGCACTAAACGACTTAAAGTAGAGCATTTAAAGCAGAGGAAATACATACCTAGAGCCTTTTGTGTGGATGACAATGCCTGTTAAACCTAATCCATTTAACTTGTATTCTTCACCTGTTTAATGGGAAGACTGCCGTGAGGAACATGAGTTGGTGAACACGAATTGAGGGTCACTGCATTGTTAGATTTTCTATGTTTTTCACAAGTTGAACGAAAAGATTAAGACTTTTCTATGAAGACACAAAAGGTTGAGAGACAGAAGAGACTGAACAATTCCCACCATGAGCGAGCACTTGGTGACAGCACAGACAGTATAAAACATGGACGTAGTCTCCATAGCTCAGTGTGGTGTCTCCGTCTTGCCTCCACCGCCTCCGGCTAATTTAAGAGTCGGCGAAGACGTGGATCATCGGCAGAAACAAAAACAATGTTCCTCTTTCTGATGTGCAAAAAGCCTGAGATATATCAACTTTTAAAGGCCGTAATAAGTCAGATGTGTGCCTGATGTTCAGCTTATTGAAACGTGGTGTGGTAACAGTCCAGTTTTCTGTCAACGTGTGTCCTCCAGGTGATCGTGGAGAAGGTTTCCGGCTCTCAGATCGTGGACATCGACAAGAGGAAGTACCTGGTGCCCTCTGACATCACGGTGGCCCAGTTCATGTGGATCATCAGGAAACGCATCCAGCTGCCTTCAGAGAAAGCCATCTTCCTCTTCGTCGACAAAACTGTCCCCCAATCCAGGTGAGAGCGACGCCACACTGAAATCTTAACGGCCAAACTGTTTCCTGTTTTGTTTCATCGGTCGGTACCGTCTGAAGCAAATTTGATTGACAGGTGGGTGGCTTGTTTGAGCAGCCAGGCTTCATTCAGCCCGCCTCAGCTTGTGATTATTACAAACATATGTACAGTTTTGTGCAGGGATGCGCCTCCATGTAAATATTGTTTGTTTACATTATGTTTTTTGAACCACCCTCAAATATCCAATATCAGACGAGCCATAAAAGACGTGTGTTTGTTGCTATGAGTCACGTACTGCGAGGCTCTGGCCTTCTTAACACGATATGTGGTTAAAACTGAAGTGCGACTTTCCCATATGTGTGTTTATCTGTCCATCAGTGTTCGAGTGTCCTCCTCTTATGTCAGTAATCGATCTCCCTGCGAGGACGAAGCCACACCCGAGCTCTCGATTTACACTAATCTGATTTTTTTCTGTTTACGCTCATTGATGTGCTGATGAAGAATCTGACCTGCTTCCTGCAGCTTTGTGTTGTCATGATAAAGAAGTTCACCTATAGAGCTGTAACTCAAAGTCATTTTAGGTCATTGAAGCTCGATCTGATCTCAAGTGGGTCGGACGAATAAAACGTTGCATAATAACCTAGAAATAACAAAAGGGAACTCTGAATTGTTCCCTTTCTCTTTTTGTGTAAAGAAACGTGGCCCAGCGTGACAGTTCACAGATCACTGTGACACAAAACGTTTAGTTCTTTTGTTGTATAGTCGACAAATCAGGAACAGCCGTGCATTTTATACTAAAATTGGAATGAACGTTTTGCAAAGTCATCGCGCGACTCGATTACTGTACCGTCCTCCTGACGGGCCTCCCAGCCTGCACAGTGAAACACCTGCTCTTCAGTCAACCTAAAAGGTCACATGTTACCCCGCTGGGTACCTGTAGCAGCCCACATTAAATTCAAATCTCTAGGTAGTCACACCTACTTGAATGTCCTCATACAGACATATGTTACCTCTGAATGAAGCCTGGTTGCTCAAACAAGCCACCTGTAACGATACCCACCTGTCAGTCAAAGCGTCCACGCTCTTAATCCTGCATAACTTTAAGCCTTAATATAAACTGAACAGGTGAGTTGTATAAAAATTCACCCTCAGTACAGTTGTCATGAACGGGGAAATTAGCTATAGAGACCAAAACTGTTTTTTGTACCAGGCTGTAAACATGTTTATTTCTGCTGTGAAGTTGGACATTTTAACATGGGGACTTATGGAGACTGACTCACTTCTGGAGCCAGCCTCAAGTGGACGTTTGAGGAACTGCAGTTTATAGCACTCTGACATTGAGTACATGTGTACCTGTTTAGCCAATGCATCTATGATAATTAACCAGTCTACATCACTGAGAGTCTGGACAGAAGTGGATGTAAACTGAAACTTGACAGGTTGGTGGAGGTTTACGACCACAGGGCAGTAATTCTAGTTGCTTCATGTTGCCTAAAATGAGAAGTCATCCTGCAAACAATTAGCAGCTTTGCCTCACAGTCCCTAAGGTGTCCAATATGAGAGCTTGTTTGGTCATTGTGTCGGAGATAAACCAGAGGAGAGACGCAGAGTCAACAGAGGAAGTGTATGAATAGGAACTGAAAGGAAATACTACAGACATCCCTTCCTCATTCTAGTGATTTACCGGTTTTACAGGAGTGTTATTCTGAGTCACACATGTGAAATATTGTCTGATAAGACACACTCTCTTCAGAATTGATCAATTCAGCGTGATGTTAAATGTTAAAAGTACAGAGATGTATCATAAAATCCAAGGAGCTGCAGCCTGAAACATCTGGAGAATGGACTGATATAAAGGAAGACGTGTACACAGTAGATTCATTCATTCATTTTCTTCCTCTTATCTGGGGTCGGTTACACCGTTGGCCAATGATACGTTGGCTAACAACAGCAGCAGACTGTGTATCTGAGATGAGACACAATCACTCGAAAACATCTGCCGTTATCGAAGCCAGACTCTGCTGTTAGAAATTACATGAATAATGAATTCTTTATTGTGTGTATGTGTCGTTCTCCAACAGCTAAGAGACAAACAGTTCTTGATTCTGCAGCATTTCTTGAATTTCAATGTTCTTGCCCTGAGGGACCACCGTAGGGGAAAAACTGTCGTCAGCACACTGTTAGAGGCTTCCGTCTTCACACGGCCGTACTGCAGATGTAAATATAATCGATAATGTGTGTGTGTGATCTAATCAGAGGCTGGTTTTTCTGCTGTGTGTTGCAGTCTGACGATGGGCCAGCTGTACGACAAAGAGAAGGACGAGGACGGCTTTCTGTACGTGGCCTACAGCGGAGAAAACACCTTTGGTTACGAGGCCTTTTATACAACACAGGGTTAAAACACACACACACACACATTAAGGCCTGACATACCGTTGGCGTGGACGTGTACACACCTACACACTTGGCACAGTCAATTTTTGATACTAAAAAAACAAATTTAACGTAACAATGAAACAAAATGCTACAATACTTTTTTTTTTGACAGGCTCAGACGATCATTAGATCTTCAATGGTTGGTCTTTTTACGGTTTAAACGTCAGTCGCGGAGAGATATATCTTTAACACTGCCGTAAAATAATAACAACCATCACACATAGGCACGTCATATATATATATATTATTCTATATATAGATATATGGTATTAAATAAGGCTCTGACACACATCGTCACCTGATCATGCTACATCACAGATATTTAAGTGAGAAAGAAATCCCTATAATCGTGTGACTAGAATCATTAACCATGTTATGGATGTATGTGTGGCTCATCGTATCATGTATGTAACCTTAACTCCACAGCTATTTGAGAACGTCTGTAAAGGCGGTGGTGAATGACGGCGCTCAGGATGTTTCCTGAGTGCTTCCAGGCCTGGCTGTTATGTATTTGCACATTATTTATGAGATACAACGCTTTACTTGAAGTTTACCGTGTCGTGTTTTTTTACGTTGTGATCACGGGGGCGACAATCTGACAAAACTCACTCAGTTACTCTTCTGATATTATCAATCTCTCCAAGAGACACTCCAAAATTAGAATTTTTATCCACTTTATATCCTCTTAAATTGAATATTTTACGGTTTTAGTCTGTTGGTCAGACAAAACAAGTAAATTGAAGACATCTATGGAGCCCAGAAGGTGACATAATGCAGTAAAAAGTTATCAGATAAGTCAAGAACATAATTAAATACATGAATAAATAATTGAAAGTGTAAATAAACCCTCAAAGCACTTATTTAAGGTGAAAATTCTACATATTGGCCTATAAATATTCATAGCGACCTCCCTCTACTGGTTGAAACTCGGCTATTGCACTTGAATTTCTCTATTGGCCGATCTGTGTCAGGTGACGTATATGGTGGCAGCTTATGTCACCAACCACCCCTCATATAAAACCAGCGTTTCCTGACTCTGCAGACTGCAGCCTGTTACGTAGCCGTACTGACACTCCCATACAGACTCTGTAGCTAACCCTCTCTGTTAGCTCTGGGTGGTGGTCAGGGTTACATCGCACGCGACAAACTACAACCAGTTCAACAAAACAAATAAATCTCATTCACTTCCATTTATTGTATATGTTGCATTGTAATATGTCAATTTCTCTTTTCGGCTCCACCCGAAGCCAAAAGAATAAAAGCAGCTTTGAACCGTGACAAACAAATGTTATTGTTTAGCTTTGTGTGAAAAGCTTGAGACACGCCCATGTTATTGAGACGCCTTTATTAAAGTATTCAGGGGAAATCACCTCCTGGATCACTGTAATTCACGTACACAACACTTCAAGTAAAGAGTTATAAAATCAGAAGCACTCCTCTCCTCTCAGATGACTCTGAAGCTGATGTTTCTTTTGGCCGCAGCTGAAGTCTTTGGTGCTGAATCAGAGTCTGAACACGTCCTTTACTTTACTTGACCCGTTAAAAGTATTCAACACAAAAAGCAAATTCAGGCTTTTAGACACGGTATGTAGATGTGTAATATATATATATTGATGGAATGCTTTTGTTTTACGTCATCGGTGTTGTATGATTGTCAAATATATCTTGAAGACATAAAGGAATTTTAGATATTTGAAAAAAGGTGAGGTAGCTGGAAGACCTGACCAATAAAAACGAATGTAAAATTAATCCTGAGCTCTTTTTTTGCCTTATTGAACATGAATATATTTTAAAGGTATTTTCAGGTTATTCTTCATGATATTTTAGTGTTTGTCATTTCCTGATAGACCATAAAAAGTTGTTGATTCCTGGCGTGTACTGATTCTACAACCACTTGCTAAGATTGCTAACTGCTAATTAACTGCTGCTAACTGAATCTGCCGTTAGCAGGCTAACAGAACCCGGGCTCAGCAGCCGGACCGGACCAGGTTCGAGCACAGGTCTCTGAGACTAACAGGAAATAACGTTACACTGCCGAGGTGACTAAATGTGTGAAAAAACATTGCTAAGTAGCAAACCGTTAGTTAGCTGGCTAGTTAGTTAGCAACCGTTAGCTTGTAGCTAACCGAACTTATTCAGGCCAGGGATGCCAGGAGCCAAACCCGCCAAGGAAACCACGGAGCAAACACCGTTTTCTATTTCATGGGAAGTTTTAAGATGTACTACATTGCTAGCTTGCTATCAAAGCTACAGCTAATGTCTTGCTAATTTGCAGCTAGCAATGCAGCTAGCCAGCTAATATGTCTCTAGCTACAGACATTAGCTGACTAGCAGTCTAGCTAGTTAGCTAGGTTGGGCTCAGCCGCCCCAGACCAGACCAGACCGGGTTCACAGCACAGTCTCTGAGACCAACAGGGAATAACGTGACACTACCGAGGTGATTTACAGACTTTATGATGGAAAGCATGCTAAGTAGCGAACTGCTAACTGTCGTTAGCTCAGTCAACTGTGTAGCTAACCAAACTCAGTCAACCCCGGTATGCTAGGAGCCAAACCCGGCAAGAACACCACGAGGTAGGCTAAGGTAGACGCTAACACTAGCTCATAGCCTTAGCTGTAGTACATTGGTGTCCAAACTTCTTGCTGCCCGGGGGCCAGTACTAACATTTAAAAAATGAAAAACAATAAAAGTTACATACAAATGTTCTGTAACAATTTTGAATCTGACCGTGATTGGCGTACGTACTTTGGACATCCCTGTTGTAGTATATAGTGGAATGCAAATCCCACTTTCCTCCCTCAAACTGACTTTCAAGGATTTCAAGGACCTGTGGGGAATCTTGTAAGCAACTTAAACAACACAGTACAAGTCTCGACTGCAGACAAATGAGAACAGCGTGACCTGCTGCATGCTGCTAACTGTCAGTGGAATCTGCTGAGCTGCATCGACTCCGTGTCTGGACTCTGATAAAGGACCTAACTGTTGTGCAGAAACATCCACGTTCAACTGATTCTTTGTCTTTTGGAGCGAGTTAAGAATCCCAGCGGCACTGGAGTCTATTCACACACCCCGGTCAGGTTTATAGGTCACCACCGCACCACAATGGGAGAGAGCGCTCAAACTGGGAATCAAACAGAAAATCTTGCGTGCCGTGTTTTCAGAGCATGAACTCCGGGCAGCTGCAGTCACAACACGTCATGCACATTGTGAAAATAAAACCATCATCTGAGGACGCCGAGGAGCGGTCATTAACCTCCCCGAACAGCGTGACAGAGCCGGGTGACGATGTTTATCCGGATCGACCAGCTGACCCAACAGGTGTTAAAAGTTTGTCCTTTTATTAAAAATGTGACCTGAACATGAGTCAGTGTGTTTCTTATTGTAAATGTGAGTTTCACGGCTTTCAGCAGAAGAGCAGCAGATCTCTGTCACTGCGTGGCCACAGAGGGAAGGCCTGACTGCGGAGCTTCGTCCAGGCCTGCTGGTACGACTCGGACGCCTGTTTGTAGTCCAAGTAGGTCTGCAGCCCCGTCCTCCTGAAGACACACGGAGACAAGAACCAAGTTAGAGCAACGTCATGTGACAGATTTTTAACTCCTGTAGATCTACACTGACCTGTAATCAGGTGAATGGTGTCTCTGTCATTCGTCTGTTCTCACACTATGTAACTTTAACACACCACCAACTATTTCACTGATTTTGGTGAAACTGGATCATATTTTATGGAGGAAATGTTTTCTGGTTTTCCACCTCTACTCAGCTACTTCCTGATGGACAGTGAAGTAAACTGCTGACAACTGTAGCTGCTGTTAGCTCATGTTAGCTCAGTTTGTTTGCCGGGCTGTGAGCTCAGAGCACTGGGGGAGTGTTAGTGTTTGTTCCACAGGTGTGGTAGGCTTTCTCCTTCTTGCTGTTGTATTAAAATACACGTTATTGTTGAGTATTTTATGAATGTTTACTTTGTGGTTTGATGACAACCTCAGACAGATAACTCAAACAGACACTCCCTGACTCTTTCCTTACTAGACGTGCCATTGTGGTTGTAGATAATGTTGTTATTGTATGCTGGAGGAGCTCTGTGTGTGTGTGTGTGTGTGTGTGTGTGTACGTGCGGTGCTGATCCATCAGTGGACCGGACCTGGCTGGGATCATGTTATCTGCTAAAATGTTGATTAACAGAGGGACCACTGTTCTTCCTTTGGAGAGGACTGTCAGCCATCAACGCACACGCACACACACACACACACACACACAGATGAAATGTGAGCACTAAATGTCACACACACACACACACACACACAATCTGCTGTGTAATCTCGGTGAGTTATGTGACACCCGACGCTGTTGGAAAGAAATACCTGAGAAAATGACTTAACTACAAAAAATCGATGTGATTGTTCCGAGAGAAACATTTCCTTTAATTCACGTTTTTGATTTTTATTCCTCTCCTCATATTTTATATTTTCAAAGATCAAATTCTTGGCCGTCCCGCTGATTAAACTTTTTCTTCAATACGTTCTTCGTAGGTCTTGAATGTTGTCACCTCTGTCAGACACTTAAAAAGTCCAAGTATTATCACATAAAACATTAAAGAAATGTTTATGAATAAAACAAAGAAACTCCGTCTGACAGAGGTGACATCGTATAAAACACCAGATATTAAACAAACAGAAACTCAGTGACGTCTCTGATCTCTCTCTCCTCCTGATTCTCTTTGACCTGCAAAGACAGACTGTGTTTGCTCAGTTCAACCTGAACTCAGCAGCTCATAGTCACTGATATGAATCCATCAAAACACTTGATTCATGTAGTAACTGGAAATAAAATACTGATTTCAAGCACGAGAGAAATGAGAGTTACATCACCTCCATCAGCTGAAATATGAACTGAAGGATGAAATATCTGACAGAGTTCTCGATACTAATCAAAATACTAATTTTAAAACCATAATTCTTATTTATTTTTGATTAAAGTGAGCAACGGAGTCGACCTGTTGTGGTTCAGACACAGCTGACTGAATATTATTGAATTCATTTATCATTAAAGTCGACGACGATCCTTCGAATGTAGCTAACTCTGTTTGTGTCTGATTAAATATGTTTTTGTAGAAATCTGTTTGACGTCTCTGTGAGTGGACAAAAATTATGGGACACAACTTTAATTTAATTATAGTAGATTTTTACGTCTGTGTTATCAGGAGGTGTTTTTTTAGGCTTTTAACACATTTTTTAACTGAAGCTGTGAATTCTTCTTTGGGACGAGGGTGTTATCTGGCACAGGGCATATTTTATAAATCACATTATTTAATATAAATAAATCCTTTAAAGATTTTTTTAAAAATGGAATCTGTGTAATTATTAAGTAATATTTTGAAGTTTTATTTTGGTAGGACCTGATTTGTCCTGATTTTGTTTGATTTGACTGTGACACATTTGGTCGCTCTCCTCGCTGTCGACGTGCTTCAAAAGGACAAACAGATAAAAGCCGGACTGTCGTTTTTTTTTTTTGGACCCTCGTCAGTGATTTCTTGGGTTGAGTTTGAGCCTCTTTAGACGGCACAGATCATCAATGAGCCTTTTGTCTTGTTACCTGAGAGAGTCGGGGAGTGCCGAGGGGTCGGTGGCTGATACCAGAGACAGGAAGGAGGTGAAGAGCTCCAGTTTACACAGCAGAGATCTGCACACACACACACACACACACACACACACACACACACACACACACGCATCAATATAAGAACTGTTCTTTAATGTAGCGATGACGTGCAGCTCACTGTGAACTCTCATTAAATCAGGATCACGTGTGACGACGTCACGGCGTGTCGGCTCCACCTGGCTTTAGCCGTGCCGAGGGCCTTCCTGGTGACCCCGTGCTTGTAGCCGTTAGCGGTGACATCTAGTGGCTGCTCGGTCACATTACACCAGCTGATGGCTGAAACACATGCAGACCACGTATGGAGATTTTTCAGGTGATTAAACAGAGTTATGAAGATTATATTCTGTAGATAGAGCCCCATAAATCTGACACACTGGACCAAAGTCGTTTGATATACTAATAAATAAAAATACGTTGGCCGATTTGGGTGGAGCGTGTTTATATTCAGGCACTTCCACAATATTTAGCACAAAGTCAGTTATCTTTCCACGTGGACGTTGAATTATCATCCTACCTGCCCCACAGGGAGAGATCCGTCCCTGTCCGGCCTGGTGTCGGAGCTCGGTCTGGGCCTGGCTGAAGGGGAACTCCAGGCTGGACTGAAGCACCTCGAGCGGACACGGAGAGAAACCAGTGGGGAGGTCCGATACCTGCGAGCACCTGTGGAGAACATTCAAGAGAGTCTGTTGATTCACCCTTCACCGTTCGCCGGCTCGGTGTTCCAGCTTTACCTCCTCACCTCGTGACCAAAGCTCTGTGCATAGCCTCTCGGCTGTACGGACACTTCCCGACCACCACGGTGCTGAAGTAGAGCGCCTCCTCTAGGTAGTGGGACAGCAGCGCGCCCTGGAAGCCCAGCACCGCCCAGCGGGCCAGCTTGTCGCTGCAGGAGAGAGAAAGAGTCGGCTCTCCTCGCCCGGGCTTCACCCGGAGCACCCCTGTGCTGTGGTACCCCACCCCAGGGTGCAGAGGGTCGGCCAGACCACCCGGGACACACTTGGCCCCGGTTCTGTGAATGTCTTGGACAGACTGTGGATGCAGTTCAGCACTGTCAGGTGTTTCTGGAGAGTGACTCTGTGATGGAGCTTCAGTTTGAGATGATGCTTGTTTTGGATCTCCTCCGTCGTCTAGATTTGTCTCCTGTTCCTCCAGACGGGGAAGTTTAGTGTTTTTCCCTTCGCTCGGTTCCTCAGCTTTCCTCTTCAGCTCTCCATCAGCGCCTCCATCACCCTTTACGGATGTGACAGGAGGGCAGGGCTGAGACTGGCTGTCAGTCATGGGGATGATGGAGGCGTCACCACCTGGTGATAATGTTTAAAAGTTTAGCTTTAGCTGCCAAGACTTCACAGACAAAATACACCAATCAGCCGTAACATTCAGACCTCTGACAGCTGAAGTGATAACACCGATTATCTCGTTACCATGGCGCCTGTCAGTCTGCAGGGATACATCAGGCAGCAGGTGAACATTTTGTCCTCAAAGTTGATGTTAGAAGCAGAAAACCAGACAAGCGTCAGGATGTGAGTGACTCTGACAAGAACCAAACCACGATGACTAGACGACTGGGTCAGAACATCTCCAACCTGCAGCCCTTGTGGGGTGTTCCCTGCAGTGGTCAGTACTTCTCAAAAGTTTGTCCAAGGAAGGCGACATGGTCGTGGGCGGCCAAGGACCATTGATGCACGCGTGGAGCGAAGGCTGGCCCGTGTGGTCCGATCCAACAGACGAGCTACTGTAGCTCAAACTGAAAAAAGCTGATGCTGGTTCTGATAGAAAGGTGTCAGAACACAACACATTGCAGACCTTTAAGGGTGTCCATGTTGAACCCTGTCCACTGCCGAAAGCTCCAAGAACAGGTGCATCCTGGTCTGATGAGTCAGGTTTTATTCTACATCTTGTGGATGGCCGGGTGCGTCGCTTACCTGTGGAACACATGGCACCAGGATGCACTATGGGAAGAAAGCAAGTCGGCAAAGGAAGTGTGATACTTTGGGTGATGTTCTGCCATTCATGTGGATGTTACTTTGACACGCACCAGCTACATAAGCATTGTTGCAGACCATAAACACACTTTCATGGAAACGGTGGCCTCCGAATTCCCCAGATCTCGATCCAATCGAGCATCTGTGGGATGTGCTGGACAAACAAATCCGATCCATGGAGGCCTACCTCATAACTTCCAGGACTTAAAGGATCTGCTGGTGGCAGATACCACAGCACACCTTCAGAGGACTGGTGGAGTCCAGGCCTCGATGGGTCAGGGCTGTTTTGGCGGCAAAAGTTGGACCTACACAGTATTAGTCAGGTGGTCATGATGTTATGGCTGATCGGTATACATATAACACACAGCACTGGGATACACTGGGAGCATTCTGGACTCACAGGGAGTGTGACTGGTAAAGAAGAGGAAGGACACTCCCGGCTTCAGCCTCCATTTCCCTCGCTGATCTGCCCGACAGAACACGGAGCTGTCTCCAGCGCTCACGGCCTTGTGCAGCTCCTGGATCAGGTACCTACAGTTTGAACACAAGTGTGTCAGCACGGAGACGACAAAGCTGCTTCGGACATAATGAGACCGAATATACAGACCTGATGCATCCACGTCTGGCAATGACTTCTGCATGGCTGTCATTGAGGACGTCACCTGAGCGGATGAATGAGAAATCATCAGTGTTTCACACAGGAGACTAAAGAAACACTGAGTGTTTCAGTAACAGGATAAAGACCGCACACCTTTTGGACTCATAGCGGTGCGTCCGATACATTTAGTCCCAGTTCCCAAAGAAACGACCTCCTTTTCAACTGTAAAAGAAAAAGAAACATTTCATTTGAACTCCATTTATCACATTTTGTCTTCATATTCGACACATTTTCAGATCATATCATCCAATATGTGTACGTTCTACTTAGTCTTCATGATCAGACATCATTAGATCATGAAGAACGCCTCCCAATATAATGCAGTCCAGTTTAACACTACCGCAACCTCAATATTAAACAATAACAGCTAAATTAATACCTCTCTGACCTCATAAAAACTGTCCTAATGAAGTGGTTGGTCAGTGTATATTTATTTTCTTCATCTATTTATTGTTTCATCTGTTTAATATCCATGAATGTATTTTATTTTTATAGATGAAAATGATCACGACATAATGATATAAATATATGTATAATATTCTGTGACTCAATTAAAATATTTGAAGCAGAAATAAAGTCAAATATAATAAAAAAAAGTGGAATAATATTAAATACAATATAAATAAACATATAAAACAGTATAAATCATATATATAAGTATTATACACACGTTATAAATGTGAAGGATTGTGTGTAAAAGTGTATTAAAGATCATGAATAGTTCATTTGGCTGTCCAACCTGTGTCAGAGTCAGCACACCGGGTGAGTTGAACCACAGCGGCCAGCAGGGTCCACTCTCTGCCCGGCTCGGGCTTCCCTCTCCGGGGAAGTTGGTTGAAACGCTCGTAGCACAGGCTGGCGATTTCATCCGCGTGCACCATGTTAGACCGGGCAGAGACGTCTGAGTGACGGCGGACCGGCATCACAGAGGTGATTAACGTTAACGGTGAATATATTTCAACCGGTCACGGTGTCAAACGGACGACACATGAACGAAATGTCGAGGAGACTCAACCGGACGAGCCGCTTCGAGGAACCTCGAGAATATGAAGAAGTCACTTCCGGGCCGAGCCAAGAAACGACAGACTTTCAAAATAAAAGTCCTTCATTTATGAACAGACAATTATGCAGAAATTTGTATTTTTTGTGATTTTTCACCTCCAGTTTCAGAGTGTAATCCCACTGTGGTAAATATGTTAAGCTGTACTCGAGTATTTATTCTGATTACATTACTTAAGATCAAAAACTAGCGAGTCGACAACTTCAACAACACAAGACATAGCAGCCAGCTAATATCACTGACTAGTCCAACAGCAGTCAGCCAAACTCGGCGTCTGTCTTTCAGCCTTTTATTTCACCAAGCTCTCACCGACCACTAAAAGTCAGTCCCAGATTTACTCGTCAGGCGGCTTCTCGCCAGCTCACAGTCCGGGCAGCCCAGCTAACGAACTGAGCTAACATTAGCTAACAGCAGCTACAGTCGGCTACAGCTCCATGATAACATGACGTTTACCAATACAGTAACACTTCAGTCAGGATGCAGAGGCTAACGTAGATAATTAAACTGTGAGGAAGTTATTCTGAATCAAAATGTATCAAAGTGTCGAGGCTCTGTGCTTGTCATTTACCATTTTGGTGGTTGAACAAACAAAACTAATTAAACTAATGAAACCAGGGCTGCTAAACTGCAAAAATACCATTTTCTATGTAATTTTGCTTTCACAAAATGTAACAAAATTCACAAACTTTGAAGGATTTTAAGGACCCAGGGGAACCGTGATTACTGCTTAGAGCTTTCACAACTAAGCTCCACGATAACATGACGTTAACAATGACGTAATACTAATTAAAGTAGCTAATTAAACTAATGAAACTGGGGGTGCTAAATAGCAAAAATACAGATTGCTATGTAATTCTCTTAAAAATATGAATAAAACTTAAATTTATCCCCTTAAACTCACGAACTTTGAAGTATTTCAAGGACTTTACTGCTTAGAGCTCTCACAACTATAGCCCCATGATAACGTGACGTTAACAGTCAAGTAACGCTTCCATCAGGATGCGGAGGCTAACGTAGCTAACGTAATGTATCACGGTCAAAGTTTCAAGGCTCTGTGCTTTGTCATTTTGGTGGTTGAACAAGACAAAACTAATTAAAATAATGAAACTGGGGGTTCTAAACTGCAAAAACACCAATTTCTATGTAATTTCGCTTTAACAAAATGTTGGCAAATTCACAAATTTAGAAGGATTTTAAGGACCTTGGGGAACTGTGATTACTGCTTAGAGCTCTCACAACTACAGCTCCACGAGAACATGACGTAACACTTTAGCAAGGATGCAGAGACTAACGAAGCTAATTACAGTAGCTAATTAAACTAATGAAACTGGGGGTGCTAAGTAACAAAAATATAGATTGCTATGTATTTCTCTTTAAAAAACAAAACAAAAACATATTTATCCCCTTAAATTCACAAACTTTGAAGTATTTCAAGGACTTTACTGTTTAGAGCTCTCACAACTACAGGTCCATGATAACATGACGTTAACACTTCAATCAGGATGCGGAGGCTAGTGTAGCTAACGTAGCTAACTTAGCTAACGTAACGTATCACAAAGTTTCGAGGCCTTTACTCATTTCGGATGATGAATGAAACAAAAGAACACAAACACAGCGTAAGATTGAAATCTCATTTATTTTAGTTATGTACAGGAGAAAAAAAAAATGCTGAATTTCACAAGAAACATAAAAATAAAAAATAAAACCACATCTGGTCTCTCTAGCCTCTGTAACAGAGGTGCACTAAGTCTTGATAACATCTGTCTGCCTCGTATTCAGACGCACACATGCACTCATACGCTGCCTCTCTTCCTCTGCCTCTCTCTCTCTCTCTCTCTCTCTCTCTCTCGTCTCTTTAAAATGTTAAAAAATGTATTTCTCTCTGTAGATATGTTATACTGCATTTAGCGGGTAGCTGTGCTGTTTGTTGTGAGTCGCCGTCGGCGTTAAAATGATCCTGTCAGGTGGTTTTGGTGCGTTTCTAAAGCAGTGAGTCGAGGTGTATGTGTGACAAATATAATTCTCTGTTATGTGCCATCCTGTCAAGCCCACATCGTCATACACGCCATTTATATGCATATACACAATGGCATTAATGTGGGCAACCACACACACACACTCACACTCACACTCTTTCCTCTATGTTCATGTAGGTCTCCATATCCCGTGATTCAGTCCACTATAACATGATCGTCGCCCCCAGGTGAGGGGCTTTAGATGACAGGTGATTTCTCAGCCCCGTGATTAACAAATGTAAAATAATATTAAGAACAAAAACAAAACAATCCCCATTGAATCCACTCTTTTCCTTTAATCGTGTCGTTTCCCCGCGTCACTCCTGTCCGAACCCCTCCGTCTCCTCGATGGCGAACATGAGTTTCTCCCGGAGCTGCTCCAGGCTTCTGTAGGGCGGCAGGTCCAGACGATTGAAGCTGCGAGGAGACGGGAAGGTCACGGTTAGTCATTTACACGGCACGGTACAGCTAATGTTCGGTTTTAACGGCAACGTTAAAACGGTATGACGATTTTCGGGATAGTTGCCAAAAAGAGCGGGAAAATTTAACATGGGTGCTTATGGACGGAATGTTTCGGAGCTAGAGTGAGTCACATGACCGCTAGAGTGGAGAGGGAGAGGAAAATCTGTCCCAAAAAATAATTTTTAAACTGCTCTCAGTGGCACAAAATTTCACTCTACAGAAATAATTTTAACATCAACTTGTAGGAAAACTTGTGCCGGTCGCTCACATAAACCTGCTGAAGCTGTCAGATTTATAGTTTTGACATGGAGAGCTCAGATGCGTCAGGATCACCCACCAACTGCCGCATTTACTCCCATATTAACTGAGGGCTAAAATCTCTGGAAGAAAGCAGACGTACGAGGTTTTTAGCTCGCTCTAGCGGCCATATTTTTTAACTTTAGCCACACAAATTATATATGTAGACGTTCAGCAAGATTTGAGGATGCTTGTCATCCCTTCCGTTCGTTGATACGACATACGGTTTAGTCATGGTGGTCTCTTTTCGAAGGTGAACTTTGAAGGCTCTCTCTCTCTCTCTCAGCAGTTTTAACTGACAGACACAACTGCTGTTTGTTGCTCTGCTCTGATTGGTCGACTGCAGTGGAGCTGGTTGCCGGGCAGAAATTCACTAAAGTCTGTCTAATGTCAATGACAAACACGAGGGTCTCCGGAAACAATGCAGCATGTAATCGAGTATTTGTATTTGTAATTTGACGTCCGCCCTACTGTTCACTCTCTTGCAGCCACGTCTTGGATTAACTAAAAAACATGAACTTACAGACCTGTTTTCACATGAACTGATGAATGTGGAACAAATAATCAAAGCTTGGGAAACTCTGTGACGAAGCAGCAGCTTACCATGTGTGACTTCTTGGAAGCCAAGTCTCCTTCCCCACTTTGTCTATGCAGAACTTCTGGGGACCGTTACTTCCTGAAAGTTGTTAAAAAACAAATAAATCTTTAATTTAATTGAAAATTACACATTGTAAGATTTGTTTTATTAACTTTAAACATGAGTTTAAACACTAAATGTTTGTATAAAGGCCAAGATTCAAATAATGGGCTGCCATACCTGCAGTACAATTAAACAATATCACACTCGAGGTCGTGCTGATATTCAGAATAACGGCAATTTTTTAACAAAAATACATAAACTTCTTAATTCTTCTAAAACTTCTAAAATTCTTAATTCTGTTCATTCCTGACAGATGTTGTCAATGACACATAATGTAGTTTTTCACATTAAAAGCTTGTAGTACCAATAATGGAAAGGCTGCAGTTGGGTTTGAAGTTGCCTGACGTCGACACTGACATCATAAAAATGTTATTTCTGCTGAATGTAGCGTGTTTACCTATGAGCTCAGCGTAGCCTCCGACGGGCAGCCGACAGGTTCCTGTTACGAACTGAAGCAGACGGATTCTCTTCTCGTTGTCCATCTCCTTCACCACCTGCAGGGACAAACAACACATCCATCAGAGCTTCATCATGTCAGAGGTGTGTGTGTTAATGTGTGTTAATGTGTGTTTAGATGAGGAGCTTGCTGACCTGCCAGAACCAGTGGATCTGCTTGCTGTTCTTGGTGTAATGTCTGTAGATGGTGTTCTTCTGCCAGTCGGCTAAATCGATCTCCTGCATCCCGCAGAGCATCAGCTGCAACACAAAGAGAAGTCATTTAAAGTCCAGAGTGCGGCAGCGTGTCCTTCATCCGTAGTTTGTCTCATCAGCACGCGGAGGACGACACGGGGGGGACAGGACAGCGTTAAAAACACCGTGAGTCACGGCGTGTCCCGTCTCGGCTTCCAGACTAATTTAATTCGCCGTCTCTCTCTCTTTGCTGGGACGTGGACTCATTTAGATGAAAGCTCGGGCCGCGGGAGGAGTCAAGGAGAAACGGTTCATCAATCAGGATCAGGAGCAATTTACAAACTCAACCACGGCCGGGACTCGCTGCGGCTTCCTGTCAGTTCACATCCTGCACAGCAGAACGTTTCAACTGACTAAAAGACAAAGTGATGCCTCATTCCTTTACGTTTAGTCATTTAGCAGACGCTTTTATCTGAAGCGACTTATAAAAAGGGAAACAATGAAGGTACCGTGTGACTGTTTCTGAGGCTCATCATACTGCTTCTTTTTGTATGAAATCTGGTATATAAACAAAGTTTTATCATCATCATTTATAAGAAGAGATTTTCTTCATTGGAGAACTTTAATCTGTTAAATTAATCTGTTAAATTTAAGACTAATTAAATCAGTAAAACGAGGACACAAATCTGCTAAAATGGTCTTCTTTTCTCATTAGCAGTGAACGACATTCATCACATTTCTTATGACTTCTCCTCCTCCTCCTCCTCACCTCCAGCTCCTTCTCGTCGAAGTAGCGAAGCCACTCCAGAGGAACCACCTCGTTGAAGCCGTCCAGGAAGGCTTTGGTCTGCTCCTCCACCCCACGGGTGAACCTCCAGTCTGTCAGCAGGCTGCGAGGAGAAGAAAGAGGAGCGGTTGTTTTTTTTTTGTTTTGTTTTGTGGTTTCGCTCGCTGACATCATTTCTCTCTTTTTTTGAAGTCATGGTCACTTACCTGATGTACTCCTCCTTGTTTTCCTCCGTGACCAGCTCGTTCTCTCCGTCGTCTTTCAGCTGGTGAGTGGAAACCTTCCCGAGGATCTCCATGTCCTGTGCAAAATACAGCTCCACGCCACACTCCTCCAGGTTGTTCTCTCTGCAGACACAAAAACAAACATCAGGAGGATAATTCAATTTAAATTTAAAACCTCTTTTTCTGTGGGCTCAGGCTCTGACTCAACAGTTCAGTGAACTTTATTTTGAAAATAATGAACTTCAAACCATTTTTCCTGTCCATTTCATGCTTAATAAGCAGTAATAATCAGAAGTCATAACATGTAATTGACTGTTTCCATAAAGCCATGCAGACATAAGTTGTTTGGTTCATTCTTTTAATTTAAAAAGATTATATGTTATATAAAAACTGGGCTGGAGGAAGCGGGGATCGAACCTCCGATTATATGATTAGTGGACGACCAGCTCTACTTCTTGACTGTGTTCATTGTTGTGATTGTGAACTGTGATTGGTTTAAATCAACGTTTCTCACGTTCTTCAGGAGTTTTTGAACCATTCATCTGACCTCCGCTTACTATCTCAGCATTATATTTTAACTCAGCATGAACGTGAATACAGCAGTCGATGCTGAAACAAAATTATTACAGGAAATGCAAAACTTAAAAAGTATTCTGACACTTTTGAATGTTTCTAAATGAATTCATTTAATTAAAAAAATCTATATATTTTCATACCACCCGAGGGAGCTCCTGTACCACAGTTTGAGAACAGTCAGAGGTAACTGATCCACCCCGTGTTACTTACTTGACCCACATGATGGAGTTATAAAACTCAGGGTCTATGGACTCCAGGTCTTTGAGCGTTGGTTTCTTGTCCAGCATTCGCTTGTAAAACGGCAGCGTGAAGCCGGTGTCGATGAACTTCCCGTGGTACAACGCCTGCAGGGAGGGAAACATGAGGAATGTCAGGCGGTCTTCAACGCTCAAGATTCACAGAAAAACACAGTCAGGTCGATAAACCCGATGAGGTGGCAACCAAAGGTAGAAGTGAGGGGAACAATTCTCGCCTGCTGTAATTTAGTGACAGAGTGTTATCGTACGGTCACTGGTGACGTGGTTCAGATTTACTCCACAAACTCCACATATTTTCTCTTCAGTCACTCTGTGTTTGTGCTGATGATTCACCAGGGATCGTTTCGTGCCTGTTCCAGTGTCGGAAATACTTTAACATCCAGTCACCTTTACAGGAAACTTGAACGAGCCAGCCAGCTCTGAGACGTGAAGCTACAGAAACATACACAACGGAGACTACGTCCAGGTTTTATACAGTCTGTGGGTGACGTCACGGAGACTACGTCCAGGTTTTATACAGTCTGTGGGTGACGTCACAGAGACTACGTCCAGGTTTTAGACAGTCTGTGGGTGACGTCACGGAGACTACGTCCAGGTTTTAGACAGTCTGTGCGGGACGTCGCGGAGTAACTTCTTCTGAAGCTTTTATCCTGATTTTCATGGTGGAAACAAGTCGCTTAGCTTCGATCATGACACAGCGACCAAACACTAAACGAGTAAATTCACACAGCTTCAAACCAAGACATCATCTCTGCTCAACATGTGTGTGTGTGTGTGTGTGTATGTGAGACTCAACCAGACGGAGCTGTTTAATGTTATAAAAACCACAGAGGGCTCAGAGCCACGAGCCAAGAACAACACAGGCGCCCACTGACTGACTCAGTCACAGTCTGTTCTGTCCTACCGTATCCTGACTGACCATGTGTGTTTTACAACACACACACACACACACACACACACACACACAGGAAGACCTGTAGACAGAGGAGAGGCCGTCAGTGGAAAGTGAGAGGTAAAGACGGAAAGAAAGAAAGAAGTGAGAGGGGTTTGGTCTTTGAGACAAGCATCTTTATAAGGCAACTCAGCAAAGTGCATTTTCGGACTAAATATAGGCAGCTGGCGGCGGTGGCGGGTGTGGGCTGGGTGCGGCAGTGAGGTCATGGTGTGGGTGAGGGGCGGGGTGGCAGACGGATGGAGGGGTGGAGGGTGGAGGGGTGTCGGTTTTTGGGGCTTACAGCTTCCTGGAGTTTTTCCCAGAAAGAAAGAGAAAGAGACATCATCGTACGAGCTGTAAATGTCAGTGAAGGTTAAAAACTATTGAATTGTACAAATATTCAAAATAAAATAAAGTGTTGGAGGCAAAGACTCAACGCAACACGTAACCACAGCATCACCGGTTCAAGTCTGAATCCCAAAAGTCCGAATCCTCGTCTGTGTCTGTCCTGATCAAATAAACGCCCAAAAAATATAAAAATGAAAACCTGAATTCACAAAATATACATTTAAAAACAACTGATAAACATGTCTGCAAAAAACTGCAGTTCCTCAAATGTCCACTTGAGGCTGGCTCCAGAAGTGAGTCAGTCTCCATAAGTCCCCATGTTAAAATGTCCAACTTCACAGCAGAAATAAACATGTTTACAGCCTGGTACAAACGTAGTAAATTATATTAAGGCTTAAAGTTATGCATAATTAACAGGGTGGACGCTTTGATTGACAGGTGAGTGTCGTTACAGGTGTCTGGTTTCAGCAACCAGGCGTCATTCAGCCCGCCTCTTTGACTATTTTTTGGATTAGCCGGGAGGGCAGAGGCAGGACTGCCACGATGAAGCCGACCAGAGCCACCACTCAATAACGGCAAAGACGTGGATCATTGGCGGACCTGAGGCAGGCTGAATGACGCCTGGTTGCTCAAACAAGCTGCCTGTAATGACACCCACCTGTCAATCAAAGCGTCCACGCTCTTAATGCTGCATAACTTTAAGCCTTAATATAATTTGAACAGGTGAGTCATATAAAAATTCGCCCTCAGTACAGTTGTCATGAACGGGGAAATTAGCTATAGAGACCAAAACTGTTTTTTGTACCAGGCTGTAAACATGTTTATTTCTGCTGTGAAGTTGGACATTTTAACATGGGGACTTATGGAGACTGACTCACTTCTGGAGCCAGCCTCAAGTGGACGACAAGAGGAACTGCAGTTTTTGACACTTGTTGTGTTTCTTGTCAAAATGAAAAATGAGTTATGAGTTAATAGTTGTTTTGTTGGTTTGACGCCTGCTGCCGTTCAGTTTTTAAAGATGTTGAACGTCCCTGAAACCAAGTCAGATTTTAATAAAGTGAAGTCCGGAGTGAAGCTCACCATGGCGATGAAGCGCCCGATGAAGCGGAAGTAGGTGAGGTGGTCGGGGTTGATGGAGGAGGCCGGGTTGATCTGCAGACAGTAGTTGTTCTTGCCGGCGTATTCAAACAGACAGTACATCGGGTTCAGGACCTCGTGGGACAGCAGGAAGAACCACTCCCTGCAGGGCGAGAGGAGGCAACACGTCAACACGCGAACACGTGACCAGAGAGTCAGTGCACACGCTCATATATGTGTGTGTGTGTAATGTTGGAACAATCATTGTGATCAGGTTCAGTAGAGTAAACGGAGGTGTTGCTTTCATTGCTGTGAGCAGAAATATTCGTGTTTCTGTGTCTCGATCGATTTCCTGTTCTGAAGTGAGATCAGAAAATGAAAATTGGGACTTTTTTTTTTGTAAATATCAAAGTTTAAGAACGTTTTAAAAACAGAAAAAAGAGTTTCCCTTTAATTTTCAATCAAACATGACAAACTTAAAAGTTTCTCCTCATGAAATCATGAGTGTTTGCGTTCCACCATCGAGACGACCAAACAGAAACTGACCACTTCACTGTAGGTGTCTGTCGGCTGTGTGATGACATTTATAATATCCAGTTAAGCACACGTTCTGTTGGCCTACAAGATTTTTATTTCTAGCGACCGGGAAATTTGTATTAGAAACATATTTTCAACTTAATGACCAATAACAAAACAAGACTAGTCCAGACTTTTATGAGAGATTTGTCATTTGAGCTTCAGGCTTCTGCTGACAGATTAGTGGATGTGATTTATTAACGGATATTAAGTTTGATAAAGTGGTGATGACCTTCATATTATAGGCAGACCACTGCCGTCTTGTACTTATTTATAGATTTATGTATAACTTGACTGTCAATGTTGTAACTATTCTTAATATAAATCATGTATAAAGGGTTTCTTATCGAGGAAAAGGAAATTTCAAGTCTTTTTCTATTATTTTCGTGTCAGAACAGAAAATCGGTTGAGACAGAGGCACACAGATTCGAGACACAAAACAAATAAAAAAAACACACTTCTGACAAAAACAGGTGACAAATGTATCAAATACAGACAAAACTATGATCACAGCATGTTTAATCCTCGGACAGAAACACGACCCACACAGAAAATCATACAAAACAAGTTAAACAATAAAACATTTTTAAACACCCTGAATGTCTGAATGTTGTACTGTAAAGCTGAAAGGCTGGAGGATAAACGGGAGGAAGCTGTTTTATTACATCAAAACACCGTCGAACTTTAACTCCTCACGTTTCACACCAATGAAGATGTGACGTTTTTATTTCTTTGTCTAATTTTTGAAACAGTTTCCAAATCCTGAATTACATTCGAGCTTCTTCTTCTCGTTAAAAAGAATAACTTAGATCGCTCTCTGGTTGAGCCAGTAACTTCCTGGAGGCTCTGCTGGTTGCCTAGCAACCTTACGGTGATGTCAGTGCAGATGTACTTCTGCGTGACCCTCATGTGAAACTATGAGTTGTTGTTTTTCCTCCCAGATTGAACAAAACAGACGTTAATCAGTTATCTTTGGAGGTGGGGGTGGTGCCAGGCTAGCTGTTTCCACCCGCTTCCAGTCTTTATGCTAAGCTAAGCTAATTTAACTCTCAGTAAAAGAAGGGAATGATCATTTTTATTGCTTTAAATAAGACGTTAAAAAAAAAAATTTAAAAAAAAAGGTGCTCTGGATGGTGATTTAAATCAGAATCAACACATTTGCACACATCATAAATTATATGAGGACAACACACACAAAGTGAAGGATACATACACAGGGTAGAGTACAAAATAAAAGACACAAACAGACTGTACGGATGTATGTTAGAGAGAATGAGGACCCGCCAACAGCAGCAGCAGCACCAGAACCAAGCGCTCCCCAAGGCTCCTGCCCTCCTCCCCCACTTTGAGAGATTTTTTTTTTTTTTTTTAATGGGAGTGGGCGGGTGGGAGAGGGGGCGGGAGGGGTGTATGGACTGACGGACTGACTGACGGACGGACTGACGGACGCAGACACCTCCCAACATCCCGTCCGTGGTTCTACCCTGTGGTAGAACAGCATGATGTCACCTACCATAGGGTAAAACCACTGACGTGACACCGGAGACAGAGACACAATGCAAAAAAAGAAAAAATGAGAACACCGCCAACAGAAAAATAACAACATATACAAGGAAGGAAGGACCTGGAGGACGGCAGGAGGACGCAGGAGGGAGGATGGATACATGTGATGGGTGGAGGGAAGGAGGACAGAGATGTTGAACAAGGAGAGCGACATTTAAGCAATTTACAGTATGACCTCTGCTGGCAACCCGTGAGGAATCCATCCTCAGACACCGAACTCCCCGAAAAAGTGACAGAACGATTAAAGATTTACAGGGAAAGCGAGAAATCCCGACACCTCTGCCTCTTGGTGAACGTTTAAAATCTGATTTGAAACTGAGAGGCTGCCGCAGAGAGAGAAACACCATCACCGTCACCGACATTAAAACAAATATTATTAATAAAAACAGCCAAAAAAAATGACAGCAGAACGTGAGGAGAAGAAAAGGTGCGTTTGTTTCGTCGTCGCTCTCACCTGGCGATGCCGCCGTAGTCCAGCCCCTCCTCTCCTCTCATGATGATGTAGAGTCTGCGGCGAAGGTCGTACGGTTTCACATTCATGATCTGACGACGAGACAAACAAATACTGTGATATATGTACTGTGTATTATAGACAAATATATTCATATTTATGCATCTATAACATGAGATCTGAACCTTTAACTGCAGAAATAAATGATGATTTAAGCTGTTTTATCGTGTAAATGAATGTCGTGTGTGTGCGCATCCTCGATGTCGTAACCTTCATGTGTCAGATTTTATGATGTGGACGTTGTATTTGTATTTTTTTGGTATGCATGGACTCATCTGAGGCCGGTTTTTAAAGATACTCGAGTCAAAACAGGCTGATAAAATCTGTGAAAACTGTTGAAAACATCAATATTTGTGCCTTCAGCAAACATAAACTTGAGTTTTTTAGTGCCAAATCGAGCTCGATCAAGCGTTTGGTTATCTGGTGTGTGTTTTTTTTGTGTCTCTGACCTGCTGGAAGGAGTCCTCGAACAGCGTCTGTCTGGACACGGAGATCTTCACATGGCTTGGCAAGGCGTTGGACTGCACAGAGACAAAATTAGTTAGAGTTAGAGTTACTGAATATATACAGAAATGAGTTTCTGACCTCGTGGGGCGCTGACAGTCTCACTTTAAACCTGATTCAGTGTTGACCTTTAGCATCTGCCAAAATAAACTCTCTGAGTCGAACACGGGCGAGGACTTGTGTTAAAAGTGGTATGTTCAGTTCAGATATCGGCTTTAATTCAGCCAAAGATCACATCACATACTGTACCTGCAGATTTTAGTTCATTTGCCTCCACCCAAACACAACGGAGGTTAGTTTACACGCTTAAAAAGTGCATTTCTACAGAAGGAATAGTCCCTATATCGACTGTTGACAGTCAAACACTGCACATGGTGGAGACAGACATCACAAACTCTGGATAAATGTAGACTAAACTGTCCGCACGGCCAAATACCTGTACGGTTCATAACTCAGGCGAACAGACGGCTTTCAGCGAAGGTTTGAGATGTCTGCCTCGGCCCAAACACAACAGAGCCGAATGGACGTTTGTTTACAGAGCTCGGAGCGCTTCCACCGAAGAAATAGTCCCTACAGCTATCTATGTGAGTCCAGATGAAGGTGAGAGTTTTTATTGTGTGTTAACACTTACGTGGCACAGGAAGCGAAACTGGTGGTATTTCCACCTGAAGCTGCGGTCGTAAGCTCCGGGTGAACCGCCCTGCCGTGACCTGCACACACACACACACACACACACACACACACACACACAAACACACACACATTAAGAGAGACAGATCAGTTGATTTGACACTGTTACATCCTGTCAGGAAGTCCTGACTGAGTTCAAAATCAAACAAACAAACTGGATGTTGTTGTTTTTTCAGGTCAGCTGATTAACAGACACACAGACAGTGGTGGCGGCGGCCTCCTTAAAGAAGCCGTCGTGTCTCCAGGTCGCGGGCCAGACGCTCAAAAGTAAATATTAAATTCACACCGAGTCGTCCTGCTCTAAATAACGACTCGTCTGGGGCTCAAAGACGGAGGTGAGTTCAGGGGCCTGCAGCTGTGTTAGTATAAGCTCCACCAATCCACCACACACACACACACACACTCACACACACACACACACACATACACACACACACACTGGATATGTGCCTGGTCAGCACCCGAGAAAGAGAGAGTTAGATAATGGGAGCAAGGGAAGAGAGAGAGAGTGAAATAGAGAGAGAAGAAGAAGAAGGAGGCCTTTAATGCGTTGGGTTTGTGCTCGCCGCTCTGCCAGGCACATCTCGGTTTGGGTTAGGAAATTAAGACCGCAGCGGCAGAGCGATGGCCACACATACTCACACACACACACACACACACACACACACACACACACACACACACACACACACACACACTCTTGCAGCGAAGAGCGTTTTTCAGAAGCCCTCCGCGACCGCTGGCCTAAAAATACGTTCAAATATCAGCAGGAAAAAGGCAGCAGCTTGCAGATGCACGCCCGCGCACAAACACGCCATGGGCTAATACACACATGCTAAAAAACATCGACACACAAAGCCAGCACACACAAACACACACACACACACACGCCAGCGCAGTCTGCAGTGGATCTGTTGTCGCACATCTGCACATTCTCCTGACTTTTTTTGCAGTGTAAGATTTGAGACTGCTTCAAGGCAAGGCAAACATCCACAGGCTGAGGGGGGAAGAGGTGTGTGTGTGTGTGTTTGAGAGAGTGTGTGTGTGTGTGTGTGTGTGTGTGTTAGCATGAGCATGCTGCTGTTTGTTTAAAATATCTGTGACGCTTCAGTTCGTTCTGTCTGGCCCGAAGAGAAAAGAAATGAGATGAATAAAACTCAAGAAAAGAGAAATAAATAAAAAATAAAAAAAAGATGATGAGAGTTTTGACCCTTTTCGTTGGAGTTTAAATTAATATTAGCAGTGCAGTTATGTCAGACCTCGGCAAAAATCATCGTGCAATCATTTAAAAAAAAAAAAAAATTGATTTAGTTGATTTTAAAGTTTTTCCATGAGCTGAATGTCTTTGCCTCGGTCTGTGACATAAAAAAAAGCAGGTTTGGGAGGAATATTTACCCTGACTCAAACCCAGGTCGGGGGTCTTTAAAGGTGGTGGTGCGTGAGTTGTGGTCCACAAAATATCGGACGCCCTCTGCGGTGTACTTCATCTCCCAGCCCGGGGGCAGGGGGTGCTCCTTGATCATCCTGCAACATGGAGGAGGGAGAGGGGGGAGGAGGAGGAGGAGGCCAGTGAGCACGGTCCCAAGAACCGGTAAGGAAAGGAGACCCCCGTCACCGGGGGGATGAAACTAACAACACCTCCCCACCCAACCTGTGGATCTAAACAAAAACAAAAAAACCCTGCGATGGTACAAAAATGGTACGCAGCCGAGGATCCTGGAGGCAGGTTTGGAGAGCGGCAGGATTATTTGAACCTCGGCGCAGTTTGTGCCTCTCGCTACGTTCATGAAAACGCTTTCTGCTGCTCTGAAGGCGTCGAGAAAAGAGTTTTAACCTGCGTGTTTTCTATCCAGGCAGCCAGAAATGACACAAACATCAACAGAGAACAGTTACGAACAATAAAAACGAGGGCCCACGTTGCTCAAATCAAGCAAAAACGTGTCATTTTACTTCGTTTGGTGACAGTTTTTTGAAGTCAGATGGTCGAAAGAGTCTTTGAGGATGCCTGAAATTCCTCCAGAGCAGCGAGAAGTGTTGCAGAACAACGTCACAGGTTGGTGTATTTATCTTTGTGGCTTGAACGTAGCGTTAATAAATGAAAGGCACAGACTGGAGGAGGTTAAAGGTGCTCTGCGGTGTTCAAAATTCAAGTTTATTTTTTTAATCTGACTAACTGTCTGACGGAGGTTCAATTGGAATGAGCGAGGTGAGAGGAAAATAATTTAAAGGAGCGTTTTGAAGAAAGAAAAATAGAGAGTGATGCCAGAAAGAAAATGATCAAATAAAAAACAGCTGATAGATCGAAGGATAGTTTCCAAAATTTCTCTGTCTGGATGAATGTTTGTCGAGTTTGTCAAAATAAATTCTGACTCAGAAGATGTGTCAGACGTTCCTCGATAAACTCCCACGTAATATTCCAGGACACCGAGATCATCGGTGGAAACGTGCACACATCATGAAGCTCCCTCGAGGGCTCGAGCAAACACCCAAGCGACATCTCACAAGCAGGCATGCGCACACACCAACACACACACACACACACACACACACACACACACACACACACACACACACACACACACACACACACACACACACACACACACACACAGTGTTAGTACTGTTTCTAGCTCACGGTCTCACCCTTGGGTCCGAGGATCGTCCCACTGCGTCGTCCGCGTGTTGTGGTTGACAAAGTACACTCTGCCATTGTCCTGACGCTTCTCTGCGGGACACAAAAAAAAAAAAAAAAAACACAACGAGAACGGCAACTTTTAGAGGGAAAGTTTCAGGTGGTGGGGGGGGAAAAATTCACAATAAAGCAAAGACGGAGGCGATCACCTGACGAGTGGCCTCAGAGACGGAGAGAAAAAGAGAAAAGAAATCTCACCGCCGTGATAGAAAAGCAGCGAGCTCGTGTGATATTTCACTGTGGCTTGCTCTGAATACCTCACCGGGGGTAAACATAAGTGTGTGTGTGTGTGAGTAAGAGTGTGTGAAAGAGTGTGTGTGTGTGTGTGTTTGAAAGTGCCCGAGGAAATATGAAGCGAGAAAAAGGCGACAAATAGCTAAAAGACGACGTCTGAAACACGTTAAACATCGAGTACAATTTTATCTAAGTATATGGAAATGTGTGTGTGTGTGTGTGTGTGTGTGTGCACGGTAGGCCGCTGGTCTCATGAGAGAGTAGCTGGTGCCCCATCCTCCTCCTCCTCCTCCTCCTCCTCCTCCTCCTCCTCCATCGCTCTGACATCTTTTTCTCATTAACAGGAGTGTGTGGAGGGCCCAGAAACAGTAGTGCTCACATTGCAACTCTTACTTAGCTTTCTCCTTGACTCACTCCAACCCCCCACTTTTACTATCCACAGTTTAACCCCCCCACCCCTTTCCTCCTCTTCATCCACCTCCTCCTCCTCCTCCTTCTTCTCCTCCTTTTCTACTTTCTTTCATTCACCACTGTCTCCTCCATCTTTGTCTTTTTGAATCGGAGCCTGAAACTGAAAAAAAAAAAAAAGCGAGGGAAGCGACCGCAGCGCGCCAGAGAAGCGAAAGCGAGCCAGCGATATAATTGAGGTTTTCGTCTTGAGGTTACCGCAACATGTTGAAAAGGCATCATGGGCAAGAGGAGAGAGAGAGAGAGAGAGAGACAGAGAGAGAACATGGCTGTGTGTGATGGTGAAGTCTGTGAGAACGTCGGTTCGTTCATGAATGAATGAATGTGTGAGTGTGACACGGCTCCGGTTACATCGCTCATTTTTTGGGGGGGGGGGGAGAAAATGCTGGATGATGAAGAGTCCCATCGATGATAATAATAACGCGGAGGGGCCTCCGTGATCCGTGGAGTAAAAAGGCGAGCTCGTAAAGAAGAAACCAAACAACCACAGAAGAAGAAGAAGGAGAGAAGATGGATTGTGTCTGATGAAGCTTCAACAAAAATGTGCGCAGACGTCTGCGAGGAAACGTTGTGCAACATTACACCTAAACCTCACAGCTGCCTGCAGATGTGAAAAGCACATTTTGAACTGTTTATAGCAGCGTTATTCAAATCGATCAGACGCAAGACTGGCGAGGATTTTAAAACTTGAGAGTCCAGTCTGATCAGATTTAACGCCAGCAGCAGCAGCAGCAGCAGCAGGTAGAGACGCTCCTCGCCGAGTGTGTGTGTGTGTGTGTGTGTGTGTGTGTGCACAAGGAGTGTGTTAGGCGAACTTACCCCATCCAGGAGGCAGCGGGCCCAGAGGATCATTTTCCACCGGAGCACCGGACGGCTGAGGGAGAAACAACAGACAAGAGAGACAAAACAAATCCAGTTAGAGGACACCTTTCTGTCTTCTCTCCTCGCTCTCAGTGTTTTCGTCCTCGCTGGGAAATTCTTTCAGTCTGTCCACTTCGGTTTGTCGCCGCCACAAAAATTAAAAAAATTAAAAAACATCCCCGAAAACACAGTAATGAAGAAAAAACTCACTCTGTGACTCCCGTCGTCCGCTAACTCCCCAAAACCAGGTATGATACCTCTATGTGGGTAAGTGTGGAGTGTGTGTGTTATGTGTGTGTGTGTGTGTGTGTGTGAGAGTGTGTTAAGGGGGTGGGGGTGGCTCCTCTCGGCTGCAGCGGTGAGGGGCGACTGAGGGAGCTGGCCGGCTGGTGGCTCGTATGCTTTCCAAAAACTACACGCTCGGTAGGAGGATAAAACAACAACGCTGTTCCAATGAGCTCACTGGCTGGATGCAAGCCCCACCCCTCCCCACAGCTTCCCGCTCACCTCCTCAAATACACCCCACCACCACCACCACCACCTCATCCACCCTGGCACCCCTCCCTTACCCCACCCCGAGGTCCTCCTCCCTCCTCCTCCTCCTCCTCCTCCTCCTCCTCCCTCGCTCGCTCTCTTCTAGCACTGCTGTGAAAGTAGGCAGGGAAGTGCGATGTCTGAGGGAACTGAGGGAACATTCATGCTTGTTCCAGACTGGACACCCCCACCTACCCCACTCCACCCCACCCCACCCCGCCTCCTCTCCACGGCGGCCGCCCCTCCAACCCACCCCAGGCCTGACAAAAGGCACCTTTATTCACCCTGCGCCTGGAAACCACTGTGGAGTTTACTCAGCCTGCACTCACTCACTCACACACACACACTTTTTTTCAGCGTGTGTGTGTGCCAGAGTGTGGAAAGTTTGTCCGTGGCAAACAGTCAATGTGTATGTTCTTATGTTGGAATACACACACACACACAAACGCTCATGAATATATTAGCTGGAGTGGAAAAGTAGCTGAAAAGACGCTTGTTGGGAATTAACTGCCTCTGATTGGTTTATTGGGCGTAGGTGCGTCGCAAACAAGTTCGAAATCCTTAAAAAATGTACCAACGCGCCGGTCTAATGCCAACATGTTAGCCGTGTTGTAAAGGTTCCTCGATATGAAGCAAAAAATATCAAATATACGTTCAAAAAATGAGGTTTTTGGCAGCTCAGGTGGCGCTCGTTGTTCCGTTTTTCCTAAAAAAGACTTCGCGCCACAAAAGTGGCGATTATTTCGCGAGGGAGCTATAAAAGCGCGGCATTATCCCGCCGAACGTCAACGTCACTTTTTACGCGACGTTTCCCTCCAAAAAAATACAAGAAATGTGACTGTGCCCATTTTTAAAAAACGGCTCTGTCATGGAAACTCTGAGGGAGTCGTCGGGATGGATGGAAAGGAAAGGAAAAGGACGGAGCCTGCCGGAGGAGCCGGAGTGGGCGCATTAACAGGGTTAAAGGGTGTGTGTGTGTGTGTGTTAGTGTGTGTGTTTGTGTGTTAGTACCATCGACAGCCAATCTATGCCCCGGCACCCCACCCTTATGGGTTTTTCTGTGACTAAAAAAGGTAAAAGGAGAATATAATGATATAAAGACATGATGACTTCATCCTGGCTCTGACCATTCAGCTCCTCGGCAGCTTCCAGACAGAGCCGAGGAGCTGGAGGGGAGGAAAAGAAAGAGAGAGAGAGAGAGAAAACAAGGGAGGAAGAGAGAGAAGAGGGGGAAAGCAGCATGTTGGCAGAAACGTGTGAAATAATGGCCCGGGTTGTCATGAATGCTGGCCGCGAAGGCACCGCAGGTGAAAACGGCGATTTCGCGGTCGCTTTTTTTAAACGCGTCCAAACGCCGACGAGGCTTCAGAGGAGACACAAATCGGTCAGCAAACTGTTTGTTTAGACGAACGTTTGGTCACGTTTCTGTCGCGGCTTGTTTCGCAGAGATCAGATCTGTGTTCAGCAGGAGAGAAATGACGAACGGGAGTAAACCTGAGGTCAGCGAGTTCATTCAAAACATGGACGCTCAGCAGAGCTTCTGTTTGCCGCCTTTTCACCATTAGTTCATCTGCAGATCTCGCCTTCATCTGAGGCCTTCATGCAACACTTTCACTTTAGTTCATTGAATCCTCCACCGCGCTGTTATCAGCAACACACCTGACTCAAATCTTTTGTTCTGGGTAGATGTTATTTCCCTTCCCAAGCTCAGGACGCTTCAAACTCAAGCCTCCTCCGAGATGAACTTCAACACTCGACGCAAATAGAGACACTTCAAGCCTCAAAACAAGAGACAACGTGAGGACAAAGGGCTCTTTATGCCCCTCCAGTTTGTGACTGAAAGGGCTGGTAAATGTTCGTCGTTGTGTCTATTTGTGCTGAACGTAACCGCTGTGAAACAAGCGGGAAATAAAGTTTTAATTTCTCTGATTAACTGGCTTTATCGAGGCCGGCGCTCGCTCACTCTCATTCACTGTCTGTGTCGCTCAACCGCTGCTCACTCTCACAAATCAAATTAAAGTTCTTCGTGTTCCTATTTTGCAGCTTAAATGGTGAGTCAGACTCAGATTTAGAAGCTGCTTCATGAACTAAACAAAGCCAGAACACGACAGGTCGAGTATCAGAGTCTAGATTTCAGGTTGACTGTGGAGGTTTGACCGGTCTGATTGATTGGCCGCCCGCAGTGTGACGTCGGGCTGCGTTTTTCCACTTTAAACTCCACCAGGAGTGTTTCAGAAGCACCAGACTTTGTTAACTTGCTCAGATTTGGTAATCTTTCTGGTTTGTGCACTTCTAAATATGTAAATACGCTATGTAGTATGATCTGATGGTTTTAAGATCGGAAGTTGGCACAGGGGGTGTTTTATTTTGAAAATCGACAATGCAATTTCTGTGTCTGACCGAGCCGCTTCTGAAGCGGACCGCGGCGGTTCTGGTGTGGTTTGAAACATCGACTAGAACGGCCGCGTCGTACACTGAACGCGTCGCATCCGTGCCGTGACCATTAGCGGACTAATAACGCAATTAAGCGTCAAAAGTTGTACTCCTCTTTTCGCTGCTGTAGGACAGCATTACCTCCGATTTCCGATGTAATTAAATTAAATTTAAAACTTCAAAACTCGCCTGAGAATCATCACGTTTTCAAGTTTTTGAGTATCAAAGTAATCCGGTGATAGTTACCTGTACATCCACGGGTACGTTACAAATTAACCGGAATTTTACCATTTTGTCTGACTTACTAAAATAAGATTTGTTTCATTTTAACGTGAAATAAAATAAACATTCAGTTCGTCTCACTTCTTTTCTTTCATTCATGATGCGATGGAGCAAAAACCAGCACGAGTTCAGTTTAAAGGACTTCTGTTCATTGTCCTTTCATGGCATAAACCACTTATAAAACGTGCTTTATGGAAACACGAGCGCTGACGGCTTGTGTGTGTAAACACGAGTGAACGTGACACATTCAGCCGCGTGGACGCGAGTGATAAAACACAGGGCTGATTCAGGTGCTGCTGTTTGGGGTCCTTGTTCCAGCGAGAATGGACAGAAAGTCGGAGAGAGCGGGGGAGGGAGGGAAGGAGGGAGGGAAGAAGGAGGCGATTGAGGGAAGGTGAGGGGACCGATTTGAGGGCAGAGGATGAAGAGCGGTTAAAAACAGAAAAGAGATTAAATAAGGTGAGATAAAAAATTATTTTGGTGCGATGCAGAAAAGAGGGGGATTGAGGCGACACGGGAGGAGGTGAAGCAGGCGGAGTTAAAGGAAAGGAAGGGGGTGAAGAGAAAGAGAGGAGAGAAACTTAAGTTAATGACACTCTCTCTCTCTCTCTCTCTCTCTCTGGGGTTTCTAACGAGCCGCAATTACTGTGCAAACACACACAAACACACACACACACAAACACACAACCACTGGGACCGGCTATAAAGTGTGTATCTGCAAGTATCTGTGTGTAACAAATGTATAAAAACTCTCAATGCATGCACGCTTTGGTGCTTGTTTTTATGAGTTTGCACAGGCACAACTTTAACCTGTGTGCGTATATATATGTATATATATGTATGTGTGTGTGTGTGTGTGTGTGTGTGTGTGTGTGTGCACATGCAGGCACCCGTTACAGCGCCACGGTCCATTTAAGAGGACGACCGGCCCCTTGACCCTCTTTGGTTGTCATGTGTGACAGAAAAGAAATGTGGCACCTGACCTCAACATTACAGCCCTATGAACACATCTGCACACACACACACACACACACACACACACACACACACACACACACACACACACACACACACACACACACACACAGAGGAGGAGCATGTGATTTAACACTAAGGACACACACACACACACACACACACACACACACACACACACACACACACACACGCACACACACAGAGGAGGAGCATGTGATTTAACACTAAGGACACACACACACACACCACCAACTATTTCACTGATTTTGGTGAAACTGGATCATATTTTATGGAGAAAATGTTTTCTGGTTTTCCCTCTGATGTCCTCCGGCTGCTCCGCCTCAACTCTCTGTGATTTACAGAGTTTCCTGATGGACAGTGAAGTAACCTGCTGACAACTGTAGCTGCTGTTAGCTAATGTTAGCTCAGTTTGTTAGCCGGGGGAGTGTTAGTGTTTGTACCACAGGAGTTTTACACCACCGGGAAGAAGAAGAGGAGGTTTACAGGCCGGAGCCGGTGTCGTGCCAGAACAGGAGCTGGACAATACATAAGTTAGTATCATGGATCGCGTTAGCTGCTCATTTGATAAGCTATAAATAACTTATCCACTGACTGTTAGCAAAGCTGGGGGGAACTCTGTCTTGGGGACTGGGGGAGTCGGTCGGGCAGCAGAACATGCGGCTGTTCACGGTCAAACTATGAGCTCTTTTGTGTGTGTTTTTCTTGTTCACACACACTGAGGCCATAAATAGTCGCCGCTATCAGCACTGTGGGCATTCCAAGACCGAGCAGAGTCCCATCAACATGGAGGGCAGACCTGCCTGTTGGCTTTTCTCACACACACACACACCGAGAGAGGGAAGGAGGGCAGACGAGGAGGAAGGAAGCGAGGAAGGAAGGAGGCTTGAGAAGTTTCCAGCCCACACACAGAACCTGAATGTGTGTGTGTGTGTGTGTCACCTTTAAAAACACCTGAATTAATCCTGACACCGCTGACGACTGTATGTTTGTTTGTTCAATCATTTGTCCATCACACATGAAGTCTGACATCACTGGAAACGATTACATACGTGAACACCTGCCTGCTAGATCAAATATTTATCTAGAAACCCACAAATCACGACGCTGTGCGTGAATGAGTCGCGGAGATTTGTCCATTACGGGAGGCTCAAGGTGTTCAGATGCTCGACCTGAAGTCTGAGGAAACTTCTGAGGCGCTACCGCAGGAATATTTTGGATATATTCCACTACAAAAAGGCAAAAATGGGACCAACTACACAACATCTAATGTTTTATAACCACTTATCCTAAATCTGGGTCGTGGCCAATGCTGCTGCCAATCCCAGCTGACACTGGGTGAGCGGCGGAGTACACCCTGGACTCATCACAACAACTATTCCTGCTCACGAGTCACCACCTATAAATCTGTAGTTTACTTGGTGAGGAATGGGGAGAACATGCAAACTCGTGAGGCACTGTGAGGCGACCACCGTTCTGCCCCTATTACAGCTATATCCAGCTGTGGACGATCCAACATGTATCTCAACATGAATTATACTAGTTATAATAGGTTTACGTTAAATGTACGTGCTTGAAGCTCGTCGTTTTTCGGCCTACTCTGCCTCTGATTGGCCGGTTGGTTCAGTTTAGGCACGACGGTCGGGGTCAGGCCCAATCAGAGGCAGCGTGAGGGCGGGTCTTTGTGGCACATAATGTGAATTGTGATTGTTTGCAAATATTTTTTTAATTATTCACACCGCAAAATGCATTAAAATGTCGTTACAGATGGTTTGTTTGAGGGAGCAGGCTTCATTCGGCCCGCCTTGATGATCTTCATGTGATGATCTACAAACCTACAATAACTCTGAAGCTGAAATAAGAAGTTTAAATGATCCTAAAAGAGAAGAAGTTTAATCTTTCATCATCATGTTATTGGAGTTTTACATGAAGATGTGAGCTGTACTTTCCCTGCTAAAGGACAGCGTGAACAGAAGGCTGTTTCAGTTACAGTAATAACACCAGTGTTACAATCAATAAAGTAAACAGGGTAATACTATTACCGGGGTCCAAAATGATCAGCGGCCAGAAGCTACTGTAAATGCCAGAGGACAATAAATCAGAAAGAGTTAGCAGCTCCACCACCTGCTCACAAAGACGTTCTGTTTCCCCGCTGCTCGTACGTTTAACTGCCCAGATGTTTGATGAGGGTTTACGGTCAAAGTTCGATTACTCCTCGCTTCAATAGCACGCGGCTGAGTAATAAAACGATTTCAAAGCTTTGTTCAGAGCTGCAACGCCAGTGACCGCAGCGACCACGAGCAGCCAGAGGTGCCGTATGACGATCGAGGGCGTGAAAAGGGAGGAACATGACATGATGAACTGAACAAACGGACGGGTGGGACTTCCAAACTTTTGGCATCACTTTTCTGGACTGCACAACTGAGACTCCCTAATATCACGGATTAAGGATTTCTTATACAAGCTGGCTTGATATCGAACAGTCTGATACCCCTTAAGGTGCTGTACTTAACTTAACCTGTAGAGGTTACTTTTAATCTGGCTTTTACTTTATTTTATATTATTTTATAAGTGCTACACTAATAAAGTTTGATTGACTTGAAGGGTTTCGTACCAGCGCGTACAGATGCGGGCTTCAAAAAGTGGTCTGAGTAAGGACTTAGTTACCCTGAAACCCTACCGGACACGTCTCTGCCACGTCGCGGCTGCGAAAAATCCACCAGATTCTTTATGCCGTTTCTGTGTCTGGCTTCGGGCCAGCTCGAGGCGCTCTGTGTAAATTGACGTGGGCTGCTGTATTCATTGCGGAGCCGAGCGGAGGCCCGCTTCTGGGACGCTTCTGAACCGGACCGCGGCGGAGCCGGTGGGGTTTGAAACATTGACTAGAGCGGCTGCATATCACTGCGGCGACCGCGCCCGATGGGATTTGGGGAGTTTACGCTGAATTTCTTTTAGATATTTACAATGGAGGCATTTTCTTACAACACATAAGCAGTGGAAAAATATCTTCTCCAACAGAACAGTAAGCTGAAATGAGGTTAGAAGTTTTCTTTCAATGAACCTGAACAATGCCGCACAAATAAAGAAGAAACCAGACGTTGAAATGAACACAGACATGTCGTTAGATACCTGCAGGGACTGGGTTTGCAGGGAGGCACATCTGATGAGCAACTCCAAAATTTGGACGGAGTTCAGATGTAAAGTTATAAATAATGAGATGCCTCCGGACACCACAAATAACTTGTGCTGGAGAAAATGGAAACCACACTCGTATCTTCAGGTCATGATTGAAGAGGAGTAAATTTTGGAAGGATGTGCTGAGAGAAGTGCTTCACCAAGACATCCCCAAAGACTCGAAGGTGGTGGTCCAACCCTGAAGGCTATGAAGGGAGAGCCAAAATCTTTGCATTTGAATATTTTATTGTACTGGCACTAAAACCGAGTAGATATTAAAGCGGCAAAGATAATGAGATAAATAAAAAGGGAGGAATATTTGGGTGTGAAACAAGGCGGGATGATAGACAGACAGATGGAAACAGGACCCGGACGAATGCTCACACAGATTTCATCAGAACTGAAACACACACACACACACACACACACACAGTGCTGGGCGGGGTGTTTTTATGGAAGCCTGTAAGAGTTTTAAAGCCTGTTTTAATAATGGTCCATTGAGAAAGCTCTGTTGTTTTAGTCCCATAAGTCTTTACTGTCTGCTTGCTGTCTGACCTTGGCTGCTTGACTGAGAGGACGACGACGACGACTGTCGGAGACACGGCCGCACCTCGACAGGCTCCGCTGGAAAATCACTATAAACAAGTCTCACATTACGTCTTTAATCCCCCCTAAAGGAGACGACATCCTCGGGCTGATGGTCGACGAGGAAACGAAGCATACAGCGCAGATCTGATTCAAAACATGTACTCATGAACAAAGACCCATCGTGTGACGGGCATTTCATTGTGTTTTCAATGCTGCCAACTGTAGCTGCTGTTAGCCAATGTTGGCTCAGTTTGTCAGCTTGTTTTGGACCACTGGGAAGAAGAGGAGGTTTTCAGGGAATCCCGACGGTGAGTGGAGCCAGCGTCATGACAGAACCGGAGCTGGGCAAGCTGGTCAATGTAACCGGGCTCAGTTGCCTCTATGGAAGAAATGAAGAAACCGAAGAGGACGTTGACGGAGTAAGCTAAACAAGTATTTCATTGGGTTTTCAATCTCACAGATTTGAGCTGAAGCAGAGAAGCTTCCCTCACCTGAAGCTAACCTGTAAGAAGTGACAAAACTGGAAGATTTAAAAGCATCTTGGAATATTTGAGTTATCAGTTCACATCACAAAGTATCTCAATTTTTAACTGAATTTCAAATAACTCAGCAAAAATAAAAATGCAAATGGATGCTTGTTTTCATCCACCACCGCTTTCCAAAGGTGGCACCAATTCTCCAGTTCGAACACCAGATGAAGAGTTGTAATTAAAAGAGCGGCAGTCACCACAACCAGTGACAAACAAACAGAAAACAGGAAGTAAATCACACATTTATGTTTGTTTCATGTACTAAAGTGACAAAGGTTGTATCAGATCTGTGTGGAGCCATCATGGATGGATAATAGAGCCATGGGGTAACAGCTGATTAGTCATGTGAGTGGTTAGTTGTGGTTAATCAGTTGACGAGGGTGCCGACACTCTTCCAGGTAAAGCTTTTCTTGTAGCGTTTATGTGTATGCAGAGCTAGGTGTGTGGTTCCCTGCCCCTGATTGGCTCGAGCCTGAAGGAGATGCGGCCATCATAACCTTCTAGCTTCACGAAGAGTTGGAGGAACCTGACTGAAGCAGCCCTCCAATCCACATGCAATTTAGGGGACAAAGTTACTAAAGTTTGGACAGCTTGGGAACACCTCAGGATCCCCCAAGAGGACCTAATGCATTGTTGGGGAGAAGAACATCTCGACCCCGGATAAGAGGAAGAAAATGGATGGATAGTAGCATACAGTGCATGTAAACTTGGCCTGTGAAGGCTCGGCAGTACCTGGTAGAGGAAGCGCTGGCTGAACTGATGCATGGCGCCCTGCAGCTGGCTGCGCTGGCTCTGCCACTGCTGGTAGTTGCGCACCGACTCGGCTGTGGGCCTCTGCCATGTGGTGGTTCTGGTGTTGTGGTCCACATAGTAGTACCTGCCCCGCTGGTCCACTCGCTTCTCCCAGCTAGAGGGGTTGACAAAAAGAGAGAGAGAAGAGGGGGAAGTTAAAGGGGCCGTGGCTTCCAACAACATCTTTATTAAGCATGTTGAGAGTGGGCGGTTGAATCAAGAACCACTGATAGTAACAGCCGTGATTTATAGAGACAAGAAAAGAGAAACAAAGACAAGAAAAGGAAAGAAAACAGTGAGAGGAGGGAGAGGAAAGATGAAGCAGGAGAGACAAAGAGAAGGAAATGATGTTTAAACCAAAATATTCCTTAACTAACATCATCATCATCATCATCTGGCAGCTCTCCAGATTCTCGATTTTTTTGCAGCGTTATCGCTGGTTTGGCTCAGCGTCAGACATCAACAAACAAAGTTTATTCACTTTAAAGACAATGCCAGCGCCCAATTACGATGACGGAGGGGAAAACAATGGGAGACGCCGGGCTTTCTTGAGTGACAATAACCATGTGCCATGTGGCGTGTCAGTGCCTGCCAGTGGCATTACTCAGAGGTCTATGTATATCCTGTTCTTCCCCTGAGATGAGGGGGTCTGGACGTGGACTGAGATACAGACGGTCCACAGAAACACACACACACACATACATGAACACAGACTGACTGCTTTTTCTGCTGCTATTCTCATATCTCTGACTTCAGCGCAGCAGAATTTGGAAGAGAAAACAGCGTCGACTTCCGTACGTTAACCAAAAAAAAAAAAAACAGCGCAGATAACAACACGCTTGAGAAATGTTAAAACTCCATGACGATGTTTTGACCTTTAATAACCAGCTGGAGGACTCCATCTCTGTAACCTTCTTCCTCTTTGGTTTGTTCAGTGTTTTTCTAAAGCGGTCTGGTTTCCACTGCAGTCGAGATATAAAACACGAGCCTCAATAATTTCTCCTCTACGATGACGTTTCATCACATTACCTGTTCTCAAAGATCTATTTTGAAGATATGAAGATATTTACAACTCTATAATTGAGCTATTGCATGATTAAAAAGTGAGTTTTGGGCTTGAGCTTGCAATTTTTCAAGTAATTTATCTATTTGAATGCAGGATTTATGCAAAAGTACAGCTAAAACACACAAAAACAAAGTTTTACTCACTCCTTCACACACTTCCAGCATCAACTTTTCTTCTGCTGGGCTCTCCCAGTGGACCAAGACCACTAAATAGGTCCACTCTTGTTGCGCCAAAGATATTAAAGCCCCATTGTGTAACTTTTCCCTCATAAACTGACAGACTTTGAATGATGCTGATGTTACATTGACTTGTAATCTGGTGGATGGTGTTTGTTCTTGTCAAGTAATCGCAGGGTCGCTGATGGCATACCGCTCCTCATGAGCCAGCTGGTAACTTGCATGGCAGCCTCTGCCATCAGTGTGTAAATGTGTGTGTGATATGACAAGTTGTAAAAGTGTTTGAGTGGTTGATAGATCAGAAAGTCTGTATCATTTCACCGGTCAGCTATGTGCTCCGTGTACGTTCGCCCACGAGAAGTACGTAACGCTGTACAGCACTAAAGCTGATTCAGACGCAGGTTTTTCCGTTCATTTGAGTCGGGGTACTGTGTTTTGCCTGTGAACGTGAAGACGAGCCAGACTGAATGAGAGTGAGGGAGCGCCGCCATCAATAGAGCCGGTCAATCAGTGAAATAGAAAGTTATTTCCTGATTGATGCACAGCGGTTACACTCAGCACAAATAGAAACACCTCCAGACTGGTGGTGATTCGCCGCAGCGCCTGATCCTGTCTGAATGTGGCACTAAGTCACACACCACCAACTATTTCAGTGATTTTGGTGAAACTGGATCATATTTTATGGAGAAAATGTTTTCTGGTTTTCCCTCTGATGTCCTCCGGCTGCTCCGCCTCAACTCTCTGTGATTCACAGAGTTTCCTGATGGACAGTGAAGTAAACTGTAGCTGCTGTTAGCTAATGTTAGCTCAGTTTGTTAGCCGGGGGAGTGTTAGTGTTTGTACCACAGGAGTTTGGGACCACCAGGAAGAATAAGAGGTTTACAGGCCCAGGGCGGGGAGTGGAGCCGGTGTCGTGCTAGAACTGTATTTTGGGGGCCTTAGCTACCAATTTAAGAGTCAGGGTCATGAACCGATTCTGAAGATTCTTGGAACCTCGGTGTTTCAAACCAGTGTGCATTTCCAACAGTTTTGATCATGGATGTCAACCTGAAACGACCTGTAAAATATGATGTTTGTTTTTTTTTACTTTTGAGGTTAGAACTAATTTATTTTTGGTTGAAATGCTGAAGCGGTTCAAAATCGGTTGTGCAAACTGGTACGGAGCTGGTTACACGTTGGTTACACCCGGGATGGCGTAGTTCAAAGTCTTAAACTTAAACCTCGAGGCCACCATGGTGCCCGAACATATTTCTGATGCCATTAATGCCCCAAATCTTTTCATCGATAGTAATTCAACATACTCCCGTCCTGTAACCGCTCCTACACAACGCTGAAGTTTTCATTGTTAGCCTGCATCAGTCCACTGATGGATGGTGAGATTTAAACTGTGCACCCACACACAAGAGACTGCATGCAATTCATGCCAAGTACCCGACTGTCGCTGTTCATTAAGTCGCCCTATTTGCTGATATCTCTCCTTCAGCTGAGGCTAATGCAAACCAAACATTTCCTGCTGCTGACTCGGATTAAAAACGGTCCAACTGGCGCACCACAGGGTACATTTTATTTTGACACAATGCATTTGTCACACAGATTAGCAGCACTGTTGTACACTGGTCCACACAACACAACATATAAACAATGCCGGTGCTTTGTGTCGGTGGATGAGGTTCAGATATTGCGACCGCAGTGAGCTGCTAGATGATAAGCTGCAGACAGCAGGCTCTTACTTCGGTTAATGAGGACCGACACATCTCGAAGGTGTAATCGAGGTTCAACTACTGCCTTCATGTCCGACTGTTGTGTGGAAAACCGCTCGCATCAGCTGGGCTCCGAAGGAGGAAATAGTGCAGCAGGACAGTGTGTGTTCATGTTAATGAAGGAACAGTCCAACAGTGTGCATCATTGATGTGTTTTTAGTAGTTTTTAGCTCTGGTCGAATTCCACCGGGCACGGACATGACGCGTACCGCATGCACCGCGGTTGCCAGAGCTAATCACGGCTGTTCTAGTCAGTGTTTCAAGTCCCACCTGAAGCGCCGCGGTCCAGCGGTCCCCGCTCGGCTCTGCCGAGAATACGCGTCTGTTCTATTTTTGACGGACGCCGCAAGCGGCCTACGTCAATCTGCACCGAGCGGCTCGATCTGACGGGAAGTCAGACACTGAAACGGCACAGAGAACTCGGTCAAATTTCAAAATAAAACAGCTAAAATGGAAACAACTTACATTTACATATTTAGAAGCACATAAACCAGGAAAAATGACCAAGTCTGAGCAAGTAAACAAAGTCTGGCAGGCAAAACACTTCTGAAACGCTACTGGTTGAGTTTGAAGTCGCGTGGAGGATGGACCAAATCTGACGTGCCCGGTGGAATTTTGGCATAAGGCACGAAGGCTCTGGATCAATTGTGTGCAAGAAAAATATAGAAAATTACCAAATTTATCCTTTAAAAACACTCTTGATTTCACACTGGTGTCTCTCCGTGAAATCTTCCCGTCACGTATACTGAAGCTGTACACAAATATTAGCCAAATTAAGCGACCTCTAACTGCCCCATCTCTTAAAAACAACATTCAAAATGACTCTTCTGGCACGGCTCGTGTTTATTTTATTCAGTCTGGTACTAGAGCGAGATGGCAGCTGTAATTATTTCACTCAGCGAGTCGCTGAAAAGTCTCAGAAACAACAAACAACATTTTATTGGCCATGAGAAAACTGTAAGATCCAGATAGATAACTCAGTTTTCCCTGATAAGCCATAAAAATATCAATGCTCTTGATAACTCTTTGTGCATTCATGTACTGTGAATGTTATTTTCTGAATCTCCCTTTAGCACAGTGCTCACATCTTCAGCGTCGGTTGAGTCCACATGGTCTGCATTACCACCCCGAAGAATTCAGTTCACGACGGTTAACTAGATTAGCTGACGCAAGGATTTGAATAATAAAGATACTTTTGTCTTCTCTCCTCTGGAGGGAAAAAAGTCTCTTTTCTCTTGTGGTTAAAGACGTCAGGCTCAGCTACATGACAGCACCCCCAGGAGCTGGTAGGTCTCTGCATCGTTGCTCAAGGACACTTCGGCAGTGTGGATGATTGCAAACACAGAGTTATTTGGTTGAGGGATCGTCCTCTGACCGCTATGCCTCCGAGCTCCCTTAAAAAAAGTCAGGAAAAACACTGCTCCTTCTCTGATATTAGCAACAGCTAGTTATTTACTGGAGCCAGGGAAAATCCCGGAGCCCACAGCGGCCTGTCTGAGAGTCTCTACTTAGTTCTGCTATCTGACTTTAACTCTTCGTACCGTTCACGTCATTAACTATCTACGCCATTTATTTCTTGGCTCTAGAAGAGTAGTCTTACCAAAGAACAGACCAGATTAAAGATTACACGGTACATTTTCTTTTGAGCGGTCCACTCATTATTCATCGCCATGTTGACAGCAATCACTGAACTCCATCCTGTTTAATACTGGGACGTAGTTTAACCAAAAGAAACTGATTAATATGCCATAATACTCCGATTTATCTTGGATTCATGTGTCTACAAACACTGATGTGTCACTGCTCAAAGGACATTTACTGTGTACGGTTTGCTTTGGCACAGGATAGCTAAATATTAAAGCTACAAAGGCAGGTACATATGTCTGAGACACAACTTTATCATTATTATTATTATTACTGACCTCTATCAGGACACCTCACGATGTAAAACTATGATTAGCCGCTAATAAGCCATCTGTAACGACACCTACCTGTCGGTCAAAGCATCCACACTCTTAATCCTGCATAACTTTAAGCCTTAATATAATCTGAACAGGTGAGTTGTATAAAAATTCACCCTCAGTACAGTTGTTATGAACGGGGAAATTAGCTATAGAGACAAAAACTGTTTTTGTACCAGGCTGTAAACATGTTTATTTCTGCTGTGAAGTTTTTAACATGGGGACTTATGGAGACTGACTCACTTCTTCTGGAGCCAGCCTCAAGTGGACGTTTGAGGAACTGCTGCAAGTTGTGAATATTATATTCTGCAGATAAATCCGACACACTGGACCTTTAAGTTTTATGTCTCAGACTCTGGACCACTGGTGGTACATGAGCTCCCTTGAGTGTTACGTGGAGGAATCTCTCAAATAGAAACATTTAGTACCAACAAAACTACAAGAATCTGATTTAAAATACTATGAGACAAACTACAAGCTATGAGATCCTGTAATATTTTGATTTAGTATCATCCTGCTCACATCACGTTCATGCAGGTAGTGCGCATATATCCGCTACTGACATATATCCGTTTCCACTAAAGTAGCTCTGGTTCTTGAACAGTCAACTATAAAAATTCTTCCCACAGTATTACAAATAAACCCTCCTCATGTGTGACTGTCTGTAGCTGGATAGAGTCGACCTACTGTGTTTTAACGTCTGTTGTACCGGTGGTATCTGGAGGTGGTACACGGTGCAAAAAGTTTGAGAAACACTGCTCCAGACACGATGTTACTCACGTTAACTGTCACTAAAATGATTGTCTTCATTGCGTACTGCAGTGAACAAATTCAGTGAATGATTGATGAAGCCTGGAGCTGTTTTTTTTTTTCGGGGGAGTTTCTTTCACTCCGAGCTCGCTCATGACAGGCCCGATTAGAAAAACTGTGTCAAACACACACTGCCCTGTAAGAAAGCCTCCAGCGACTAGACCGGATCGCTGGAGTACTGATCACAGCTTTGATTACGTCGGATTTAAGAAAAAGCTCTTTTCTTGAGAAGAAGTTGCTGCTACGTTTAAGTTTGGTTCGGCTGTTCCTGTTCTATGCTGAGATTGTGGGAATACGCGTTGAATATAAACAAAATGTTGATTTGCAGTCTAGTTTCTGTTGTTAAACTTTGTCTAAATAACACTGTCAAATATCGTGAGGAGGAAATGTAACGTTGTGGTTGTGACGCCGACGAGTACGGCTTCATGTAAACACAGTATCGGTTTTAATTAAAGACGCCCGAGTGTTAGACTAAAACAAACTGTGCTGTGACTCCCTGCGTGGTTAAACTGATGCTACAAACTCTGCAGTATATCTGATAAAGAGCGGCGTGACTCACAAGCTCTCTTCAGTCAGGCCTCGGATGGCTTTCATTATTTCAGCTTCCAAACCTCTATTGCTTAACTCGCCCCCCCCCCCCCTCCCCACCAAACGTCTAAACAGTTCCTGGTGTGTACATCTGGAGCGCGAGCCTCGGTATTAGTTTGCTAATTGATCCTCTGAAGGGCCACGGCGGCCAGCAGCCAACACAGTGGTGGATAGAAGTACATGTGGCGCTAAGAAAGGACTTTTGTTCTCCGGGCCCCCGCGCTCTCGTTCCTTGTATGGAAAAACTGAGATGGGGGGGGGTGGAGGTTGACCTTTTCCTAAAAACAGCCTCTCTTTCTCTCTGTCACCGAGTCACACGCTCTGAAAATCAACAAATAATTGCTGCAAGTAAAAATGTCATAAAAGAAAAAAAGAGGGCCGGACTCTGGCAGCGCTGCTCTGCTGTCGTAATGCTGCACACAAAGAGAGAGAGAGAGAGAGAGAGAGAGAGAGAGATAGAGAGAGAGAGAGAGAGAGAGAGAGAACTAACTGTGTCCTCGTTGTGACGGCTTAGCACACAAACACTGAAATCAAACCCGGCCGACTGAGGAGCAATTACAGCGTTACGACGGAGAAAAAAAACAAACATGCAGGGAACAAGAAGGCTTGGCCTGTCAGCTGCGTGAGCTGGACACATTTCTGTATTTTATTATGTCCGATAACGTCGACTCGTCATCTCGTTATACTCGAATTATGCGTCACGCTGCAGCCGCCAATCAGACGATCCGACCTGTCAAGCCTCCACAGTCAGCCTGAAATGTCTCTAAACTCTGATACTCTGTGTCTCAAAGAGTTTCACATTATATTAAGGCTTAAAGTTATGCAGAATTAACAGCGTGGACGCTTTGACGGATGGTTAGGTGTCGTTACAGATGGCTTGTTGGAGCAACCAGGCGTCATTCAGCCCGCCTCACGTGAGCCGATGATCCACGCCGAGAGGCGGAGGAGGCAGAACTGCCAACGCTGCGGCATCCAGAGCCACGGCACACGACAACATCACGCATACGATGTCCATCCTTTAAACTGTCAGTGATTAAGTCAAGTCTAGTCTAGTGCTGATCTGTCAATGGATTTATGTGTCTAACAGACTGTTGCTCGTTTTTGTAGAAGGTTAACTGTCTGGTGTTTTTTCCTCTCAGGTTCAATTTGATTTAATTTACACAGTCCAAACATTACAAGCTCACCTCAGAGGGAAATATGTCTCATCATCTTATACTGGATATGAAAAGAAAATCTGTTTGAGGTTTTCAGTTTTTAGTCTCTGAAGTGGCTGACAGACGTTTCTTTTTTCCAAACACAAACAAAGATTCAGCTTCTGAATCATCGCCGAGTTAAATCCTGGCACACAAAGCAAAATAATGACTTTCCGCAATAACAGCTAACAGCTGTTTAAAGCAGCCACCCATTGCGTGAATTTACTAGTTGGTAAGCGTCGCAACTTTTAGATCCACAGACCTGAAGTTTCACGTTTGATCGGTGGATGTTATAAGTTGTTCATCCCCTTATTCGTGAGCAGGGTAAGACCAGAGATGGACGACACGACTGGCTGAAATCGTCTAGCCTTACCTCGTCTAACCCTGATGTGTGTCGAACCATCAATGCATCAACACAGATATCGAATATTAAAAATGTAAACAGGCGTACCCTGGAGGCAGTGGTCTCTCCCAGGTCGTGGTTTTGGTGTTGTGGTCGACGTAGTACACTCGGCCGTGAGGCAACACTCTCTGCTCCCAGCTGCACAGAAAGAGAGAGAAGAGACAAGTACTGTGTTTACTTACAAAAATATCAGAAGGACCTATTTTCTAAGATTTTATAATTAATGTAATTACAACAAACAAACCTCCCTGATGCTCAACTTAGATTATTTGGACAGAGAGGAGCATTGATGCCATGAATCACTGCAATCATTCACTAACTTAAAGTTGTTTGGTGTCATTAATACCTTGAGATTAATCACCAAATATATCACATCTTTTTTTGGGAACACGTATTTTTATTAAAGTCCTCGTGAGGTCAAACCTGATGTTTCATGTTTTTGTGCCATCTGTCCTCCATTATCTGGACCACACTGACACAAAGTCATGTTTTCAGTGTTTTCAGGTGTTCTTCATGGTATTTTAGAGTCATTTCCTGATGAAACCATAAAAAGTTGCACTCGGGGTACGGCGTGTACTAATTTTAACATCCAATGAAACGCTTGCACTCGTCTGACGCCGCCGGAGCGGAGTGCTTGCTGTTTGATCCAGTCTATGAGTGATTGTGAGGGCTGCTACAGTCATCTATGAGCCGGGCCTCACTGATTACTGCACAAAAGCACAACTTTAGAACTTTATTCATTGATTTTGGTGAAACTGGATCAGATTTTATAAACAACATATTTGCTGCTTTTCCCCTCTGATGTCCAGGAGAACAAACCCGACAAGAAAACCACCTCAGCAGGCTGCTGTATTCCCCGACAGACTGGCCACCGCTGGTTTCAGAGGTTGTGTTCGGTCACTGGAAGGTAGACGCTCATAGTGCTATCTGCTATGCATAGCGGTGGGGGTGTAATGCACACTCGCAATTGGCTACTGTTTTTTTTATAGGAAACATCTTTTAAAAAAGGAAGTAAACAGAACTCTACTTCCTGTTTCACGGGGGCTTTAAAGGGCCCCCATGCTGAGTCATTACATGGAACAGAGCTATCAGAGTAACATCACTCAGTAATGGCATTAGTTCCACTTTTAGTTCCACTGCTGTGGCAAGAGAGTCTGCTGCCGAGTCCGGGGGCTTTCAGTTTGGGAGGCGAGGCCTCTCTGAGGGCCTCAGTGAATTAAAGTGAAAAAATACTACATTATTATCACATACAGCAGCCAAAATGTTTTTGTTTTGATTAGAGACTGCAGTTTTTTGGCGATTTTACTGTTTTTCTCAGAGTTAGAAACTAATAAATGTCTTTTTTTTGTATTATAGCCTGAGGTTAACTCAGTATTCGACTGTCTTGGCTCAACTATTGAGTGTCTCTGCGATCAAATAACACAATCTTGATCCCATCGGCCTCCGGGAATTGAGTCAAACTAAGCAAGTAAACTACGACGAGGGGCTGAGGAGGGCTCCTTTTGCCAAGTGTTGTCTGAGGGGAGATTACTGTATGTAGTCATGCAAAGGAAATTAACACGTCTCGTCTCGTCTCGTCACGGCTGCGACGCTGTTTTGGTCCGTTCTCCATGCGACTTCAAACCCCACCGGGAGCGTTTCGCTCAGCAGACTTTGTTAACTTGCTCAGATGATGAAATCTCACATGTACATTTTATAAATATTTAAAAAACATTAGCTCATTTACTGAGGACACTGTTGACGGTCACGTTTTGGATGTCACAGCCAAACCAGGGAAAATGTGGACAAACATGGACGAATACAAACATCAATGATGACTTTTAAAAGAAAGAAATCAGGTGAGAAGATGAAAAAATGGGAAGTTGATGAAGAATCCAGTAAAAAAACACCAAATCCATGTTTTCATAATCAGACACTGAGGTGTTTCTGTTCATTGGAATACTAACACTGACCGCTGGGCTCATATAATCTCGTTTCAGTCTTGGTGGTTCACCACGACCACAGACTGCCTCCACTAACGTCAAAAGAAATGATTAGTGTGTGCACTGTGGAAGCCACGGCACAGACTGAAATATCAGGTTTATTAATCTCCAAGGAAAACAAACCGTTACACATGTACTGCTTCAGATTGTGTCATTTGCCTCTTTGCACTCTTACCCTCCCGGAAGCGTGTCTGTAGCGGACTCTGTGGTGCTGTTGCTGGTCGGTTCGGTGCCGGCGGTGGCGTTGGGGACGGGCTCCGACGGCGCAGCCAGACCCAAGGCGTCCTGACCCGGAGACGGGCTGCCGCTGCTGCTGCTGGCGGCTGGGGATCGGCCAGACGGGGAGGACGGAGGAGGCGTGTGACGGGCAACTCCCCAGCGACTGTTCTCCAGCCCGTTAGACGTCAACTCGACTTTATCTGAGAGAAGACGCAAAGGACGAGAGAGATCCATGAGAGAGCGACTGATTTTAGTTTGATCGTCAGGATTTTCACGCACCACAAAACATTTTGTAGAGTTCATGTGAAAGTCTGAATGAATTCAGATTCTATAATCAGCTTCAATAATTAGATTCTGACACCCATGACTGGGCTGACGGGCTGAAGACAGATTGGTTGAGCACATTTTTAATCAAACGTTTTAGTCTTCTCTCTACTAGTAACTTATTCTTACTGTTGAATGTCGCTTTCAACAGTTAAAACCACATCAATGGCAGATTATTCAGAACTTTGGTTGGCTGCAAATGTTAATAAGCAGTGTTGTAGTCACCACATACAACAGAGACCAAGACAAGAGCAAGACCTGACTGTATCGAGGCAGAGTCAAGACCAAGACTAAGACCAGACAGTATCTAATATTCACCAAGATACTTTGGATGAGACGCGTTTCCAGCTGTCTCCGTCAGCGTATTGCAGCATTTACATACTGCTGTATGCAAATACTTTTTGTCCAAGGCAGAGTAAATGTCAAAAAGTGGTCCTACGACACCGTTGTAAAAACGAGGTATTGTGTTGATTTGTTGAGTGAGATGTGGACGTGAAGTGACATCACATTTTTACTGTGTGGCAGTCAGATCATCTGTTAGCGCCTCTTTACCTGTATACATGTTAAAGTCAGGTCTGCGTGTCACAGTCTTAAAAAGGTTAGCGGACGTTTCGTGTACCTGCGCTGCTTCCAGGACTGCCGTGACTCTTGGAGGACCGGCGGCGAGCGGACGAGCTGGTCTGCTCCTCGTTCAGCTCCCCGTTAGTCAGAGAGCCTCCTCTGGAGGACCCCGGGGAGCTGCCCTGCGAACCCCCAACCGAGTGCCTGTTACTCCTGAGAAGGTGAAAGAAAAGGAGACGAACATTTAACGTCTGCTCTCACTGTAAGGAAACAAACGCTGCGTCTTACTCGTTCTTCGACAGCCTTTCGTGTCCGTTTCCTGCGGATCACTTCACAGTTTTGTTTTGACAACTTATAATTAGACCTATTGTTGTTGGGAACCGAGCTGGCACGAGCACGTACACAGGCATAAAACCAGCACACACAAAACACAGGTGTCGGTGTCGGCTACTTTTCCTTTCTCCGAGCGCCCTCGTATTTTCCTAACACTAAATATAACTTTTGCTTTTCCGACAAGAACTTTCACACAAAAGAAAAAACACGCTGGCTTTCGCTCCCCGGGACCGAGGAATGCTGAGGCCGAGCTTGGACGTCCGTCAACAGAAAAACCAGACTCAGGACTGATTGTTTATCCGTCACAAGAAGGAGACGAAGCGGCAAAGGAAAGGAAAGAAGGATGTGACAGTAAGATTAGATGTATGTGCTGCGTATCGTATATGAATGTGCGGGCATCGAGCTCCTCGTCATGGGAGAGCGAGATCACTTCTCCTGCGGCGTCTGTTCTTACACAACGCGATGGAGATGTTGACTGCTTCTCCGTGACAGCGGCGGTTTGAGCTCTTGGCTGAACTTGCGTTTAATGCCCCCCTGCAATGTTTGGAGGGAAATACCATCTGACCCCACGCAAACCCTCCCTCCGCCGCAAAAAGCTTTGAAATAAATGCAGTCTGCTCCGCTATTTATTATCCCACTACCATTCTCGCAGCATCTGAAACCACACTCGGTGGTGGAGGTGGGGGTAACATGCTGGCACTAACCGAACTGGCAGAGGCCGCCTTCGCTCAATCCTCTTTTTTCCCTCACTCTTCCATTTATTTTGATTACAATTATACCTCCAGTTTATGATTTTCATATAAGTGCTTTGTAAACAGTGCTTCAGAAAAAGGTTACGCGAGTTTATTATTGAGCTATTATTCTTGATTATCGTACCACAGCAGTGAAGACTGTGCTGGCTTTTCTTTCATCTGTGTGTCAAACACAGAAAAACACGAGCTTAAAGGTCGAAGCCGAAGTTTTATGTCACCTTCTGCCTCCTCTTATATACCCTGTCGTGTTATTATGTTTCAGTCCAGAAGCCTCATGAGCCTAAAGGCTGATTTATAGTTGTGTGTAGGCTCGGAACAGCAGTTGGCGGCGAGTTTCTACGCCACTGTGTTCGGTTTCCTCATGTGCGTCAAGCGAACAAACCCTCTCCCCTCTCTCTGTCTTTTCTTCTGTATTTCCCACAATACAAACACACACACACACACACACACACACACACACACACACACACACACACACACAATGAGATGCTACCAAGTGGACCAACCACAGTTATGGCTGTCTGCGTCACTGCGAAGTGTAGTTACATTTCTGGGGAGGTGCGCACACTGACAGTATAAAACATGGATGTAGTCTCCGTGACGTCACCCGCAGGTTTCTGAAGAGGCGTTTCGAAGCTTTGTGCCTCTTCCGTGTCCTGGCTAATCTAAAAGTTGGCAAAGACGTGAATTGTTGATTCGAGTGACGCCTGGTTGCTCAAACAAGCCATCTGTAATGGCACCTATCTGAGTGCCCACACTAATCCTGCATAACTTTAAGCCTTAATATAATCTGAACAGGTGAGTTGTATAAAAATTCACCCTCAGTACAGTTGTCATGAACGGGGAAATTAGCTACAGAGACCAAAACTGTTTTTTGTACCAGGCTGTAAACATGTTTATTTCTGCTGTGAAGTTGGACATTTTAACATGGGGACTTATGGAGACTGACTCACTTCTTCTGGAGCCAGCCTCAAGTGGACGTCTGAGGAACTGCAGTTGCAGGAACAGCATCAACAGACGTGTGTATAAAAATGAACGTCCATTACTTTCAAGCCCTCGAGTTCAAGCGTGATACATCTCTATATATTTTACTATAAGTGCTACGTGTTTCTAAATCTGGCATCTGTAGCGATATTCTCGCATCGGCGTACCGGTATGATGCTTTTTACATCAGCCTGCTCTTGACTTTTGGTTTGGTTTGAATTTTCTGGGCGCTCAGCTTGATAAAAAAACATCTGAAAGTTGCCACGTACACAAACACGACATTCACCTCACAAAAAAACAGGTAACCAAAAAAAAAAGACTGTGACTAAAACACGTTCAGTGACGGAAAGCCGCTGTCATGAAGCACAAACTCTTTGTTGCCTTTGTAAGATGGAAAATGGGGGGAGGGGATGATGAGGTGTGACGCATATGTGGCTCTTTTTTTTTACAACTACAGGGTTATTATTTCTCAGACATGACCTACATGATGAGCCACTTTTCTGAAGCATTGTTCCTCAGACAAACTATAATCAACCGACGTCTACAGGATAACTAAAAATACACATTTTTATCCATCAACAACAGGACACGGAAAATGGTGGCATGCTCCCTCCGGGTTGGGAGTGAGTTGCTGCCCCAAGCGAAGGAGCTCAAGTATCTCGCAGTCTTGTTCACGAGTGATGGGAAAATGGAGCGTGAGATGGACCGGCCGGTTGGTGCGACATCTGCAGTACTGCAGACGTTGTATCGGACCGTTGTGGTTCAGAAGGAGCCGAGCCTGAAGGTAAAGCTCTCAATCTTTCAGTTCATCTACGTTCCAACCCTCACCTATGATCACAAGCTTTGGGTCATGACCAAAAGAATGAGATCGCGGATACAAGTGGCCGAAATGAGCTTCCTCTGCCAGGAGGCCGGGCTCAGCCTTAGAGATAGAGTAGAGCCACTGCTCCTTCAAGTCAAAAGGAGCCAGCTGAGGTGGTTCGGGCGTCTTCCTTTGGAGGTGTTCGAGGCATGTCCATCTGGGAGGAGACCCCATGGCAGAACCAGAACCTGCTGGAGGGACTACATAGCCCATCTAGCCTGGGAATGCCTCGGGATCCTCCAGGAGGAGCTGGAATGTGTTGCTGGGGAGAAGGACGTCTGGAGCGCCCTGCTAAACCTGCTGCCACTGCAACCCGACCCCGGGTAAGAGGAAGAAAAATGGACGAACAGAGCTCAAAAGCTTGTTAATTATCTGATTGGACATTTGCAGATTTAAAAATGTATGTTGTGTCTGTTAAAAGACAAAGAAATGCTGCACAAATCTCATCAGAGATGACGCGTCCTCATGTCGGAGGCCGAGCTCACTCCTTTTTAAGCCAGCTGAAATGAATGGACTCGTCCTTTCGTCCCCGTGAACAACCTTTCCACACAGCATGTGCAGATCCACATCCAATTTCTGTTTTATCCTTGCAGCATCAAGGCGACTGTATCTGAATTTTAAACAGTGCTTAGAGGCCGTGTGTGTGTCCTGACCTGACATGAGATGCAGCTGTACTGGGAGTCTCCTCGCTCTGCGTCCTCCTCAGGTTGGGTCTGTCGGACTGCAGTATCTCTGCAAAGACACAGAACATCATCATTAAACAGAGTTAAAGAGCTAATCACCAGCTGTCAATCACATAAACTAACGTCTGTTAACTCCTGTTGATCTACTCTGACTTGTAATCAGGTGAATGGTGTCTCTGTCATTCGTACGTCTGTTCTCACACTATGTAACTTTGGGCTCCGGGTCGGGAGAAGTACGTAACGCTTTACGGCACTAAGTCACACACCACCAACTATTTCACTGATTTTGGTGAAACTGGATCATATTTTATGGAGAAAATGTTTTCTGGTTTTCCCTCTGATGTCCTCCGGCTGCTCCGCCTCAACTCTCTGTGATTTACAGAGTTTCCTGATGGACAGTGAAGTAAACTGCTGACAGCTGTAGCTGCTGTTAGCTCATGTTAGCTCAGTCTGTTAGCTGCTGTTAGCTAATGTCTGTCGCCTTAGAAAGTAACGTGCAAACAGCAAGACAATTGACAATTTACAGTCAGATCAGCCCTCAGGAGTCTGGATGAATTAGCTGACGTTGTCCACACAACCAGGCTCAGCAGCCTCTATGGACATAATGGCAGAGGAGAAGAGAGTGAAGAGGACGTTGACGGAGGAAGCTAAGAAGAGAAAAGGAGAGAGTGAGCGAGCAAGAAGCCGCCGGACAAGAGTAAATCTGGGACTGACTTTTAGTGGTTGGTGAGAGCTTGGTGAAATAAAAGGCTGAAAGACAGACGCCGAGCTGGGCTGACTGCTGTTGGACTAGTCAGTAATATTAGCTGGCTGCTATGTCTGCTGTTGTTGACCTTGTTGATGTTTGGCTGAGGCAACAAATCACAAAAAATTCGGCATAATGTCGCATTAACAGAGCTAACTAAAGCTCTTTTGTCGTGTCACTGTCACATTAAACATTTAAAAAGTTGCAGGTCCACTCTGGACTCATGTACACTTGAAACATGTGGCAATGGAAGTACAGTTAGCGGTTTAATAGAGACCATTCATCCTTGTATGTGCTGTGTAGTCTGTGCTGGTGTGTGTGTGTGTGTGTGTGTGTGTGTGTGTGTGTGTGTGTGTGTGTGTGTGTGTGCGTGTGTGTGTCGTGGTATGCGGTCTCGGTGGTGTGAGGGAATGTGTGACTATATGTTCAGACTGTGACTGAAAACCACAGCTCTATAACATGCTTTTCATTAACACTCACTTTCTCCTACACACACACACACACACACACACACACACACACACACACACACACACACACACACACACAGCTCCTCCTGTGTGTAACACGCTCACGCCAGAGGCATGACAGCCTCACACAGTATTCATATTTAAACACACACACACACACACACATATCCTGCTATCTAAAGTAACACAAACAGGTAATCTCTCTCTCACACACACACACACACACTGAGTAATGTGTTTTGTGGGCTATGAAAGGGCTTCTTGTGCGCAAACCCAATGGACATACAGAAAAATAAACAGTGGTCTTGAGGAGAAACCATTGTGTCATAGCCCGCTCACTGAGTTCATCACCCCCTCCCTCCACATGGCACAAGACTAATTACTGTTCTGGCGTGTGTGTGTGTGTGTGTGTGTGTGTGCACGTGAACATGAGTGGGTGTGTATGTAGTCTGAAGACACAAAAACATGTAAACTAGGTTAAAAAACAGAGTTAAACTCCATTTACGCAGCTGATGAAGACGGTGAAATGTGGCCGAAAGATAAAGACCAAACTTTCACATGCTAGTTAATCCAGTGTAAGGTCAAACCAAGCGCCAACCTCCGTGGCTGTGAGGTGAAGTGCCAAAAACTGCAGTTCCTCAAACGTCCACTTGAGGCTGGCTCCAGAAGTGAGTCAGTCTCCATAAGTCCCCATGTTAAAATGTCCAACTTCACAGCAGAAATAAACATGTTTACAGCCTGGTACAAAAAACAGTTTTGGTCTCTATAGCTAATTTCCCCGTTCATGACAACTGTACTGAGGGTGAATTTATATACAACTCACCTGTTCAGATTATATTAAGGCTTAAAGTTATGCAGAATTAAGAGCGTGGACGCTTTGATTGACAGGTGAGTGTCGTTACAGATGGCTCGTTTGAGCAACCAGGCGTCATTCGGCCCGCCTTACGGCAAAATTTCAACGCGTTCTGCGTGCACCGGGGCAACATGAGCTAATCACGGCTGTTCCAGTCAATGTTTCAAACCCCACCAGAACCACCATGGTCCGTTTCAGAAGCGGCTCTCCGCTCGGGCATCAATCTGCACAGAGCAGCTCGAGCTGACAGGAAGTCAGACGCAAAAAAACGGCATAGAGAATCCAGTCGATTTTCAAAATAAAACACCCTGTGCAAACTTCTGATACTAAACCAGAGAAATGACCAAAGTCTGGCAGGAAAAACGCTTCTGAAACGCTCCTGGTGGGGCTTGAAGTCGCGCGAAGAACGGACCAAAACACTGTCCATCGATGATTCACGTCTTTGCCGATTTTTAGATTAGCCGAGAGGCGGAAGAGACGGGACAGCCTGCGGGTGACGTCACACATACACTGTCCATCCTTTACACTGTCATTGAGTTTAAACAGATCTGGCAACGCTTTCCTGACGACATCTCAGGACATCTGGACTTTTATTTTGAAGTTAAACATTTGTTTGTTGTGTAATTAAACATGTTGTAACTGTGTAAAGAGAGGAACATGGAAACCTATGGAGAACATGTGTTAGATGAGGCAGGTCTGTTGATGTCCTCTCTTTTCTATGAGAAAATTTTATGTTAAAAAATATAAAGTCGATGTCCACGACGATGAGTGTTAGTCACTGCTGTGTGTGTGTGTGTGTGTGTGTGTGTGTGTGTGTGTGTGTGTGTGTGTGTGTGTACTGCACATGTGGATTCTGCGGGATGGGAAGTTGTGTTTACGTGGAGTGTGTGTGTAAGCATCAGTTGAAACCTTTCTGCTTCTGTTTCTCCCCCCATCTTTCAATACAAGGGTTTGTTTATGAAACCCGCTGTGTGTGTGTGTGTGTGTGTGGGTATGTGTGTGTATGTGTGTGTGTGTGTGTGTGTGTGTGGGTGTGTGTGTGTCTCAGAAAAGCTGCCAGGGGAAATGAGTAAAACCTCCAAACTAACAGAGGTGCGTTCAGAGCGAGAACACAGAGCGCCTTAACACCACCTGAAGGCAACACACTTCCACCTTTATACACTTTATACATTCGGGCAGCCCACATGTGCCTACACACACACACACACACACACACACACACACACACACACACACACACTGCAGAATGTAAAACATATGTACATACACACTCACGAATACACACACACAAGCTCGCGCCTGCATCTACACTCATGAGAAACATACAAAGACAAGTGCCTCAATCTGAAATCCTGGTTTTGGAGGGCACACTTCAGCCTTCTGTTCACAAACCTCTCCTCCCCCAAACACACACACACACACACACTAAATACCGCACGCACACACACACAACCTCTGTCATCCCTGCCCCTGCGAGCCAGGAGAGGAAACCCCCCTGCCCCAAACCCACGCTATCGAGCACGCCACTTCAGGATCACAGGAGGCGATTGTGCTGCCGAGCTGCAAGCAATGAGGCTCAATTACGCAATTCTCTGAAACAAATTAGACAAAAGCACGCCTGATGTCTGTGATTATGTGTGTGTGTGTGTGTGTGTGTGTGTGTGTGTGTGTGAACAGCAGGCCTTATAAAGAAAACTGTGGGGGCAGGGCTCTGTTCATTTTATGTTAACCTTTGACCTGCGCACACATCCAAATTACAGACCTCATTTTGATTAACTGCATTGTAACAACCTCCCGTTTGCTAATATTCAAGCCCCTTATTGTTACCTTTAAAAGGAAGTTAAGAATTAAATAAGATCGAATAAGATGGAGCCGGAGCCAGCAGCTTAGCTTAGCATAAAGCCTGGAAACAGTTGGACTACTTTAACTGGTAGGAAGTCGCCGCTTCCGGCCAGGCGGCAGCCTACACTAACCGGCAGCTTCATTTACAACAGTTATGAGAGAGGTATCGATCGTCTTATCTTCCCTTTAAAACTATTCTGTGTTCAAGCAGCAGTTCCCAAACTTTTTGGCTTGTGGCCCCTCTAAAAAAAAAAAAAAAAAAAGTGAAATTAACGTCTGCCGCCTCGCAATGCCAGCCGAGAAAGTAACCAGCAAATGCCGTGACAACTGATAATTTACAGTCAGATCAGCCCCAGAGAGTCTGCATGAAGTAGCTGACGTTGTCTCAGCAGCCTCTATGGACATAATGGCAGAGGAGAAGAGAGCGAAGAGGACGTTGACGGAGGAAGTTAAGAAGAGAAAAGGAGAGAGTGAGCGAGCAAGAAGCCGCCGGACAAGAGTAAATCTGGGACTGACTTTTAGTGGTTGTTGAGAGCTTGGTGAAATAAAAGGCTGAAAGACAGACGCCGAGCTGGGCTGACTGCTGTTGGACTAGTCAGTAATATTAGCTGGCTGCTATGTCTTGTGTCCACTGAAACCTCTCTATCTTTCCTCCTTAGCCTCGTCCATACGCGAAGACTTCAGAGGAACTCTCATCTTGCTGTCCTTGTGGTAAAACAGAAAGCACACCGTGACACACCTCCTCTTAACCTCTCCTCACATCTAAACAGTCACAAAGAGACACATTTATACGGGCCGTGCTGTGGCAGGCCTTGGCCTTTACTGCTGGCCCTGTGTTCATTCAGCAGAATACACTGTGAGCTCTGTGGCGCTCTATGAAAAGCCTTGTGTGTGTGTGTGTGTGTGTGTGTTACACAGAGAGGAGACGGATGCATGGACTATGGTTTTAAGAGCAGCGTAATAACTGTGTGTTTGTTAGAAAGACACCTAGCGTTTGCTTCCAAACCATAAAAGGAAAGTAAAATGTTAGCGTAGTGCCCGAAGAGGGAAGTACTGTTGACTGAGACTGTGTGGAGGGTTTGAAATCCGTCGTCTGAGGGTTATGAAATGGTTTTATATTGGTTTGTAGTAACACGGAGATTAAGTGTTCTCCAATGACGATATTAAACATGAATGTCCAGATGGTAACAACAGTGTGTAGTCAACATTTGGTCCTGGTATTATATCACTTTAAGTCTTGACACACGAAACATCGTCCAACCTTCCAGTGAAACCCACATATATACACATATCCGGTCTATCCGTTAATTTGCATGCTGGCTTCTTTAACTAACAGGGGAATGCTGACAGTGTCGTGCCAGAACCGGAGCAGCCTCTATGGACATAACGGCAGAGGAGAAGAGAGCGAAGAGGACGTTGACGGAGGAAGCTAAGAAGAGAAAAAGGAGAGAGTGAGCGAGCAAGAAGCCGCCGGACAAGAGTAAATCTGGGACTGACTTTTAGTCGTCGGTCACACTATGTAACTTTGGGCTCCGGGTCGGGAGAAGTACGTAACGCTTTACGGCACTAAGTCACACACCACCAACTATTTCACTGATTCTGGTGAAACTGGATCATATTTTATGGAGAAAATGTTTTCTGGTTTTCCCTCTGATGTCCTCCGGCTGCTCCGCCTCAACTCTCTGTGATTTACAGAGTTTCCTGATGGACAGTGAAGTAAACTGCTGACAAACGTAGCTGCTGTTAGCTAATGTTAGCTCATGTCTGCCGCCTCGCAATGCCAGCCGAGAAAATTACCTGCAAACGGCAAGACAATTGACAATTTACAGTCAGATCAGCCCTCAGGATGGATGAATTAGCTGATGTTGTCCACACAATGGGCAACAAATCACAGAAAATACAAATTTCTACACAATGTTGCTTTTTCTTTACTTCAATCTAGATACAAACAACTTAATGTTTTAAGCTTTAAGTGATTATACAACTGTAAATTTGTACAATTCTGTCACCACATGAACCAAAAGCTCGTAACAAGGACCAAAAAAACGTCTTTTGGCAAAAACACTATTTCTTTGAGGCCACGTGGGTGAAAAGTGACTTTGGAAAATTGCCATTTACACAATGTAAACCCTGTTTTTATTGTTTTATTTTCCAAGCGGGGAAAACACTAATTACCAAGGCGGAGAGAGAGAGAAGACACACACACACACACACACAAGCATCCTACTGTACAAACAAATGCATGCGTGTGTGTGTGTTTGTGTGTGTGTTTATGTGGTTGTTGGCAATATTAACGAACATTTAAGAGACAGGAAGGGAAAGAGTGAGAGGAGGAGAAACGCTTTAATACTGTGGTGTCTGGATTTCTGTGGGAAAACAGTGAGTGCATGTTCACTCCAATTTATCTTTTCTGATGAGCGTCAGCTCAGCCGTCCATTTTTGTGTTTATCCAAGAGCCCAAAGAGTGATTTTATGTTTATATTATAGATTAGATGTACTTCAATACACGTTTTCCAAAGTTTCATTCAACATATTTGACCCTCTTTCATGTTTTTGTGTTGAAATTGTGGCTGACATGACGTTAAACACAGCTCATTCACAGTATTTTTTTTAATCTGTCTTCCGGGATCATTTTATTAGATTTTTTATGACGTCTTTAAGTTCTTTCTTTTCCATAAAACATGACAGATATGTGCACATGGCCTCAGTGTGAGCGCTTCGTTAGGTGCCTCTATGTGTTATTAGCTTCTATATGTGTGTGTGTGTGTGTGTGTGTGTGTGGTAAAGGCGGGACTCACTGTCTGCTGTGCTGCCATTGGGCAACGAGCCCAGATCAACAACCATGCCGTCCAGACAGACGTTGAGTTCGCCTCCCGCTACAACCGAGCCTTTGTTCTCCGTCTGCAGCACCAGACTCAACTGGACGTTCTCCACTAGAGGGGGAGGAGGAGGAACGACGACAGGATGAGTGGTCGAGAAGGTGGAGGACAAACGTGTGACGGGGAAGGAAAGGGTGAGGAAATCAGACATCCTCTGTTATTACTCTACAATGAGGAAACAGTGTGAACACACAGCGTGTTATCATCCACAGACGTGACACGGCCGAAAGCTGTGAGGTGCTGAAAGACGGCAAAGAACTGCAGTTCCTCAAACGTCCACTCGAGGCTGGCTCCAGAAGTGAGTCAGTCTCCATAAGTCCCCATGTTAAAATGTCCAACTTCACAGCAGAAATAAACATGTTTACAGCCTGGTACAAAAAACAGTTTTGGTCTCTATAGCTAATTTCCCCGTTCATGACAACTGTACTGAGGGTGAATTTTTATACAACTCACCTGTTCAAATTATACTAAGGCTTAAAGTTATGCAGGATTAAGAGCATGGACGCTTTGATTGATAGGTGGGTGTCGTTACAGATGGCTCGTTTGAGCAACCAGGCGTCATTCAGCCCGCCTTAGGTCGGCCGATTAACATGGGGGCTTATGGAGACTGACTCACTTCTGGAGCCAGCCTCAAATGAAGACGGCTAAAATATAAAGAGAGAAGGTTTCCCTGAATGTGGTGACCCGTCTTTGGCCTCAGTTTAGAAGATATCCTGAGTACTCTTTGCTATCAGTGTCCCGTAATTTATTATGGGTCAGTCAGTTGTTTAGTGGAGCTCATAAAGTCAGAATTATGACATGACCACGTCAGATTTACAAGCTGCTCGCTTCATCGTTCACTAAAAAAATGATTTGATCACTGTAAAGTTTAAAAAAAAAAGTCAGGTATAAACTTCTCTGTTGTCACTGACAACACGTTGTCCTTCTTGATTTAAGAGAAAACCCGAAAACTTCGTGCTGTAAACTTTAAGGACAACTTCTTGGTGACAAACTTTGAAATATTCGACTTTCTGAGCTCCTGAAGTCGTTTTTCCTCTCAAATACTTCACTTTTCCTGCGTGCACACTGTAAATTCACACTGTTAAGTTAATAATATTTTATCTGTGAGTGTGTGTGTGTGTGTGTATTTGTTTGTGTGTGTCCTTACTCTTGCCATCGTGTGTGCGCAGCATGTCCAGCAGGTCTATGGTGGCGCTGCCCAGAAGCTCCTTCCTCAGGGTGTGGCAGCTCCACAGCTTCAGATCCAGACGACTCTGAGGCGTCACATTACTGTGAAACACAAGGTAACACACACACACACACACACACACACACACACACACACACACACACAGAGTTACTAACACGTCATTAAAAATAAAGAAAATAAACACATCATAACATTTAATTAATTCGTTCTGCATGAATGAATCTTTTTGCTTTGCTGCATTTTATTTTTGTTTTTTCAAATCTGTTTTAAATTCATTATTTTCTTTACCTGTAAAAATATCTGTGTGTTTGTTTTACAGGACATCCAGCTGGACTTTAACTAAACATGAGCCAAAATATAACACGTCTACTGGAGCGGATTATTCTGTTATTTCATCGTCTACTATCAGCACACACATTTGAGTTTGAACGAGTTTCCAAACAATAAAATACAATAAAAGAGTGTGTGAGTGTGTGTGCGCTCTCACAGGGTGAGGTCTTCGTTCCACTGCAGCTCGAGGTGTCCGCTGCGTTTGCCTGTTTTTTTGGTTTCACTCGTCAGGCCGTCGGCGGTCACCTCGACGAAGGAGCTGAGCCGAGAGTGACGGTTTGGCAGCTTGGGAGACTGAGGCTTCGCTGAAACCACTGAACACAAACACAGACGGAGAGAGGACGGAGGACATCAGGACAAAGGACAGGAACAAAATGGAAGCAGTCCAACCACAATAAGGAAATGCTTGTGTGTTGAAGGTCGAAGGTTTATCTCTCACATCGACAACACCTCGTCCGCGGTTTCTTTTAAATGATACGCTGTGCCGAGCAGCGAGACGGGGCCCCTGAAACGAGCTCATCTGCAGACAGACGGCCTAAACTTTTTGGTATCTAACAGACGAAACACGAAGCAGCTCATCCCAAACATCCTCACGCGTTCCCACAGAGAAAACACACACGTTAGTCCAACGTCTAAATGACTCCGCTGGCTCACGGGGAAACACACATTCAGTTTTGGAAGCTTCCAGTCAGGTTATTTGGTGTTAGTCGTCTAAACTGAGCCCAGAATAATTCTGGTGATGCATTTTAACATGAAGAGCATCAAGTTTAATACTAATAAAGCGTGCTGTGTCAACAGAATGAGCCTGCTCGTCTAAATGTTTCAGTTTTTGATGTTTTAAACTTTGTATTTGGGAACAAACAGAGTCAAAAAATGTGTCAAACATCTCCATCGTTAGGCGCTAAAGAAAAAATACATTATAAAACACATAAATGTTTTCATAACTCATACAGCAGTAATAAAGCGAAAGCAACAATGAGAACTGAGAACCGGTTCTTAATTGTCCGCTCCAGGCTTGTCAGTCACACGTTTAAAAAACAAAAGACGTCAAACTCGTGTGTGTACACGTGTGGAAACTTGAACAAGACGGCGTTATGACGTGGCTTCATTACATAAAGAAAAATCCCCACAGTGCTGCTGTGATGTCGGTAAAATGAGTTTAAACTCCAGAAATGTCGTGTGTTCTGTTTTGCTGACGCTGAGTCACGTGTGTGTTTGTACGCTGCGTTCAGGTGAAAACCTGTGTAGGAAAATCAATGAATTATCAGAGCAATAAGCAGAAGTATCAATAAAATCATATCAACTCCCATCCATAATGACATTTGAAAGTCTTCTAATAGATGTTGGCCTCACGAGTCCTTATAAAGTTCAAGCAGTGTCTGGAGGCCCAATGAAGCCCAGTTTGGGTCCAGATCCAGAACCGAGGAGGACCGCACAGAAGAACTGTTACTATTATTATGATTATCATTATAACTACCTTTAGTCATATTTCTGTTAAATGCCAGAAGCAGTGTGTAAAATGAGTCACTGCTTGTGTCGTTCAGTGTTTCTCAGACTTTTCATACCACCTCAGAAAATATTCCTCTCTCCAAGAAGAACTTTTTTGACAGATTAAAGTCCAGCACCGTACGCCGACCCTGATCAGCTTCACACCGGAGGCAGGTTTAATCCTCAAAAGATTATTTATTGTTGACTGTTGTTGAATCCTGAACAGAACCGGTTCAAGAACCAGAGACATTTCCAGCTCGGAGCCACGATTACAGAGTTTTTGAACCGCTGATTTAACCTGCGCTCAATATCTTGGGTCACATTTTAACATGGATTAACGTGAACGCATCTACGTCTGAGTGATCCCCGAGTTTAATTTCATTCAACGTGTTGTAGATGGTTTGATATATTTTTAATTATTTTAAAAGATAACATTTCAGAGGTTCCTCCAAGTATCACAACAGGAAAGTTAAGTACCATCAGTGGTACTCGTACCACAGTTTGTAGACAAACCACAAAAACGTAGAACTTAACCACTTCTGCTCAATCAACATACATCAGCATTTTATACTAACTTAAAATAATAAAAACAAAATAATTAAAATAATACTTCTGTCTGACATCGATCATAGCACAACTCTAAAACATCACTGTCAATTAAACTTGATTAAACAAAGAGAAACTAAATATTTATCCAGAAATGTGAGATTTTAGTTTTCAGGAGTCTTTTCACGACTGTTCACGATTAGTTTCCATCTGTGTGTCTGTCGGCATCAACAGGCTGTTTTTATTTAGTGTATGAGTGTGTGTGTGTGTCTTTGGATGGATCTGATGTGTTGGTGGTTACACCGAGCAAACAGACAAAAACAAACATCGCCCTCTAGTGGAAGAAAGAAAAAACATCTGCTGCACCACCTCCATTCATTTTCATGGGAAAATCATTGAACGGTCACAATGCAGCTTCAAGTGTGTGTGTGGGTGGGTGGGTGTGTGTGTGTTCACTGCAGGCCTGGTGTAATGTTCCATGACTTTTCAAGGACTTTCAATGCCTTTGCATCCCTAAAAAAAAAATACTTTATTGATGCTGTGATTCCGTTTTCTCACCAGCTGTCGTGTAAAATCAAACCTCCTGATATTCCCTGACTGACCCGACGACCTCTCACCATATTTCACAGAATCTCAGCACGATCTGAAGCTCTACGGTAAAAGTCTACAGCTGTGCTTGGACGACCTTTAGCGGCTTTGAATTCTTGTTGTAGGCCTGCAGAGATTCTCGTCACACCACGCGTCAGTCATATGACTGAAGAGCGCACAGCCTGAAGTGTTTCTCAGGACGAGTTATCGGATGAATGAATGATGACCTCTGTCTGTCTGTCTGTACGCTTCCTATCACACGTCGAGACGTGACCAGATCTGAGCTCATAAACACATCTGGCAACAAAAAGTGACTCATCTGCAGGAAGAGGAAGTGACACACATGCAGAGAGGTGGACGAGCGCCAGAGATGGAAGAATCCAAAGCAGGTTTGGACAGAGCGACACAAGAAGCTGTGACTGAACTTTGATCAAGACTAGTAAGATTGATTAGGGCCCAAATTCAGTCTATAAGTGGATCAACAGACCATCTGAAGTAGTTTTTCTTGTGATCCAGCAGGGGGCGCTCCACTATCAGTAAACTGAGCTAATGATGTTTTGGCGTTTGCTACGGAAAAGGATGCTAAAAAACGCTAGTGAGCGAATCACAACACCAACACATCTAAGAAGCAGAGCGTGGAAGTATTTTAGGTTCCAAAACCCATCGGGCACGTCTCCGTCACTGTTTTGGTTCGTTCTCCACCCAACTTGAGCGTTTCTGAAGCGTCTTGCCCACCAGACTTTGTTAACTTGTTCAGATTTGGTCATTTTTCTGGTTTATGTGCTCCTAAATATGTAAATATGCTACGTAGTTAATTTGTTTCCCCTTTTGGCCGTTTACAGGATGTTTTATTTTGAAAATCAGCCAGATTCTCTATGCCATTTCCATGACTGTCGTCCTGCATCAACAGCCGTGTATTCTTGGTGGAGGCGAGCAAAGACTCACTTCGGGACGAAACATCAACAGCCACGATCAGCTCCGGCGGCCGCGGCGCACTCGGTACGCATCACGCCCCGGTGGAAATTAGCCTTAAAGATAATGCTAGTTGCCGACTTTGTACAAAACAGCTGTTTTACTCTACAACAAATCTGCAAATTCACCTGCTGAGCTCTCACCAAGCAAGTGAAGCCAACGCAGGAAGTGCCAAAAACTGCAGTTCCTCAAACGTCCACTCGAGGCTGGCTCCAGAAGTGAGTCAGTCTCCATAAGTCCCCATGTTAAAATGTCCAACTTCACAGCAGAAATAAACATGTTTACAGCCTGGTACAAAAAACAGTTTTGGTCTCTATAGCTAATTTCCCCGTTCATGACAACTGTACTGAGGGTGAATTTTTACACAACTCACCTGTTCAGATTATATTAAGGCTTAAAGTTATGCAGGATTAAGAGCGTGGACGCTTTGATTGACAGGTGGGTGCCATGAAGGGCAGCTTGTTTGAGCAACCAGGCGTCATTCAGAACAGGCAGAAGCAGGACTGCAATGATGGAGCCGACCACGCTGAACTTCACAACGGCTCTTCAGAAACCTGTGGGTGACGTCACAGAGACTACGTACAGAGTCAAGCGTGGCAGAGGAGGCAAAGTGTACAACCTCATCAGACTGCTGCTATTCAGCGCACGCAGCTCACCAGAAGCTCAAAAAAATGCTATCAGCGATAAGACAGCAAGATATATATCCAAGGAAATGCTCTATGAACTCACAGCAAACAGAAAACAGACTCAGTTAGAGACCAGCTGGGGAACATAGCCGAGCATTTAGCAGCTAAAGAGACAAATATTTCCCTCAGGAGTCCATGGAGACCAAAAACAGAGCTCAAAGAGAATACTGGACGTACATTTATCAGGCAGAAGCTCTAAATGAAACCTCCGACCTCGTGACCACTTCAAACACAAGTGTAAATTAAATTACACCGACTGAAACACATATTTGTGTTGAGCCGACATAGAACAAAGACTGTTCTTCACATTTCATTTAGAATAATTTAGAGGGTGAGATCTGATTACAGATTACACGTCTATTCTGTGCCAACAAAGCACCGAAAGAAGCGCTGTCCGACAGAACTGCGTGAAAAATGAAAGCGGCATGGGTGGAAAGTGAACGACACAGGCCTACAGTGAGGGATGATCATCATCTGTGACGGCTGAAGTCATAATTCATCTGGTCATAGAGTTGCCTCAACATCAACTCACAAAACTCTGATTTTTTTTAAAGGGAGTCTGGGAATGATTCAACGCCACATGCAGATTTTGTTCTGGAGGACGGACAGCCGATCTCAGTGAGGATAACAAGAACTTGTTTTCCATTTTTACTTGATTTATTTGCGTGTTCCTAAACCAAACATTCATCAAACTGTTTTGTGAGTGTCGCAATAATTCTGTGCAACGTTTCGTCTCTCCTTTGTGCAGGAAACAGCCGTGTCTGGCAGAAGGTGTTCGTCTGCAGGACAGAGAGGTGTTAGACCGCATAATAATTTGAAAGAAGAGGAAGAAGAAGAAGCCGCAAGGTCGATGTAATGTTAAGAAGTGGCCGTGGCTGGATAATAATGACAACATCACAATGAGCTGGATCGCGTTTCATCTGATAAACTCGAGTTTTGAGTCACCCGAGCTGCAGCTGTGAAGCCGTGTGAGCATCCTGGATGTTCCCACAAGCAAAATGGTGACCAACAACAACGTAAACTCAGTGACAATCAGCTATAAATCTGCTGTACTGTGTTAAACATCGATTGGTGGTGTTTGTAACACAACAGTGTTCAAAATGCAGCATAAACAAATAAACATTTGCCTGACACTGCCTGATTTGTCCTTTATAACCATTTTAGAAACGCTGTGAAACTGAACAACGTCTGTAGCTGTGCAAACAACACGAGAAGCCTTTAGTAATGTACGAGGTGTCTTTATTTTCAAAGGAGAAATTCCTAATCTCTGTATAAATCCTGATAGTTTTGCTCGAGTTGCGGTGCCCTCCGTCGATCGTCTCAGTCCGAGCTGTTCCGATAAAATCAAACCTGTTAAGTGCCACCGGAGGTTTTTAGTCTCGGCTCGTGCAAATAGAGACGCGCAATCGCGTGAACGGTGTCAATGACCAACAGGAGCGTTCTCTCAAGCACCATGAAGAGGCAGGCAACTGGCTACACGGCAGTAAACATGGAGTTGAATGGACTCTGGTTGAAGTCTCGGCTCTGCTGGATTGTAGAAAACGAGGAGAGATCGGTGGAGTTGTGGAGCGAGCGAGATCTTTGACGTGTCCTTGCGTGAAAAGAAATCGCTGCAGACCTTGAAATGCGAACGCGAGGACAGCTGTGACCAAAAGCTGCTCTAGTTCGACAGTTTTTCTTGTAATTTTCCACAAAACAAATTAACCTAGTTGTGAATAGTTTTTGTAAAATCTTAGAGGGTGTCAGACTTTTAGTCAGCGAGATAATTACCTTTCAAGATCAACTGAGACTTCTCAGTGGTCTGGGCACCGCCAGGTCTGCTCACGCTGGCAGCCGCCATGACCTCACAGCTCTGAAACAGAAAACACACACACACACACACACACACACACACACACACACACACACACAATATTACAAGATATTATCACTTCAAAACACTCACAAAAACAACGTATAGCACAGGTAAACTCATTTAAGGGCGGCAGTAGCTCAGTCTGTAGGGACTGTAGGTGGCCGGTTCAAGTCCAGTATGGACCACAGTATGGAAGGTGGACTGGTAGCTGGAGGGGGGTGCCAGTTCACCTCCTGGGCACTGCAGAGGTGCCCTTGAGCAAGGCACCGAACGCCCCTAACTGCTCGCAGGGCGCTGCTCTGGGTGGCTGCCCATCACTCCACCATCTCTCTCCACATTTGCATGTCCCTTTGTATGTGTGGGGTTGTATTTCGGGGTAATAAAAAAAAAAAAGAATTTCCCCTCGAGGGATTAATAATCGTGTCTTTTCTTCTTCTTAATATTTAAATTAGAAAAAAGACAGAGTGCGTCCACCCTCATCAGACGTAGTGAGTGCCAAGACTTTCATCGGACCCCTGGTAGCATCACCTTGAGCAAAGTCAGAGCCTGCTGGACTGAACATGCACGAACCAGCATGAAGACATTATGCACATCAAGACAAGACCTCTAACCCTGAACCTGCTTTGTTACTTGCTGCATCACCAAGGTGACTGCTGTTTGCATCTGAGACCAGACCAAACCCAGAGATGCACCACCGTCCACCACCACCACCCCCTGCAATGAGAGGCAACTATTACCTGCTGTGTTAATCTCAACGACCCACCTGAGGTCTGACAAAACACACCGAGCCAATCACAACAAAAGCATCATCCTCCGTCAACCTTGTGAGACAAAGCTGAGCCGGCTAACCTCGCTCCTCCTCCGCGGACACTGGCTGAACTTCACGTAGACTAACGGAGACATAACTGTCCCCGCTGAACAGACCTCATTGTCCCCGGGTTTAAATACCCTTGGCTGGCTGGCTGGCTGGCTGGCTGGCTGGCTGGCTGGCTGGCTGGCTGGCTGGCTGGCTGCTGCTGCGCACACAAAACACAAACACGGAAGATGATTCAAGACATTTCGATCCATCGCTTGTCAATCTCACGCTAACACACACACGACTTCCGGTGAGGTTTTCCAAAATAAACCTCAACTGGCGGATAAAGCTAGCTGCGTGGCGGCGTGTTACGACAACAACGCACATAAAATAATACAAAATCTATTTTTTTATTTAAATAAAATGACATTAAGTCGATCTCAACACTTTTCCTCCCACTACGGTGCCCGTTTTTTGTTTTGTTTTGAAGGAACACTTCCGCTCCGACGTCGCTAACTTCGTCTAGCTTGACCTACAAAGAAGCTAACCGTTAGCGAGCGAGCTTCGCGGGGGGATTTCATGAAAGGACACGCCGATAAACTCGGTTCCGATGACCTGACAGCACGTAAAGCGGCTCCGTTAGTTACGTGGTTCTTGTCAGAACCCGCCACATCCGTCCAAACGTGAACAGCTGAGGTGTGAACGCAGTCTTCGCCGTACCTTTTTCAGCTGTGCTGCTCCGCTGCTGTCGCTACTGAACTTTCATTTCCGCCTCAGTGACGAAACCACGTGACGCAGGGTAAAGTCCTGTGTTGCACAATGGATTATGGGTCATAAAAAATGGTAAACAACACTCATTTATTTTTATTTTTAACAGCCACGCTCAATTTACAGGCACATAAAACAAGATACACAGTAAATATAATTGCAATATTATTAAGTACGCTTTTTTAGCAAGGACTGAAGCGTTAAATAAATAGATATTAAAACAGGAAAGTAAATTTCAAGTATAAATTCAAAGGTAAAGACTAATCTACACAGGTAACTTTAAAAGTGAAAATATAATAATCAGAATCAAGTTCATTGCCAAGTAGGTTTGCACTTACAAGGAATTTGACTTGGTGTAGTTGGTGCAGAATAAACATTAAGTAAAAAATATAAAAAATATAGGAGGATAAAAAAACAAGTATTAATAATATAAACTACATGGACGTTTGAGGAACTGCAGTTTTTGGTACTTCCTGTGTTGACTTCACAGCTACAGAGGTTGCCGCTTGGTTGATACACTGTTACCACCGTATATAGTTACTATGGCCACATGTCGTTGGCTATCACATCCAGTATGAAGTCCAATGTTCTTTCTTTTCTATCAATCTCTATAAATATAAATATAAATATAATTATAAATATATATATAAATATAGATATATAATATAAATAAAAATGTTCCACATGCTCCTCATGTCTGTGTGCTGGTTGTTGCTGTGCAGCAGATTAATCTGACTTTTTGTGCTGAAAACAGCTGCTGCTGCTGGGAATGGATAAGAGACGATAAGAGTGGAATTTGTAATGTGGAAAACTCAAACAAAGAGCTAAAAGAGTCTTTGTGTAGCTGATGGGAACTGCAGTTTGTCATGAGCAACCTCATTTTATATTAAACACACTCATCTGACCCATTGTTAATATAATAATGTTGATTCTGAGGAGAACAACTGTAATAATGTAAATTATGGCACAGTTTGAGTAGCTGAAGCACTTCAGGCAGCCAGCTTGTGGAAGTTTCCTTTTCCAGACCTTCAAATTACTTCAGCCAAATAACATCCAGCTGGGACCTCGTGCTTGTTGATGTTCCGATGCATTACATATTTAAATGTCACATATCACTGTGATAGACATATGACACACGTCCACAGAGATGCTGCTTCCTTCTCTCTTAAATGATGCTTGACTTTTCCTCCTAACGCCTCCAGGACATCCAATTTTTCACTTCCCCCAGTGAAATATCTACACCCACTGACACAAGATTGGACAGACATTCATGGTCCCCAGAGGATGTATCCTAATGACTTTTAATATTGGCACCACCATGAGGTAGACATTTTTACTTTTGAGGGAAATGTTTGGATGAATTATCACGACCTTGAGCGAGCCACAGCGGTCCAGCGAGGTAGCTGGTTCAAGGCCTACACCCTCTGTGACTTATTGTATAACAGTCTTTGCGTTAGATTTGCTTTACTTGCTTTCACAAAAACTAACACTATAAAGAATGGACAGCCTATGCGTGACAAGGTTTCTGAAGAGCTGCTGTGAAGCTCAGTGTGGTGGCTCTGGTTGCTGCCATGTTGGCTCCAAGCGAATCTGAAAATAATCAAAGACGTGGATCATCAGCTGACCTGAGGTGGGCTGAATGACGCCTGGGTGCTCAAAGGAGCCATCTGTAATGACACCCACCTGTCAGTCTTGTCCAATCCAATCAAATTCTGCATAACTTTAAGCCTTAATATAATTTGAACAGGTGAGTTCTGTAAAAATTCACCCTCAGTACAGTTGTCATGAACGGAGAAATTAGACCAAAACTGTTTTTTGTACCAGGCTGTAAACATGTTTATTTCTGCTGTGAAGTTGGACATTCTAACATGGGGACTTATGGAGACTGACTCACTTCTGGAGCCAGCCTCAAGTGGACGACAAGAGGAACTGCAGATTTTGGCACTTCACTTCACGCCACAGAGGTTGCCGCTTGGTTGAACCTCAGCGTTTTGGGATCGGTACTGAACCTATACGGAGCTCTACAGAAAATTAAGTTATAGGTCGATTAAAGTCAATTAAATATGCAAATTTCCCCCAAAAGCCTGTAACCTGTAACTGTTATTTGTGCTGTGAAGTTGGACAATTTAAAATGGGGACTTATGGAGACTGACTCACTTCTGGAGCCAGCCTCAAGTGGACGTTTGAGGAACTGCAGTTTTTGGCTTCACTTCCACTTTGGCTTAATTTCCCAGCCACGGAAGTTTCCCCTTGGTAGAAAAAATGTCAACAAATGTTAGCTATCGTATACGATGTATTCATGTAATTAATTTATATTTGACCAATAATCCATCTCTGTTCACAGTTTATTATTAATTTTCTTGTATTAACTTGTTTCTGTGTATATTTCTTTTGGGGAGCTTTTATTTTGTTAATCGTATTTTTTGTTGTCACTTCCTGTAAATTCGCGCCATCATCGTCCTCTCGGCTGCAGACTGCGCTGCCGGCAGGTAAGACGCTCCGAGCTCTGCGTTAAAACTCGACGAAAACCACAAACAGAGGCACTAATTTTACTCCGCACAGGTCACAAACATTGTTGTTTATTACCACGATCTTTATTTTAGCGTGTATGTGTATTTTTTTATCGTGTGTAGCACTTTTATGTGGCGTGCTAGTTTACCGATCTCAAGCCGAGTTAATGGCGCACGCAGGCGGCTTCTCATGCGGGCCGCTGCTCTCTCCCTCTCCGCTTTAGAGTCGACATTATCGGCCCTCAACATATTCACTGGTTTTTCCGAGTTGTTTTCTACTTTGACTGCCCAGTTTGAACTATATTTTCTAATTTTTAACTCTGTTTTTCAGAGTTTTCTGATGGGCAGGTGGCTTTAGCCTGATGACGTGCACCTGACGGTTAATTAGCTGACGCAACAGCCGGACCGGACCGGACCGGTTCGAGACCAGACTCAGACCAACAGAGAATAACAGCACACTATCAAGGTGATTTACTCTGTTACAAATGTTTAAATAGGTATAAAATAAATTCATCTTGGTTATTTCAACAAGTATTTATGCATTTTTAGATTTATTTAATCCTATACTTCTACATTTACTCATTTATTTACTTTTAATTCGTTTTAAAGTGTGTTTAAATTAGTTTATCTGCCTGTTTTTACAGGAAACTCATTTTTCATGGAGCTGTAAAGGTGCATGTGGAAACATCATGTGGAGCTGCCGTGCTGATATTCACAGGTATGAAAGCTCCTGTTTTAGATAGATAGATAGATAGATACTTTATTGATCCTGAAGGAAATTCAAGCATCCAGTAGCAGCATGCAAACATACATTAGAATTAACCTGTAACACAGTAACCATAAAATTAACCTAAGATAGATTTAAATTTAAACATGTACAGAGAAATTAAACATTTGCATAGGATTTAAATATGTACAGAGGAGTTAAACATTTGCATATGAAATAAATATATAACTGTTAACAGGTTAACCTGTTCTAAACATTTACATAAAGACTATATAAAAATAGAAAGTGACTGTAAAAATAAAAATGTTTTATAGAAATATGAAAGAACTACAAATAGGATTAAAGGACTGTGTACAATTAAATTAGGCTGTAAACAGATGAATGAAAGGATGTGTGGATATGTGGGATTTCTTCTGTATAGGCAGTTTGTATATTTTTAGTTTTTCTGTGTATGTTCATAAATGAAACAACTTCTGAAGGGATGTTATAAATGTAATTATATGTTAAGAATAGGTTATTAGTTTTAATGGAAGATTGAATGTATTAAAAGCTGAGTCATATGCTCGGTTTGCTGGAGGCTGTGCTGAGGAAAGGCGTGCATGTGGAAACATGGAAGCTGAAGCTGATGTTGTTGTTCACAGATTAAACTTCTCCTGTCTGGTTGGTGAGGAAGCAGCCATTGCCGAGTTGTGGAGTTCAAGAAGAATGAAGTGTGGAGCCAGACCAGCTTCACCAGCAAGGTATGCTACATTAGCATCTAGTCTACTTGAAGTCAACAGTATAATTAATTTATAAGAAAATTATATTGATAGTCACCGTGTGTGCGGTTCAACGTCTGTTTCCATAGAAACCATGTTTGTTTTTGGACATTTTTCCTGCAGCGTTTTGTTCAGTGAAGAAAAAGAAAAATCATAAAAATAGTTCTAATACGATGACGGTGAAGTTTGAATTTCCATGAAGCAGTTTCATTTGTCATTAAATTAGCTCATGTTGTATATCTGAACATCAAGACAAAAGAACAATCTATGAAATGCTTCATGAATTGTATTTTATGGCAAGAGTGCGTCATCTTACACCGTCACATCACACTCTGTATCCTCTGAGATTGGAGCCCGCCTCTGCCGTCTGTATGCAAAGTAACCACACGGCCTGTAAGATGATGTGAACACGGCCAAGACGGTCCCCGCCTCTCTATGCCTGCCTCTGTTTTGTGGTCAAGTTTAGTGGATGTGTAGGATAAACTGACTGACTCAGGATCCGTTCATGAGTCAATCAATCAGTGATTGACCCGTAAGCAGCACCACACTTCCTCAAAATAAAGTAATTAACATTTGAAGTCATAAAAAGATTCATCAAAGAAACAAGCAACTGTCAAAGGACTTTTATTTATATTTTAAAATCATGACAAGTTGAACAAATTCTCAGCAAACTAATGTGCAATGAATAAAATCCTGGAACATTAAAGTTTATACAAATGAAGAAAACTACATATAGTCCCGCTCCGTCCTCAGGCTGTCATTCACTTTGTTTGTCGTCCTCCACAGGGTCGTCCTCGGTGCATCGCCCTCCTGTGGCCTCCTGAGGCAGCGGTCGACGGCTGACGTTCCCTCTTCTTTGTCTGACTGCTGGAGGACCTGCTGCCGCCCCCATCATCATCATCCTCACCTGGAGCTGCTGTATGATCCGAAACCTCAGACCAGGACGTGTCTGAAACACCTGTATCTATGAGAGAACATTAAGGTCCACAGTCCTTTGTTGTTCTCGCTGCTTTCCTGTCTGTCTTCAGCCACCCAGGGTCCAGCGAGTCCTCAGTGAGTTCGTTCAGCCGTCTCTGTGACGCTACACTCTCCATACTCCATCTGTAGCCTGGTTAGTGCCGTTAGCGCCTCTTTTTGTGGAGATATCTTGCATTCCCCATGATAACAGATGGCACTTATTGTTTGTACCGTCTTAGATCGAGCTCTGCGTCCCCGTCTCATCCTCACTTCAGCAGAGATCACTAGTGTTTCCACAGAGTATGCCAACACTGCCTAATGCTACCAGCTGTTCTCAAGTGTAAATAAGAGAGCAGTGGTTTTATTTTGAAAGGGTAAACAGATGTTTTATGAAGTATGACAGAAAAAAGGCAAATCACTGATGTCATAGTTCAAGCAAACAAAACAGATGAAGATTGTTGTCAAAACTCCTACAAACACAGAAGTGTTCAGAGCTACTGCAACAGTCTGCCAACCACACGGCGCCATGGCAACAGAAAGAAAGCTGTCATGTTAATATTTATTGATATTCAGGCTGTCATTAGAAATGAGAGATTGTTCTTAATGTTTTTGTTTGTTTCTTTGAGCAAAACGATTCATGTTAAATGTCGACACAGGTGTCAGCTGCTGTACTCCCCGCCACTTTCTCAGGGCTTTTTTTGAATCAACGAAACACGCAAAGTCAATTTTCAGCCTCAAACAGGATGTATTACAATATTTAGAAGAAATATTCACCATGTACAGTATTTAGTTGATATAGACGCATATAACTGCATTTTCAGAAGCTAAAGACACTGCTGTTTACAAGCCCTTTGGTCTGCATACAGTCACCTCCATCCTCTCTGTCTTCACTGTCCTGCAGCCTCTGCTCTGTTGTCCTTCCACTTTGCCCGTCGTTCTTGGAGCAGTCATAGCTCCTCACTCTTGCCCTCGTAGAGGGCTCAGAAACACTTTTTGCCAGTCTTTGTGGTGAGCTGGCTGACTACAGCCCTCACAGGTTTTCTGCTTAGGGCTTCTGATTGAACGGGGTTGTCTTTGGTAGAGGATGGTCCTCTGTCCTTTTGCTCTACTTTCATCATTTCTGGAGCAGAACGGTCCCTGATAAGGCGTGGCCGGTCTGCAGATGTCGAAGGTGGCTGCAGGGGTCCCGAGGATTCCCCTGTGGAGTGAGAGCAGCCTTCTGCAGGCCGTCATTATAAATCAGAAATTGTTTTGTTGTTTCGCAGATGAACTGGTGTCAATGACAACGGCGTCATGAAGATAGGCATGCAGGCGTAATGTTTGACCCTGGTACTGGCCAAACTGGAGCTCGCTCTCACTGAGCACCAACTGGCCGCACTCGGGCTCACCGCCGGCCTTTCTGACACGCGCCTTGGCCTCCTTCCTAACCCTCTCAGGCTTCTTCACCTGGGGCGACTCAAATGACCCTCGCCTGCGATAGGCTCGGGCCACCTGCACCACCTCATCTGCAGAGGGAAGACAGGACAGACAGTCAAACGACAGCTTCAAGTAAACTGCCAAAGCTGTTTAACATTTCCTCAGTACAGTTTCTTTGCTTACTTGTACGTGAGTACAGCTGGAAAACTCTCCTGGTATGCCAGGTCCAGCTGTTCATCTCCTCCCTCCATTTCTCCATAGATTTCCCACCGACAGCGGCACAGTATGACACACCTGCGATGCGAGTGTGGCCGGTGTCGATCCTTTTAGGTTGGCCACAGCTGCTGCAGGTGTACTGCGCCAGCTGCCGACGGGCCTTAGTCCAGGGTCGCATGCCCCCTGCGGCAGCAGCAGACCCGGCTGCCTTCCTCTTCCTGTAGGCCGTTGTTCTTGGCACCCGCTGTTCTACAGGTTGACCGGCAGGGTCAATGCACCCTGGCAGCCGTGTTGTGGGTGAAGGAGGAGGGAGAAGGCCGGCAGAGAGCCAAGGATGCTCCTCATTGTGGCCTGGAGGAGGAGGTGGTGGCAGTCCTCTGTTGGAGGGCCCAGGCTGCTCCTCCGGGACGTCAAAGTGAAAGGGCTGTCGTTGTCCCACCTGCACAAAGGACAGCCCCTTCTCCGGAGGGAGAGGCTGGAGACTCTCCTTTCCAGGACAGGAGATGTTCTTTGTCTGAAGGCCAAGCACCTGTTGGCTCTTCTGGTTAAGGACGTGCATGAGGTGGTCACTGTAGGAGTGCAGAGATGCCTCTCGTCCCTCAGCTGCAACCGGCGGTGCAGCTGCGCGGTCCTCGTTCCACCTCACCAGTTCATCGACCAGGAAAGGCAAGCTGACTCCGCCCTTTGCCAGTTTGCCAGTCTCGGTGTAGAGCTGCACCCCTGGTGGGTCATGTATGCAGCTGAGGTGGCACCTCTGCATACTCCAGATGTCCTGGATGCGGAGAGTGTCAAGCAACGGGATGCCCAGGTTGTCGCGTCCTCCCTCACCGCCAAAGGTGCCCAGAAGCTCCTGGATGAGGAGCGCTGACTCCTCGGCTCCACGCGTCCAGCGACGGCGGTGGAGCCTCCACTCCCTCTTGGAGATCCTCTGGATCACCTCCGCGTCGGTCAGGCCAACCATCCCGTGTTGCCCCTCCAGCTCAGACCACTTAGCCTCCGTGAGATGGCGGGCATCTCCGGGATCAACCTCGAAGATGCAGTGAGACAGCTGCCTCATGAATGAGGGGTAAAGCCTGTGGCTCTCAGTGGTGACACCGGATGCGAAGCGCCGCATCAGGTGCCAGATGTTGAGCCGAACCACGAGCTGTCCCCACTCCTGCGGGTGAAAAACACAACGCGCTTTGTTTACTCGTGCTATTTGTACAACATCGTTGAGATTCTAAACCTTTCGTACCTGGAACAAGACAGCTGTCTTCGACACGCCGTCCCTGTTGCAGCAGTCGCGGTCCACGTAGATGAGCTGGGAGGGAGGTACCCCGGCGAGTCAGTACCGCCTCATTAATCCGGCCACCATGGGGGACAAGCCCTCGAAGCAGGTGAGGACGCTCATGAGGATCTGCCCGTGTTCGTTGCCGACGTTGGTAAAAGTAAAAAGAAGTGGCGGTAGATGCAGCAGCTTTCTGTCTGTCTCCGGTCCTGACGTAGCAGACGGCGTTCTCCATCTGCGTGCCTGAAGCTGGCGCCTTCCTCCGGAGGTAGTTGACAAATCTGTGTAGAACAGACAACTTGTCGTACGATTCTTACCGTTGATGGTCAATACGGCGACTCAATCACGCTCCACATTTTAGTACAATGTACCAGATCTTTGGGGGGGTCCTCAGACTCGTACAGGATCTGCAGGGTCTCAAATTTAAAGTCCCCGAAGCCAACAAGAGCCTGTCCCTTCTGGCTGGGTTGGAGGGACTTCACCCACACCACCTCAAACGCCCGGTGGAACCTGACTGCCTCCGCAAAGTCGGTACGCCGAGGAGTAGCGGGTGAAGGCGTCCTTTAAGTTCACAAAGAGAAGTTAAAACTTTCAGCGCTGAAACTGAAATCAATTGAATCAGATGAATCAGACTCAAGTACTCCACCTTGTTGTCCATCAGTGCGGACTGAGACCCCGTCCTCTCTTGCTCCTTCTGGTGGGAGGCGACCAGATTGACGCCGTAGCCCACGTCGTTCTCCAGGAGCCAGTGGAAGGTCTTGCCCTGGTAGCACCCGAACTGGATCTTCCACCGGCTGAGGACGAGGATGGCGTTGCTCGTGTCGCCACCCTCGGAGGCGACGTGGGCCCAGGCCTCTGCATCGACCTCCTCGGGCTTCTTTGCCCTGTATGATGTTTGGCCCCCAGCAGGCTGTAAAGTAACAGATAAAGAAGAGGGGTTTGTGTTCATACCGAATGATGGAAGCACCCGTTGGCTCTTCTGGTTAAGGACGTGCTTAAGGTGGCCACTGTGGGAGTGCAGAGATGCCACAGTCCCCTGCTGGAGGGCCCAGGCTGCTTCTCCGGGACGTCAAAATGAAAGGGCTGTCCTTGTCCCACCTGTACAAAGGATAAATTAATAATGAGATCTGAGAGGAGTCTTACCGTTGGAGACTCTCCTTTCCAGGACAGGAGGTGTTCTTCCCCTTCGCTGCCTTGAACCGCCCCCTGTGCAGCCTCTCCCGGTGTCTGGGAGGGTAGACGACTCTCTGCTTGTCCTGCTCTGGCAGGCGATTCCAGAGCAGGATGAGTCCGTCTACCCTGGTGTCGGAGAGCTCCTGAAGGCTCCTGGCTTCCACCAGGGCCGTGGCCAGCTTCAGGACGTGTTGACATCCGGGCTGGCCATCGGGACCCTGAATCTCCTCCTGAGGAGAAACACGAGAAAGGAAGACATTATTATTATTATTATTATTATTATTATTATTAGCGGTACTTTGTCTGTGAACTTACCTCAGAGTCTGAGGAGGACTACTGGGAAGCAGGAGCCTGAACTTCAGGGGCCACGGGATGGGCGGGGGCGGCCAGACTGGATGGCTCGGACGTGGCTGCTCCTCCGGGACGTCAAAATGAAAGGGCTGTCCTTGTCTCACCTGTACAAAGGACAGCCCCTTCACTGGAGGGACACGGCTGGAGCAGAGACTATTCCTGCCCCCTGCTCCAGCACAGTCCTACATCTCTCTTTCTGCCTACGACAGAACCACTGGGAGATTGTGCGTTGATTTGGCTCAAAGAGCTGAATGTCAGTCTGAGCCATCAACCTCGGGCTAGCCAGCACTGCCTCTCTGATGGCCACGTAGTCGGAGAGGATGAGGGACCACCGAGTCCTTGTGATCCCTCTGGAACGTGGTGGAGATGGCAGACCTGACTGCAGATGGCCTCCACCAGGCAGAGTCAGGGCAGACATTCAGCATATTAATTTCTTGCATAATGTTTTTAATCGTATTTAGATCAAAATGAGTCTGACAGCTGTAGAATATAAACATTCATTCACGGCTTTATTACCTGCAGAACTACAGCTCATTTAACATTACTCCAAAACTCGGCTGCTCGTCCAGAAAGAGAGCTCACATTACACCAACTTTAAAGTCTCTGCACTGATTCAGAATCTGTTTCAGATCCTTTTATTGCTCTTAAAGGTTTTTCAGATTTGATTTAACCTTTAAACTCTCAGGTGGTCTTGTCGTGGCCTTTTAGTTATCCCAAATGTCAGAATGAAAACTCACAACGAGCCGTCTTATCACCTGAGGGCAGCAGACAAGGTTTATTTTTAAAGTCTGGCTTTTACTTGAACTGTATTTATACACTTTATTTTTATATTTTTATATTTATATTTTTATATTTTTTATATTTATTTTTATTTTAAAAAGGTTCAGCTTTGTAAGATTTAGGGGAATTGATTGGCTAAATATGGAATCCACTAGTCAGAACTCTGAACTGTTCAGTGTATAAACACCTGAAAATGATGTTTGTTACCTTAGATTGAGGGCGAGGGGTGTTCAGTTGGTTGTTCACCGCTTTAAATTCTCCACAAATGCTCTTTAACACTGTTTGTAATGTTTAAGTCTTGTGTTTTTACAGTATTGTCTGATTTTCTTTGAGTGCTCTTAAATCAAATTTATTTTTTTAAACCTGCCTCTTTGTTTTGTTTTCTTGTGAAGCACTTGTGTGTTATGTATGAGAAATATTGTACAAATAAAGTCTGATTTGATTTAAAATGTCAGTCTATGCATTTTACTTAGTCCATGTGAAGAGGTCGTAGGAGGCCAGACATTGTAGATCAGCCGGGTTTGGGTGGGTGATCACCAGAAATTCAGCTCACTGATGAGCCGAGGTCTCCACCAGCTGTCCAAAAAACAGATTCCACTCTGGAGAAGATGTGAGGAACATGTGACCCTACGGACAAACTCTGTGATTTCAGACTTAGTGTTTCATTTAATCAACCTTGTCTTGATGTTTTCTGTGATTGTGGAAACATTTATAAAGTAAAAAAGAGTCGATCACAAATTCAACTTTTCTGATGAGTCGCATAAATATCACCGTCTACTTACACTGCTCTGTCGACGTCCATTTCACAACTTTTCAGTCTTTTCTTGCCACTGTCCTACATTTCTTTTTCAAACTAGTTGCTGGCCTCAAATTTAAAATGGGCAAATTAAATGTCACATTTAGTTTTTGTTTGCATTTTTCACAATGTGGCAACTCTTTTTGGAAATGAGGTTGTAGAAGAATAAAAAAATAAATAAATGAGCACTCCAGAAGGCGGGTAAATTGCGTGAGTAATGAATAAATGAACGGTAAATATGTACACACGTTAGAAAAGGGCCCTGCTCTGAAAAAAAGCTTCATAAACTGATGATATAAAGAGATGCAATATATATGTAATGGTACGTAATCTGTTAATATAGATTATATATTCATATAAAACTGCAGATATGTTTGTTTACTTTTCATTGACTCGTGTTGTACTTAAATGTCAATCAGAAAAAGTAAAGCTTCCAAATAAACTTCAGAATGAGCTTCTTATTTTGAAAAACAACACCAGCTGCTGAGCAGTAAAGAAAACAGATGAGCTGGAGAACATGCTCAAAACTCAAAACCAATAAATATAATATTCACAATAAATATAAAATAAATAGCAGGTGGACACAAACACCAAAATAAAAATGCAAAATAAAAGTGTCTTCTTTTTAAAAAAGGTATTTACAAGAAATAAAAATACAAACAGTATCTATAACCTGGGGCGCTGGAGGCTATCCCAGCAGACTTTGGGCGAGTTCACAACACTGTCACTCCAACAATAAAATGTCCTTCATGAATAAAATCAAATAAATCATCATCTCCTACGTCTCCTCCCTCCATTCCTCCACAGCGGCACAGTACGACACACCTGCGAAGTGGGTGTGGTTGGTGTCGATCCTTTTAGGTTGGCCACACCTGCTCTGCTGTATCCGGCGGGCCTTAGTCCAGGGCCGGGTGCCCCCTGCTGCAGCAGCCATTGTTCTGGGGACCCGCTGTTCTACAGGAAGAGGAGGAGGCTGACCGGGTGGGGCAATGCACCCTGGCAGCCGTGTTGTGGGTGGAGGAGGAGGGAGAAGGCCGGCAGAGGGCCCAGGCTGCTCCTCGCTATGGCCTGGAGGAGGAGGCGGCGGTGGCGGCAGTGAAAGTGAAAGGGCTGTCCTCGTCCCACCTGCACCTGAGGACAGCCCCCTCACTGGAGGCAGAGGGTGGATGGACACGGCTGGAGCAGAGACTATCCCCGTCCCCTGCTCCAGCACAGCCCTCCCCCTCTCCTTCTGCCTCCGGCAGAACCTGAAGGACAAACACAGACTGTTTTTAGTCTCTCGAATTCAGTCACAGTCCAGATTACAACACACACAGAATGTGTTTGCGTCAAACTCACCACTGAGAAATGGTTCTTTGATTTAGCTCAAACAGCTGAATGTCTGTCTGAGCCATCAACCTCGGGCTAGCCAGCACTGCCTCTCTGATGGCCACGTAGTCGGAGAGGATGAGGGACCACCGAGTCCTCGTGATCCCTCTGAACTGCATGGCTGCGGGGTTGAGACGGTAGAGCTGGCTGCAGATGGCCTCCACCAGGCGGCTGGCGCTGGGCCAGCTTGTAGGGCCCGAGGTCAGTCCGAGCAGACGGCTTACAGATGATGGCGAGGAGGAAAGAGGACGGTGTTAATGCACGGCAGATACTTACTAGAGGAAATAACGAGATCTGAGAGGAGTCTTACCGTGGGAGACTCTCCTTTCCAGGACAGGAGGTGTAGCTGATGGCTGACTGATGTAGCTGATTCTCCATCTGCGTACCTGAAGCTGGTGCCTTCCTCCGGAGGTAGTTAACAAATCTATGTAGAACAACAACTTGTCGTATTATTCTTATCGTCGATGATCAATACGGCGACTCAGTCGTGCTCCACATTGTAGTACAACGTACCGGATCTTTGGGAGGTCCTCAGACTCGTGCAGGCTCTGCAGGGTCTCAGATTTAAAGTCCCCGAAGCCAACAAGAGCCTGTCCCTCCTGACCGGGTTGGAGGGACTTCACCCGCCCCTCCTCAAACGCCCACGGGGGGTCGAGGGCTAAGGCTGCTGCCTTAAGGAGGAGAGTCCCATTAGGAGCCCTCCTGAATGTAGGATGTTCCATCTAAAGAGAGAAAACGAACATGAGCGGAGTACTACAGTACACGCTATGATCATGAAGACATCACATGTATGTAGTAATGACATCACACTGACTGTTGACCCGCAGTTGTTCACAATCTATAACGTAACAGAGGATACAGTCATAATTAAAGAACAGTGAATCATGAACATCAAACTTTATCATGTTATCACAGATTTCAAACATAGATGACAACTTTATAAGGTCACGTGACGTCGTATGAAACACGGTGTATCAGTCCTGATAGAGTTCAATAAACATTTAAAACAGCATGAACATTATCTCAATGTTATCTGAACGTTGTGATAAATAGTTTATATCATCAAATCCACACAGTCAGTTTACAGTTTGTTCATTTTAAGACCTTCTTTCAGGTGTCAGGTGAGTTTGTTTTGCATTTCCTGTTTTATTTTGTAGTTCTCCTCGTGTCTACGTCTTGTATTTCTACTTCCTGCCTCCATTTTCCCGCCTGTTCTTGATGATGACCCTGATTTGTTTCACCTGTGTCAAGTTGTCCTGACTGTTGTTTTAGTTTCTTTGTCTGAAGGTGTCTGTTTCCCGCCTTACCTGTGTTCCTGCTTACGACAAGAGACACACCAACATTTTAGCTAAGGGTCACCAGTTAACACGGTCACTCCTTAAACCGAAACACCGGACGTACTGATCACGTTATTAGTCCTGATATCAGCCTCCCGGAGCTCAATAAGACACTTTAAACAGCATAAAAGTTGTCAGGCTAACACACAGTGATGATAAACAGTGAATATAATAAATCCCACGCAGTAAAATTAAAGTTTTTAAGAACTAAGTGAAGTTAATTAGCTTAATGATTCTCCAGCTGTAACATCGACGTTAAATTCTTCCACAAAGTGCCGTAAAAGCACGTCATTAACTAATAAATATGAGTTTTTAACGTGTTCCTGCTAATATTTAATGATTATTAATGAAGATTTGACTCACCACACGCTTCAGGATGTTCACATATTAAACTCCACACTACCTGAGTTGGTGAAGGGAGGAGGCAGTGAGAAATTGGAACAACTCCGGCTCTCCTATTGGCTGGCCGAAAGTCCCAAAAGTTTGATACTTAGAAATTGGAACAAATTGAGCCTTCTTATTTGCTGGAAGTTGGAACAAATTGGAACAAATACTGTACGCTGATTGTGAAGGGGGAGGAGGGAAAGGGGGGATTCTGCTGCTGCTGCGGTGCAGAAGATCGACGGTTCGATCCCCGGTCCGGGCAAAGCCGGAGAAGCTTTTCAGTGGTTAGAACATGTGAGTAATAAATGTAGACCAGTAAATATGTAATATATGTATGTTAATATCAACATACATGTACACGTTAGAAAAGACAACAATAAACAATGATGATTTCAGCCTGCAGCTTCTCTGACTGTGTATTCATCATATAAAGACTAAGTTCACCTGTCAGGTGAGTCTGGGTTGCTTCACAGGTTCTGGTCCCGGACAGTCCCCCCGGTACCGACCTCCATCCGGGTCCAGCACAGACCTTCTCCTGTCCTCAGTGCAGACCCAAAAGACCCAAACACTCTGAACTGATTCAAACAGTTATTTATTTAATTTATTTATGGTTATTATTTATTTTTATTTTTATTTATTTCCAATAAAAATGTTAAATGAAGAAAAAACTTTATTAATTAAACTTTCTGAATGAACTAATGAATCATCATATAAAGAGCGATAACAACATGTAATGGTATCTCATCTCAGGGTGATTCTGCTGTATCTGCTCCATCAATTTATTCGATGATTCGTCCAATCATCTCAGCGTTTTATTACGTGGATACAAATTATTTACAAGATGAAACATTTAATAAAGATGTATTGATTTTTGTTTAGAAGGTCACCCACTCGCCCTATAGCCCACACCATTCACTGTGCATGCGGTCCCCATAACACCCTGGACCAATGACATTTCAGCAATTAATCGCCTTAATTGAAGAGACTTTTTGCAGGCTCCCGTTTTTTCAGTTGCGGTTCCAGGAGACACTGCTGGCACATATTTTCATTTCTAGTTCAGAGGAGTTGGATGTCTGGATTACCACTCCGTTTCATATTTTCGACTGTGTTTTTCTTTTTCATATTCTGTGTGCGTCCATAAGAAGTGAGTACGTGTGGTGTTTCTGTTTTATCACCTGTCTCACTTCGTCATCATATATGTCATTATTCATACTTGTTTATTTTATATCATGTTGTTTTTGTTCATTGCTGTTTCGGATGTCTGTAGTTTCATATTTGTTTACATATTTGTTTTTATTCTCTTTACAGTTACCACACACACACACACCTACTATTTCATTTATACAATAAACAATTCATAATAACAGAGTGTGAGAGTGTCACCATCATATAATCGTTCTCACCAGACAAACTGTGGAGGTGTACAGCCAGATAATTCAGTCATTTCAATAGAGGTCTCAAGTTTGGGGATCAGAGCCAACACCTCTTTTATAATTTGAGTAATTAACCTTTAATGAAACGTAACTTTTCACCGTCCACGTCACGTTAAAACACAATTTCTCCACAAAAATATCAAACGTGTGACATTACATGATATTTTTGAGGCAACAAAATGAAACTTTAAGCTACTTTTCGGACCAGAACAAGAATTTTATTTGACTTTTTCTTTCTTCTTATTTCCATCAAAAGGCGACACAACGTCTTCAGATCCACACTGGACGACAGTAGTCTTATAAGTCTCGATGTGAGCCGGTTTATACGGTTTGTATGTTTATATGAAAAGGGAACGATACAGATTCTAACCCCATAGTATCTTCATATCTCCATTTTACTGCAAATTACAGTTGGGGCAAAAGCTGTTTGTCAGAAGTGGGATTCGAACCCACGCCTCCAGGGGAGACTGCGACCTGAACGCAGCGCCTTAGACCGCTCGGCCATCCTGACTTATACACAACATAATCCTCTCTGTCCTTTTTTTCGTTAAATCTGTACATACATGTCTCGATATTGTAAAATATTATAACACAATACGTTTATACTGTAATAAACCCCTCTTGGAGCCTGTCAGCGTTATGTTTAGTGTGTTTAGTGGCTTAGTTTACACACATATATACAGTTTACACATGAACGACTGTTGCTCCCTCTGCTGGTGTTTTAACTGCACACGTCAGATGGCTTCTTTCTGGCAGATTTATTGGCCCAGAGCGCCCTCTTCTGGCCTGTGCGGGCAAGACTAACCAATCACAAGCGTCCATCTCAAGTAGATTTCCTTATACTTAAAAATAAAAAGTCTTTAACCCTGTTGGCCATTTTCACAAGTTTGTCATAATGATCTATTTATATATTAATTAACTTTCATACGTGACTTTTTATTACCTATTGAACTAATACAAAGATCAGCTCCCTGATAAAGTGAATATATACAGATCAAGCTCTCTACCATCCACCATAGAAGCCTAAATGAAGACCTTTATCTGATCATTTTATTATAATAATTTTGTGAATTGCAGATAAACATGGAATCACCTGAAATAAAAAGTTGCATCATATCTTGAACACTATAATCACATCCTGTGTATTAAAGTAATGACAGACTAAGTCAGAACTAACTATATGTTAGAATAGGTCAAATAAACGAACAACAAAAAGTACTAATAAACTAACAGAGGAGCTACACATACAATCATACAGAAGTGATAATACTCAAGTTGACCACATGGTGGCTCTCTAACGTCACAAAATGTGCAGCATTAAAATACAAAAGAATTATTTTACCTGTAAACTGCAAATATTAAACATAACACAGTATAATGGACCAATAGCAAGTTACACTGCATTGACATTTGTGCACAATATACTATATTACTTATAACATCAACATAATCTGTATTAGTAAACTGCATCTTGTGCTTGCAGTGTTCAACGTGCTAAAAAGACGTTTTTTCCTCTCTAAAATCGACACTTCTTATTTTTATAGAGGATAAAATATAGACAGAGGACAGTACACTGTGCCACGGTACTGACTGTGTCCAGTGTCAGCAGTGCAGGACTGACCACACTTCTTGCCAGTGTTTGCCTGTACGGTCTCTTCAGGGCTGCTCCAGCTTCCACCGTGCTTGTAGCTGCACTGCTCTGTGGCTGAACAACAGACACAGGGAGGACGACTGGCAAGAGGTTCAGAGTTTGTCCTGCTGGATTGAGGATCTGAGGGGAGGGGGTTAGAAAGGGCCCTGGTGCTGGTGCTGGTGCTGGGGGTGTGACGAACAAATGTCCCTTTGGCATGATGGAGCGCGGGCGCTGACTCCAAACTGCCTGTCTCTGCTGTGCCTGACCAGCTGTACTCTCAGGCAGCCGGTACTGATGTCCTGGACGAGCTGGGAGACTAGAGAATGAATAACAAGTAATAAAATATACTGTGCAGTGCTCATACCCTTTGATACAGCTCGTACCACTTCTTCTGTCTGAGAGCTGGCCTGTTCCCTTCACCTGCCGGCCAGGCTCCAGTGCTGGCAAACTTCCTCAGACGGGACATCCACTCTGAGTCCGCCATCGCCTTGTGTGTCTTTGGCTTGGTAGAAGATGCCTTCAGTGACATGAATGAATGAATGAATGAATGAATGCATGCACATCTTTAACAGCCATGAAAACAACATATGTGCCAGCTATAAAAGCCAGACCACCAGCATCATAACGCTGCAACAATCCCACGAATGCTAGCTGTATACACTTTATGATGTTGTTGCCATTGTTAGTTAACATTATGATAATTAGCACTATCCAGCGGTGATACTGTAACAGCAGAGCAGCTGGCTGTCATTTACACAAGTGATGAATGAAGCTAAGCCTATCACACAAATAGAAAATGATTATTGAGCTCAGTAAAAACGCGTTTATCACAGAGGCAGCGGCGTCGGGCTGGTAAAAAGTACACAAAATGGACGTGAGCTAACAGCATCGGAGGAAATGGAGACAGATAACGAAGTGGTCCTACAACACACACACTCCTAGGCTTAAACTAACGTCTTATAACCTGAACAGAACTGTATTAAATATGTAAATACTCGCCATGTCGATTGAACACACGTGGTTTTTTCAATGCACCGCCTCGGCGCCGTATTCACTGCTCGCTGTAAACGCCCCCTGTCGACCACAATTTATAACATTCTCGTCCAACATTCCCGCCCTGTGATTGGTCAAAAGTTGGAGCGGGGAAGAATCCGGCGAAATGATTGGTCGTTTATTGTTGGACTTGCGAATCTGATTGGCTCTTACAGTCCAACATTCACAATGTTGCTTCTCTGCGGCTGGAGAACATTCGTCCGTCAAAGAGGGGGAAGAAGGGGGGAGAAGAAAAAAGAGGAGAAAAGGGGAAAAAATAGGAAAAAAGAGGACAAATTAGGAGATTTTGTGTCCATATCTATTTGTTGAATGTATTTCTAGCTTTCTGAAATCAAAAAGCAAAATCTTGACACTTTGGACTCGAACCTCCGAACTGTGGAATTTAAAGGGAAACTTTCAATGGAAAGTGTGTTTGAGGGGTTCCCCAGTTATGAAGCTGGGCTAGAGGGGTTGGATTGTAAATTATCAGACAATACATAACAAGTACAAAGAAATTACTGCCTTTAAGCTTCTTCCCTGCACCTTGTAGTAGTAATAGTAACTTAGTGTCAATATTTTGATAAATGATTTATGTGTAATATGAGTAAAGTGTAATGATTTTTTGCTTTTCTTCTCTCACCTACCTGCAGGACCAAAAACCTCACTGTCACAGGCTCATCACATGACTTAGATAGCATCTGAAGCCTCTCTTGTTAATAAAATACTATGTTACTGTTATTGTTGTCATTATTCAACATAACATTCACAATGCTGGACTCCAGCGGCTGCTGAGACTGAAACACCGGACGTGCTGATCACATTATTAGTCCTGATATCAGCCTCCCAGAGCTCAATAAAAAAACTTTACTTTGCTGGTTATATGATTTATATGCTAATATGTACACGTGTGTTCATCACTTTCATCATTTATTAACCACTGAAGCTCTCAAACTTTGTCCACTGTCGAGAAGAGTCACATATTAATGATCGTACATGTATATAAATGTAATATCTACAACCTCATGTACGTTATTTCTTTATCTTGTGCTGTTTATACAACCAGCTGATTTATTTCACACTTTTATATATATGTTAATGCTTAAAGTTGGCGTAAACTTTGTTGAGTTAAATGACACAGGGGAGAGAAATGTATCCCTGCTAGCTACCAAGAATATTTCTTTCCAGCATGCACTCATTGAGCAACAAACTGAACAAGCATACAATGCAACCCAGACTGAAAGCACAACTCCCATTCAAACAAATGCATTTTCACTGCAGTGCTTGATTTAATCTGAATCGGCCTTCAGAGTGTTTCAGGACCACTCACAGTATAAAGAATGGCCAGCCTATGTGTGACAAGGTTTCTGAAGAGCTGCTGTGAAGCTCAGTGTGGTGGCTCTGGTTTCTGCCATGTTGGCTCCAAGCAAATCTGAAAATAATCAAAGACGCGGATCATCAGCTGACCTGAGGTGGGCTGAATGACGCCTGGGTGCTCAAACAAGCCATCTGTAATGACACCCACCTGTCAATCAAAGCGTCCATGCTGTTAATTCTGCATAACTTTAAAGGTCCAGTGTGTAGAATTTACTTGCATCTAGTGGTCTAATCGCTGCATTGCAATCCCCTCACATCACCCTCACCTTCTCGGTGTAAAAGAGAAACAACATTTTAGAGACCCTGTCTAGAGTCACTATTTAGTTTAGTCTGTAGAAACACGGTATTTCAATATGGCGGCCTCCATGAAAGGGGACCCGCTCCCACTGTAGATATAAAAGGATAATTTTCAAATAACAAATATGAAAAGATTCTTATTTTCAGGTGATTATACATGCATGAAAACATAGTTATGAATATTATATTCCATGTTTGTCTTATTCTGAAAATAAAGGCCCCAAATCTTACACACTGCACCTTTAAGACTTAATATAATTTGAACAGGTGAGTTCTATAAAAATTCACTCTCAGTACAGTTGTCATGAATGTCGAAATTAGCTATAGAGACCAAAACTGTTTTTTGTACCAGGCTGTAAACATGTTTATTTCTGCTGTGAAGTTGGACATTTTAACATGGGGACTTTATATTTCACTAATGAACCATCTCTGTTCACAGTTTATTATTAATTTTCTTGTATTAACTTGTTTCTGTGTATATTTCCTTTAGGGAGCTTTTATTTTGTTAATCGTATTTTTTGGTGTCACTTCCTGTAAATTCGCGCCATCATCGTCCTCTCGGCTGCAGACTGCGCTGTCGGCAGGTAAGACGCTCCGAGCTCTGCGTTAAAACTCGACGAAAACCACAAACAGAGGCACTAATTTTACTCTGCACAGGTCACAAACATTGTTGTTTATTACCACGATCTTTATTTTAGCGTGTATGTGTATTTTTTTTATCGTGTGTAGCACTTTTATGTGGCGTGCTAGTTTACCGATCTCAAGCCGAGTTAATGGCGCACGCAGGCGGCTTCTCATGCGGGCCGCTGCTCTCTCCCTCTCCGCTTTAGAGTCGACATTATCGGCCCTCAACATATTCACTGGTTTTTCCGAGTTGTTTTCTACTTTGACTGCCCAGTTTGAACTATATTTTCTAATATTTAACTCTGTTTTTCAGAGTTTTCTGATGGGCAGGTGGCTTTAGCCTGATGACGTGCACCTGACGGTTAATTAGCTGACGCAACAGCCGGACTGGACCGGACTGGACCGGTTCGAGCCCAGACTCAGACCAACAGAGAAGAACAGCACACTATCAAGGTGATTTACTCTGTTACAAATGTTTAAATAGGTATAAAATAAATTCATCTTGGTTATTTCAACATGTATTTATGCATTTTTAGATTTATTTAATCCTATACTTCTACATTTACTCTTATTTGTTTTTAATTCGTTTTAAAGTGTTTTTAAATTAGTTTGTCTGCTTGTTTTTACAGGAAACTCATTTTTCATGGAGCTGTAAAGGTGCATGTGGAAACATCATGTGGAGCTGCCGTGCTGATATTCACAGGTATGAAAGCTCCTGTTTTAGATAGATAGATAGATAGATACTTTATTGATCCTGAAGAATTTAAGCATCCAGTAGCAGCATGCAAACATACATTGAACATACATTAGTATTAACCTATAACACAGTAACCATACATTAAAATTGACCTGAGAAATATATAACTATAAATAAATGTGTAACTGCGTTAAGAGATTAACCCGTGCTAAACATCTGTGCAAAGACTATAAAATAGAAAGTGATTGTAGAAATAAAAATGTTTTATGCAAATATGAGAGCACTACAAATGGGGATAAAGAACTGTGTGCGATTAAATTAGGCTGTAAACAGATGAATGAAAGGATGTGTGGATTTCTTCTGTATAGACAGTTTGTATATTTTTACAGTTTCTGTGTACGTGAATGAAACTACTTCTGAAGGGATGTAATTATAACTATGATCAGAATAAGTATTATTGGATTTAATGGAAGATTGAATGTATTAAAAGCTGAGTCAGATTATGCTGAGGTGGTCATGTGAAGTTGCTGTGCTGATATTGTTGTTCACAGATTAAACTTCTACCGTCTGGTTGGTGAGGAAGCAGCCGTCGTCGTGTCATTCCTTCGCAGAGTTCAAGATGAATGGCGTGTGGAGCCAGACAGGCTTCACCAGCAAGGTATGCTACATGAACATCTAAGACCTGTAAGATGACATGAACACAACCAAGATGGTCCCCGTCTCTCTATGCCTGCCTCTGTTTTGTGGTCAAGTTTAAGGGATACGTAGGATAAAATTGACTGACTCAGGATCATGCCAATCGATGAGTGATTAACCCATAAACATCACACTTCCTCAAAACACTTTGTTCAAAGTAATAAAGTCATGGAACATTAAAGTTTATACAAATTAAGAAAACTACATATAGTCCTGCTCTGTCCTCAGGCTGTCATTCACTTTCTGTGTCGTCCTCCACAGGGTCGTCCTCGGTGCATCGCCCTCCTGTGGCCTCCTGAGGCAGCGGTCGACGGCTGACGTTCCCGCTTCTTTGGCTGACTGCTGGAGGACCTGCTGCCGACCCCATCATCATCATCATCATCCTCACCTGGAGCTGCTGTATGATCCGAAACCTCAGACCAGGACGTGTCTGAAACACCTGTATCTATGAGAGAACATTAAGGTCCACAGTCCTTTGTTGTTCTCGCTGCTTTCCTGTCTGTCTTCAGCCGCCCAGGGTCCAGCGAGTCCTCAGTGAGTTCGTTCAGCCGTCTCTGTGATGCTACACTCTCCATACTCCATCTGTAGCCTGGTTAGTTCTGTTAGTTCTGTCATCTTTCTGTGGAGAGCTCTTACGTTCCCCATGATAACAGATGGCACTTATTGTTTGTACCGTCTTAGATTGAGCTCTGCGTCCCCGTCTCCTCACTTCAGCAGAGATCTCTGGTGTTTCCACAGAGTATGCCAACACTGCCTAATGCTAACAGCTGTTCTCAAGTGTAAACAAGAGAGCAGTGGTTTTATTTTGAAAGGGTAAACCGATGCTTCATGAAGTATGACAGAAAAAACAAAACAGATGAAGATTGTTGTCAAAACTTCTACAAACACAGAAGTTTTTCAGAGGTACTGTAACGGTCTGCCAACCACACAGCGCCATGGCAACAGAAAAAGAAAGCAGTCTTGTTAATATTCACTGATAAACAGGCTGTCATTAGAAATAAGGATGATCATGATTGTTCATAATGTTTTTTTTCTTTTTTTGCGCAAACAATTCATTCACCTTGGAGTTTTTTCAATCAATGAAACAAGCAAAGTCAATTTTTAGTTTCAAACAGGATGTATTACAACATTTATGCTAACGGTCCAAAGTCTTTTTAGGCTGGTTATCCACAGCTCTAACAGATCAGTTTTTGAAGCTTCCTGTTCTTTTGCCGCTTAGTCGTCATCCTCCGTCACCTCCATCCTCACTGTCCTGCAGCCTAGGCTCTGTCATTCTTGGAGCAGTCATAGCTCCCCCGTAGAGGGCACAGAAACACTTTTTGCCAGTCTTAGTGATGAGCTGGCTGACTACAGCCCTCACAGGTTTTTCTGCTTATAGGGCTTCGTCCTTTTCCATCATATGACTGAACAAGGTCATCTTTGGTAGAAGATTGTCCTCCGTCCTTCGCTCTGCTTCCATCATTGAGCCCACGTCGTGGTTCAGCAGACACTTGAACGTTTGACGTCAGTATTGGTCAAACTGGAGCTCACTCTAACTGAGCACCAATTGGCCGCACTCGGGGTCGCCGCCAGCCCTCAAATGCGAGCCTTGGCCTCCTCCCTAACCCTCTCAGACTTCTTTAGCTGGTGCGACTTGGATGACCCTCACCTGCGATAAGCTTGGTCCACCTGCGCCGCCTCCGCTGATGGCTGGAAGATCAGTGCAAAGGTCACAGGTTGCTTTCTGAACCGTGACTTGAAGTCCATTCTGCAGAGTCAGACAAAGTAGTTAGCCAAGTTTCACGAACAAAGAAAGATTTGACTGTAAAATATTAATAATTAACTCTAAGGTGTACAGCACCAGCTGCCGACGGGCCTTGGTCCAGGGTCAGGTGCCCCCTGCAGCAGCCTTGGTTGCCTTCTTCTTGTAGGCCGTTGTTCTGGGGACCCGCTGTTCTACAGGAAGAGGAGGAGGCTGACCGGCAGGGTCAATGCACCCTGGCAGCTGTGTTTTGGGTGGAGGAGGAGGTAGAAGGCCAGCTGAGAGCCCAGGATGCTCCTCATTGTGGTCTGGAGGAGGAGGAGGCGGCGGCGGCGGCAGTAGTCCTCTGTTGGAGGGCCCAGGCTGCTCCTCTCGGACTCCAAAGTAAAAGGGCTGTCCTTGTCTCACCTGTAAAAGGACAGCCCCTTCACTGGAGGGAGAGACTGGATGGACACGGCTGGAGCAGAGACTATTCTTGTCCCCTGCTCCAGCACAGCCCTCCCCCTCTCTTTCTGCCGCCGTGTGAACCTTTAGGACAACCACAAACTGTTTTTAGTCTCTCGAATTCAGTTAGTCCAGATTATAACACTCACCACTGGGATATGGTTTGTTGATTTAGCTCAAAGAGCTGAATGTCAGTCTGAGCCATCAACCTCGGGCTAGCCAGCACTGCCTCTCTAATGCCCACGTAGCCGGAGAGAATGAGGGACCACCGAGTCCTCGTGATCCCTCTGGAACGCGTGGCGGAGACGGCAGAGCTGGCTGCAGATGGCCTCCACCAGAGACGGCGGGCATCTCCGGGGTCGACCTCGAAGATGCAGTGGGACAGCTGCCTCATGAATGAGGGGTAAAGCTTGTGGCTTTCGGCGTTGACACCTGACACGAAGCGGCGCATCAGGTGCCAGATGTCGAGCCGAACCACGAGCTGTCCCCACTCCTGCTGGTGAAAAGAAACACAACGTGCTTTGTTTGTGCTTATACTATACGTAAATCGTTTGCGACATCGTTGAGATTCTAAACCTTTCGTACTTGGAACAAGGCAGCTGTCTTCGACACGCTGTCCTTGTTGCAGCAGACGCGGTCCACAATTAATGTGTCGGTACCGCCTCAGTAATCCGGCTGCCATAGGGGACAGGCCCTTGGAGCAGGTGAGGACGCTCATGAGGACCTGCCCGTTTTCGTTACCGATGTTGGTAACCCCGCGTACAGAGCTGACGCACGCACGCAGAGCCACTTCGAGAGAAACTTTACTCGCCTTCTTGGTGGAGTTCATCTTTAGGATGGACCCAAAGGTGGACGTGATCCTGGCCTTGTATTCATCCAGCCGCGTCAGGACGTTCTACCCGTAGACCGTCAGCAGCCAGACGGGTGACGGAAGAGGGGGCATCTGCGGTGGTGGTGGAAACCTAGCGCTGTTGCCCAGAGTGCCTGACCTCAGCTGTACAACCACCCTCAGGTCACAGGACAGCCTGCAGAAACACAGCACGTTAGAGTTTGAACACATCAAGTCCACTTCCTTCATTTATTTATTTATGTGATATTTAAATCTCCTCTTACTTGTACGTGAGTACAGTGGGGAATTGGCAGCTGTAGGTGGGGGCAGCTGCCTAACGATGCCCTGTGACCACCCGCCGACCTTCTTCTTACATCGACGGCACTCCAGGTACTCAGGGGCCATGAGATACCAGCCGTCGACGTCTAGGACCCTCCGGATGGTCCTGTACAGCCCAGCCTTTGTCAAGGACCCTGTGCACAGCCGACGTGCAAAGAAGGGGTAGGGGGACGCGGGAGGCTCGTGGTAGATCGGCCGGGCTTGTGGGGGGTACCACCAGAGATTGAGCTCGCCGGTGAGCCGAGACCTCCCCAAGCTGTCCCTGGTAAACAGCACCCGGCCGATCCACTCCTGCTGCCCTGCAGCTTTAATATCAGAGGTCAGAGCAGAGCAGCAGTGACATCCGAGACCCGATCCGAGCAACGTTACCTCAGCACTGCTAGCAGGCGGTGGAGGAGGGAGGAAGGCTGGCCCCGGCAACTCCTCCTGGATGGCAGCTGCAGGCTGCGGCGTCCATGGTGGTGGTGGCGGCACTGTCTCTGTACGACCCTGATGGGGAGTGCTAGAGGGTCATCCTGCCCTTGTGTGGCCTCCAGCAACTCCTCGTCAGTGGGCTCATCCTTGGTGGTGCTGGTGGTGGCGGAGGTGGATGCGTGCAGAGCGAGAGAGGGGCCTGTACATCTGAGGCTTGAAGAGAAATAAAACATTTCAGTACCACGACAGAAAGAGACAGCGACAGACAGACAGATGAGGAGGAGGCAAACTAAAGGAAACTACAGATTAGACCTGTTACGTTCAGTGAAGCAGGCGGCATGTCGATTAGTGATTGGATACAGACGGCGTTTAACTGAACTTACCGTCATGTTCTCTGTCAGCAGAATAATAAGAGTCAACAAGGAGTTGAAGACTTTCCATTCACAATAACATGAATGTTACATTATTGTTTACTTGCACTCCTCGATGTCAGCTGCCGCCTTGACCAGCTCATCGCCGAAGGCTCCGCTGGCATTGTCGAGGGAAAAGCCGGTGTTGTGCCGTATTAAGCACCCCTGCCGTGAAATGCACCCCCTCGTGGGAGCGCGCACAAACCACTCAGTTGTTTGGAAAGTGAAGCAATTCGCCTTAATATCGCAAACAAACACGGGAAAATACTATTTTACAATTTTAATTATTTATGAAGGAGATAGAAGAGAAGAACATCGATTACTTACAGTCTTTAAACTCTTCTAAAGAGTGTAAATCACCGATGTTCTTAACACAAAATCAGATAATAGTGAACGCAAAACACCTTTTTGTATGTTCTGTGGAAATATACCCCAGGCTCCCCAGCCATAATTACAAAATTAAATTGATTTTTTTTTTTTTTTTTTTGAGCAAGTTGAATGTATTTGACTTGGCATTTCACAAGGCTAAGTATAATGCCAGCTTTTCTTGCAGTTCATTGGTTCAAAAGTATGTGCTTTTAATTGGGTTAACTGTATATAAGATACTCCTATAGGTTGAAACAATAGTCTTCTGATCCAGAATATCACCTATAATGAAAATGTAATGTGACACACATATTTTCTGGAGCTGCCCAAAAATAGAACCATTCTGGGAAAGAGTAAATGCAGCATTGAATGAAGTATTAAGGTATGTAGTCCCCAAGAAATGTCTAGTTCTTAGCCAAAGTGTTGCTCACAGCTAGTAGAAAGGCTATCACAAGAAAATGGCTTGATGTGGACCCACCCAGTCACAGTCAGTGGTTAGATATAGTACAGGACATATTTATGATGGAAAAAATGACCTGTTCTTTAACATTAAAGGAAGATGAGTTTAACCGTAAATGGGAAAAATGGATTAGGTTTCAACATCAACAGCGATGTATAATTTAATTGATAATGTAAACTGATGAAGTGTCAAGTAATTAGTGCAATGAAATGTATTACTGGATGTAAACTGTAATTCCCTCTCAGCTGTTATTAGTTGTGTTATGTGTTCTACCTATATATGCAAAAAACAATAAAAATCAAAGTGATAAAAAGAAAAGAAAATGTAATGTGGTCTATATGACAAGTCATAACCTCTGTTTCTCACCATTAAAGGACATGTTCTCTCCATCAATTACTCTTGTTTTTAAGATATTAAATATTTTTCTTGCTGCTTTATAAAATAAAATACAATAACTAAATCCACCATTGACTGTTCTGTTGTCAGACCTATCAAACTCATACATACATTGGCACCAAAATCACAACTATAGATTTGCCTCTTCTCAGCAAGAACTATATTTTTATAACAGTGTCTGTGAAAGTGTTCAGCAGCACAACAACGCAAAACATTCAACTACTACAGTCTTTGAGCAGCATTTCTGTATGAGGGCTTATTTTGACCACGGCCGCCTCGACAAATGTCTTTACCTCTCGTGTGCCACGTTCATGAATGAAGAGTCTTTGCAGGTCTAATGCGGCATTTGTTGATCAAAGATTTTTTTTTTTCCATCGTGTGCTACAGTGCATGATGGAAGCTGCAAGGATGAAAGAAAGCACAAATTACAAATCAATTCAACTCGACATAGCAAACTAAATTAATTACTAAATTAATGTTACATATGTTGATGTACTGAGTATTTCTGACCACATAAATCAGACACATAAAATATCAAAATCAAATTTGACACAGTCCATTATCCAAGTAAAAAATCTTAAGTACCAACAAGTCATTGTTTTATTTTTATGAAACATGGAGTAATAAAATGAGCATTGTACTGATGACTTTAGCCTTGTCCAGGACCGTTCCCACCTGGCCGCACCATCGCCGGGATCCGGGTGAACCGCTGGGTGGCTGTCAGGAGGGACTACAGTCCCATTCGAGACAACGTGTTCCACAACAGGGGACAACACAGCCAACTGTTCACAAAAGAGGGAAAGAAACGTTTCTGTTCCTCTATGAGGGAAAGACTGTGGACCTCTGAGTGGCACAGAGGAGAGCAGAGGATAAAAAATGTGTTGTGTGTATTTATGTGAAATAGTTTAATAAAAAGCGTTTGACCTTTACTTCTTTCTTTGAGAAAATACTTGATGACTAAAAAAAAATTGGAACAAATGGAGCCTTCTCATTGGCTGAAAGTTGGAACAAATTGGAACAAATACTGTACGCTGATTGGGAGAGGCGGGACATCGCCGTCGTTCTGCTGCGGTGCAGAAGATCGACGGTTCGATCCCCGGTCCGGACAAATCTGGAGAAGCTTTTCAGGTGTTAGAACATGATGTGAGTTATGAATGTAGACCAGTAAATATGTACACATGTGTGTAAATATGAACATACATGTACACATGTTAGAAAAGACAACAATCAGACTGAACAAAGAGCATGATGTCTGAAGATGATGATTTCAGCCTGCAGCTTCTCTGACTGTGTTTCCATTAAGTTGAAACTTTATTAATCACGTTGAAACACACGAAGTTACTCCTCCGCATTTAACCCATCCAGGCTGGCACCTGTTGGAACACACGCATGCACATGCACAGGGTCACACACTCATAGAGACAGGTGCCATATTCACACACTGGAGCGGTGGGCATCAATACACAGCGCCCGGGTAGGTCACAGGTTCTGGTCCCGAACACCCCTCGAAAACGATTTTTTTAAATTTATTTCAGATGAAAAAAACAAAACAAAACTTTATTACTTAAACTTTTATAATGAACCAATGAGTTCAGGTCAAACCCCAAAAGAACGTTTAGAGAACGCTCCCACAACGAATAGAAACCCGAACCACCTACAGAACCTCCTCGGTGTAGTTCCCCTGGTTTTGGACAGGACGTCCTGACGAAGGAGGGGGTACAGTTAGAGCTGGATCGGCTCGGCTCAGTCAATCCTCCGGTCTCGTGCGCTCCCTCCTGCTGACATCGCGCGTGTGCCACAAAAAAAAAAAAAAATCTGATTTGGGCTTTTACTTTGAAGGAGCTCAAAAGGAACTCTCGCTTGTCTTAATATTATCGCTTTACTTTTGGGTCACGTGATCAGCGCTCGGCCAATCAGCTCAGCGCTGATCGTGTTTTCGACTTTCTACCCGCGTTGCCTGTATTTCAAAATAAGAGCGTGAAGCGCCGTTGGACTTTAACTCAAACAGAATCTGACAAACACTTTGTTACGTGGATACAAATCACTTACGAGATGGAATTTTAATAAAGACGTATTTATAGACATGATTTTAGAATATAAACTTTAGAAAAGACGAATTTTAAGGCCAAACTATGAAATATAACGTAACTTTCCCCGTGCATCTCTCAATAAAGCACAGCACAGGGGAAAGGGATGGATGGATGTGATAAATGTGCTGCATTGAATGTCTAGTGGTGTTCATATGTATCTTTGTATGAGGCTTTTGTACAGACTGCAGCAACACATTTCCTTGCACGGACAATAAATAATTAGAATAACAATAAAGTATCTATCTTTTATTTATTTATTTCACCACTCACACAACAACGAGTCTTCAGATCCACACTGGACGACAGTAAAAGCCCTAAAAGTCTCGATGTGAGCTGGTTTTGTTTACGGGCATTTATTCCAACTTGTTCCAACTTTTAGCCAATGAGAAGGCTCCATTTGTTCCAACTTTCAGCCAATGAAATGGCTCCATTTGTTCCAATTTCGAGAATCCAACTTTTGGGCCATTTTTTCAGCCAATAGGAGAGCCGGATTTGTTCCAATTTCCCACTTATCCCGCCTCCTCTGTCCCGATTCAGTTGATGCGGAGTTCAACGTACCGAGCGATCTGGTGAGTCAAATATTCATTAAATATGATGAAATATTGTTGGAAAACACGTTAAAAACTCATATTTCTGTCTGACATGAGTCACACGGAGTTCACGGTGTGTTTTTACGGCACTTTGTGCAAGATGTAATGTTATAGCCGGAGATTCATTAAGCTAATTAACTTCACGTACTTTGTAAAAACTTTAATTTCACTGCGTGGGATTTATTATATTCACTTTTTATCGTTGCTGTGTGTTAGCCTCATAACGTTCGTGCTGATTAAAACGTTTTATTGAGCTCCTGTAAGCTGATATCCGGTCATGTATGTTTGAAATCTGTGATAACATGATGATAAAGTTTGATGTTCATGATTCACTGTTCTCTAATTATGACTGTATCCTCTGTTACGTTATAGACTGTGAACAACTACGAGTCAACAGTCAATGTGATGTCATTACTACATACATGTGATGTCTTCATGATCATAGCGTGTACTGTAGTACTCTGCTCATGTTCGTTTCTCTCTTTAGATGGAACATCCTACGTTCAGGAGGGCCCCAAATGGGACGCTTGTCCTAAAGGCGTCCCCGGCCGCCCGCCGGCGTCATATAGGGCGAAGAAGTCCGAGGAGGTGGATGCGGAGGCCTGGGCCCACGTCGCCTCCGAGGGTGGCGACACCAGTAACGCCACCCTCGTCCTCAGCCGGTGGAAGGTCCAGTTCGGGCGGTACCTTGGGGAGACCTTCCACTCGCTCCTGGAGAACGACGTGGGCTTCGGCGTCAGTCTGGTCGCCTCCCACCAGAAGGAGCGAGAGAGGACTCGGTCCGCGCTGATGGCCAACAAGGTGGAGTATTTCAGTCTGATTCATCCGATTCAATTTCAGGGATGAAAGTTTTAACCTCTCTTTCTGAACTTACAGGACGCCTTCACCCGCTACTCCTCGGCATACCCTGACTTTGCGGAGGCGGTCAGATTCCACCGGGCGTCCAAGGAGGCGCGGGTGAAGTCCCTCCAACCCCGCCAAGAGGGACAGGCACTTGTTGGCTTTGGGGACTTTAAATTTGAGACCCTGCAGAGCCTGCACGAGTCTGAGGACCCCCCAAAGATCCGGTACGTTGTACTACAATGTGGAGCGTGATTGAGTCGCCATATTGATGATAAAGAATCGTACGACAAGTTGTTGTTCTACACAGATTTGTCAACTACCTCTGGAGGAAGGCGCCAGCTCCAGGCACGCAGATGGAGAACGCCGTCCGCTATGTCAGGTCCAGAGACAGGCAGAGAGCTGCTCCTGCTGGTGCTGCATCCGTCGCCGCCCCCACCACTAGCAGCAGCAGCAGCAGCAGGAGCACAGCCTCTGTCCCAGCCGCAATGAAGGCCAAGAGTGCATTGCAGTACGTGTTTTATTGTGAAGCTGTCTGAGTTCCGATGGATGAGAGATGTGTCACACTCTGGATGTTGTTACTTGTCACTGTGTGATTACAGCTTTCTCCAGACCGGCTCTTCCCTCCACCTCGTCAGCGGAGCCTTCGGACGAAGAGCTGGTCAAGGCGGTAGTTGACTTTGAGGAGTGTAAGTAGTAAACAGTAATGTAGCATTCATGTAATTGTGAACAGAAATCTCAAACTCTTTGTTGACTCTTTTTTTTATTCTGCTTTATAAACGTTTCTGTAATCAGAGAAGGACAGAGAACACGAAGGTAAGTTCACTTAAACACCGTCTGTACTCCTCTCAGATCTCGTTATTTCCTCTAGGAAATATCTGCTTTACATTAACGCCGTCCTCTTTCCTCCTCGTCTGTCTGTCTGTCAGCTGTCTGCTCGGACTGACCTCGGGCCCTGCAAGCTGGCCCAGCGCCAGGCCGTCACAGGTTGCCGTGCAGAGCCGAGGAGCTGCTGGTTGCTGAGAATGAGCTGAGTCTCCGTCGTCCTGCCCCCGCCGGTCTCTCTCTTTACAGCAGACGTTGGAGGTCCAGCAGCAGTGGGGGTCGTGGCCCCTCTGGTAGGAATGCAGGGGGAGGAGCTGTGATTGAACCTATTGTCCTTCCGCCTTCCACCCACCAAACCTCATTGCATAGATTACCCAGAAGCCCTATGTGCTCTCAGCAGAGCACACAGTGACTAAAATAACCATAAAATATGTCAGATTGGGTTATTATGGCTCATTCTAGGCTCATAGATCAAGCCCTCCACATACCAGCCACTCAAGACTGGCATGTCCCATGTCTGAAAGTCACACATAGCTCACTGTAGAGCCCTCAGAACTGATTTCTGACACCACCCTGACTCTGGGTCGCCCCGGCACAGTCACCTATATGTGGAATCCAGAAATATTGCTCTGTTGTGTTACTCCGGTAGCACATATACTAAAATTGGAACGATACAGAGAAGATTAGCATGGCCCCTGCGCAAGGATGACACGCAAATTCGTGAAGCGTTCCTTCTTTATGCCTAAAACCCTGAGTTTTTGAATAAAAATATGATTTTTCATCATTTTAATATTTTGGCCCAACAGCGACACCCCAGGCCGAAGTCGGTACTGCAGCCCAGCGGCGGCAGCAGAGGGTTAGCGTTGCAGCTTGATCTCATGTGTGGAAGGACTGCAACAAAGGCCATCTGCAGCCAGCTCTGCCGTCTCCACCCCGCGGCCACGAGGGTCGGAGGGATCACGAGGACTCGGTGGTCCCTCATCCTCTCTGACTACGTGGCCATCAGAGAGGCAGTGCCAGCTAGCCCGAGGTTGATGGCTCAGACAGACATTCAGCTGTTTGAGCTAAATCAAAGAACCATATCCCAGTGGTGAGTTTGAGGCAAACACATTCTGTGTGTGTTGTAATCTGGACTGTGACTGAATTCGAGAGACTAAAGACAGTCTGTGTTTGTCCTTCAGGTTCTGCCGGAGGCAGAAGGAGAGGGCGAGGGCTGTGCTGGAGCAGGGGACGGGGATAGTCTCTGCTCCAGCCGTGTCCATCCACCCTCTGCCTCCAGTGAGGGGGCTGTCCTCTGTGCAGGTGGGACGAGGACAGCCCTTTCACTTTCACGTGCCGGAGGAGCAGCAGCCTGGGCCCTCCGCCAACAGAGGACTGCCGCCACCGCCGCCTCCTCCTCCAGGCCACAGCGAGGAGCAGCCTGGGCCCTCTGCCGGCCTCCTCCCTCCTCCTCCACCCACACAACAACCTCCTCTTCCTGTAGAACAGCGGGTGCCAAGAACAACGGCCTACAGGAAGAGGAAGGCAGCCGAGGCTGCTGCTGCCGCAGGGGGCACCTGGCCCTGGACTAAGGCCCGCCAGCAGCCGGTGCAGTACACCTGCAGCAGCTATGGCCAGCCTAAAAACTCGAGACTGGCCACACCGCTGCATCGCAGGTGTGTCGTACTGTGCCGCTGTCGGCAGGAAATCTGTGGAGGAGTGGAGGGAGGAGATGAAGAAGAAGAAAGGAGGAGGAGGCGACCAAGGGGACTGATTTTATTTGATTTGATTTTCTGATATGAAGGCCATTTTATTTGTATGTAATGTATATATTTGTTGTAAATAACTTCTTAGAAGACACACACTTTTATTTTGCTTTTTTATTTTGGTGTTTGTGTCCACCTGTTGGAGCATGTCACCAGGAACTGTTTGGGTTTTTCAAAATAAAAGACTCAAGCTCATTCTGAAGTTTGTTTGGAAGCTTTATTATAATATAATATATTTATATATTATTAAAGTGCAACACAAGTACATAATACATATATTTATCTCTTCTTATCTCTAGGTTATGAAGGTTTTTATTTTTCATACAAATTCCTACATGTATACATATTTACCTTTATTCATTACTTACATTCATTCATTTAATACTCACATTCATTCATTACGTACCTTTTCTCTTATACTTCATGCATTCATCTTACGTTGTCCCTTGTCCCGAGCGGGGATCGAACCGCCGATCTCCCGCACCGCGGCGTAGCGGCGCTTGGAGGAGCGGGGGCGCCCCGCCCCCCTTTCCCCCCCCTCCTTCGACAGAGAAGAATGAGCAGTAACCGCATACGGGATGACACGCAAATTCGTGAAGCGTTCCTTCTTTATGCCTAAAACCCTGAGTTTTTGAATAAAAATATGATTTTTCATCATTTTAATATTTTGGCCCAACAGCGACACCCCAGGCCGAAGTCGGTACTGCAGCCCAGCGGCGGCAGCAGAGGGTTAGCATTGCAGCTTGATCTCATGTGTGGAAGGACTGCAACAAAGGCCATCTGCAGCCAGCTCTGCCGTCTCCACCCCGCGGCCACGAGGGTCGGAGGGACCACGAGGACTCGGTGGTCCCTCATCCTCTCCGACTACGTGGCCATCAGAGAGGCAGTGCCAGCTAGCCCGAGGTTGATGGCTCAGACAGACATTCAGCTGTTTGAGCTAAATCAAAGAACCATATCCCAGTGGTGAGTTTGAGGCAAACACATTCTGTGTGTGTTGTAATCTGGACTGTGACTGAATTCGAGAGACTAAAGACAGTCTGTGTTTGTCCTTCAGGTTCTGCCGGAGGCAGAAGGAGAGGGCGAGGGCTGTGGACACCGCTGGAGCAGAGACTATCCCCGTCCCCTGCTCCAACCGTGTCTGTCCACCCTCTGCCTCCAGTGAGGGGGCTGTCCTCTGTGCAGGTGGGACGAGGACAGCCCTTTCACTTTCACGTGCCGGAGGAGCAGCAGCCTGGGCCCTCCGCCAACAGAGGACTGCCGCCACCGCCGCCTCCTCCTCCAGGCCACAGCGAGGAGCAGCCTGGGCCCTCTGCCGGCCTCCTCCCTCCTCCTCCACCCTCACAACAACCTCCTCTTCCTGTAGAACAGCGGGTGCCAAGAACAACGGCCTACAGGAAGAGGAAGGCAGCCGAGGCTGCTGCTGCCGCAGGGGGCACCTGGCCCTGGACTAAGGCCCGCCAGCAGCCGGTGCAGTACACCTGCAGCAGCTATGGCCAGCCTAAAAACTTGAGACTGGCCACACCGCTGCATCGCAGGTGTGTCGTACTGTGCCGCTGTCGGCAGGAAATCTGTGGAGGAGTGGAGGGAGGAGATGAAGAAGAAGAAAGGAGGAGGAGGCGACCAAGGGGACTGGTTTTATTTGATTTGATTTTCTGATATGAAGGCCATTTTATTTGTATGTAATGTATATATTTGTTGTAAATAACTTCTTAAAAATAAGACACACACTTTTATTTTGCTTTTTTATTTTGGTGTTTGTGTCCACCTGTTGGAGCATGTCTCCAGGAACTGTTTGGGTTTTTCAAAATAAAAGACTCAAGCTCATTCTGAACTTTGTTTTGAAGCTTTATTATAATATATTATAATATATTTATATATTATTAAAGTGCAACACAAGTACATAATACATATCTCTTCTTATCTCTAGGTTGTAAAGGTTTTATTTTTCATACAAATTCCTACATGTATACATATTTACCTTTATTCATTACTTACATTCATTCATTCATTTAATACTCACATTCATTCATTACTTACCTTTTCCCTTACACTTCATGCATTCATCTTACATTGTCCCTTGTCCCGAGCGGGGATCGAACCGTCAATCTCCCGCACCGCGGCGTAGCGGCACTTGGAGGAGCGGGGGCGGGGGCGGGCGCCCCCCTTTCCCCCCCCTCCTTCGACAGAGAAGAATGAGCAGTAACCGCATACGGGCATTTGTTCCAACTTGTTCCAACTTTTAGCCAATGAGAAGGCTCCATTTGTTCCAACTTTCAGCCAATGAAATGGCTCCATTTGTTCCAATTTCGAGAATCCAACTTTTGGGCCATTTTTTCAGCCAATAGGAGAGCCGGATTTGTTCCAATTTCCCACTTATCCCGCCTCCTCTGTCCCGATTCAGTTGATGCGGAGTTCAACGTACCGAGCGATCTGGTGAGTCAAATATTCATTAAATATGATGAAATATTGTTGGAAAACACGTTAAAAACTCATATTTCTGTCTGACATGAGTCACACGGAGTTCACGGTGTGTTTTTACGGCACTTTGTGGAAGATATAATGTTATAGCCGGAGATTCATTAAGCTAGTTAACTTCACGTACTTTGTAAAAACTTTAATTTCACTGCGTGGGATTTATTATATTTACTTTTTATCGTTGCTGTGTGTTAGCCTCATAACGTTCGTGCTGATTAAAACGTTTTATTGAGCTCCTGTAAGCTGATATCGGGCCTGATAGGTGATCGATATGTCCGGAGGTTTATTTAACGTTACTTTGCTTCTTGACAATCTTTCAAATTTTTTCTAAATATACTAAATATACTGATAAATTCGGCACACGTACGTAAAATGATGAGGAGCATGAAATTATGATTAAACGGGATCCGCTGTCATGCACCTGCCACGAAAGACTGTCTTAAAATGAATGAACAAACTGTAATTTATTGAGCTATTGGAGGCTGATATCAGGGCTGATTCACCGTGATTCATTTATAAAGCACGTCATGTGTGTTTCAAATGTGTGATAACATGATGATAAAGTTTGATGTTCATGATTCACTGTTCTCTAATTATGACTGTGTTCTCTGTTATGTTATAGACTGTGAACACCTACAAGTAAACGTAAGTTGAAAATAAACTACCAAAAGTCAATGTTATGTCATTACTGTGACATCATGTGATGTGTTCATGATCATAGCGTGTACTGTAGTACTCTGCTCATGTTCGTTTTCTCTCTTTAGATGGAACATCCTACATTCAGAAAGGCCCCAAATGGGACGCTCCTTTTAAAGGCGTCCCCGGCCGCCCAAGCCTTCGTCCCCCGGCAAGCTGCCGGGGGCCAAACGTCGTATAGGGCGAAGAAGTCCGAGGAGGTGGATGCGGAGGCCTGGGCCCACGTCGCCTCCGAGGGTGGCGACACCAGCAACGCCACCCTCGTCCTGAGCCGGTGGAAGGTCCAGTTTGCGCTATCTTGGGAAGACCTTCCACTGGCTCCTGGAGAACGACGTGGGCTACAGCGTCAGTCTGGTCGCCTCCCACCAGAAGGAGCGAGAGAGGATGGGTCCCTGCTGATGGCCAACAAGGTGGTGTACTTGAGTCTGATTCATCTGTTTCAATTCAACTTCAGCGCTGAAAGTTTTAACCTCTCTTTGTGAACTTACAGGACGCCTTCACCTGCTACTCCTCGGCGTACCCTGACTTTGCGGAAGCGGTCAGATTCCACCGGGTGTCCGAGGAGGCGCGGGTGAGGTCCCTCCAACCCCGCCAAGAGGGACAGGCACTTGTTGGCTTCGGGGACTTTAAATTTGAGACCCTGCAGAGCCTGTACGAGTCCGAGGACCCCCCAAAGATCTGGTACGTTGTACTACAATGTGGAGCGTGATTGAGTCGCCATATTGACGATAAAGAATCATACGACAAGTTGTTGTTCTGCACAGATTTGTCAACTACCTCCGGAGGAAGGCGCCAGCTCCAGGCACGCAGATGGAGAACGCCGTCCGCTATGTCAGGTCCAGAGACAGGCAGAGAGCTGCTGCTGCTGCTGCGTCGTCCACCACCACCACCACAGCTGCTGCTGCTGCATCCGTCGCCGCCGCCACCGCTAGCAGCAGCAGGAGCACAGCCTCTGTCCCAGCCGCAATGAAGGCCAAGAGTGCATTGCAGTACGTGTTTTATTGTGAAGCTGTCTGAGTTCCGATGGATGAGAGATGTGTCACACTCTGGATGTTGTTACTTGTCACTGTGTGATTACAGCTTCCTCCAGACCGGCTCTTCCCTCGTCAAAGAGGTCGGTCAAGGCGGTAGTTGACATCGAGGAGTGTAAGTAGTAAACAGTAATGTAGCATTCAGGTAATTGTGAACAGAAATTCTCAAACTCTTTGACTCTTTTTTTAACTCTGCCTTATAAACGTTTCTGTAATCAGAGAAGGACAGAGAACACGACGGTAAGTTCAGTTAAACGCCGTCTGTATCCAATCACTAACCGACATGCAGGCCGAACTAGTGCATCTGTAGAGTCACATGTTCCTCATCTTCTCCTCCTGAACTCCTCAGACCGCCGCCTGCTTCACTGAACTTAACAGGTCTAATCTGTAGTTTCCTTTAGTTTGCCTCCTCCTCATCTGTCTGTCTGTCGCTGTCTCTTTCTGTCGTGGTACTGAAATGTTTTATTTCTCTTTAAGCCTCAGATGTACAGGCCCCTCTCTCGCTCTGCCCGCATCCACCTCCGCCACCACCACCACCAGCCAGGAGGAGTTGCCGGGGCCAGCCTTCCTCCCTTCTACACCGCCTGCTAGCAGTGCTGAGGTAACGTTGCTCGGATCGGGTCTCGGATGTCACTGCTGCTCTGTCCTCTGATATTGAAGCTCTCTGTTGTTTTTCTCTGTCCAGCTGCTGCCTGAGTCCTGGCGTGCAGCTCTCACTGCAGGGCAGCAGGAGTGGATCGGCCGGGTGCTGTTTACCAGGGACAGCTTGGGGAGGTCTCGGCTCACCGGCGAGCTCAATCTCTGGTGGTATCCCCCACAAGTCTGGCCGATCTACCACCAGCCTCCCGCGTCCCCGGGGGACAGTTTCCACCACCGCCCCAGATGCCCCCTCTACCTTCACCCGTCTGGCTGCTGACGGTGTACGGGTACGACGTCCAGACATGGCTGGACGAGTACAAGGCCAGGATCACGTCCACCTTCGGGTCCATCCTAAAGATGGACTCCACCAAGAAGGCCAGTAAAGTAAACTCGGTTGTCCCTCATCCTCTCCGACTACGTGGCCATCAGAGAGGCAGTGCTGGCTAGCCCGAGGTTGATGGCTCAGACTGACATTCAGCTCTTTGAGCTGAATCAAAGCACAATCTCCCAGTGGTTCTGTCGTAGGCAGAAAGAGAGATGTAGGACTGTGCTGGAGCAGGGGACAGGAATAATCTCTGCTCCAGCCGTGTCCCTCCAGTGAAGGGGCTGTCCTTTGTACAGGTGAGACAAGGACAGCCCTTTCATTTTGACGTCCCGGAGGAGCAGCCACGTCCGAGCCATCCAGTCTGGCTGCCCCCGCCCATCCCGTGGCCCCTGAAGTTCAGGCTCCTGCTTCCCAGCAGTCCTCCTCAGACTCTGAGGTAAGTTCACAGACAAAGTACCGCTAATAATAATAATAATAATAATAATAATAATGTCTTCCTTTCTCGTATTTCTCCTCAGGAGGAGATTCAGGGTCCCAATGGCCAGCCCGGATAAAAGCACGTCCTGAAGCTGGCCACGGCCCTGGTGGAAGCCAGGAGCCTTCAGGGGCTCTCCAACACCAGGGTAGACGGACTCATCCTGCTCTTCTTATCTTAGAGTCTCTGACGGTAAGACTCCTCTCAGATCTCGTTATTGCCTCTAGTAAATATCTGCTGTACATTAACGCTGTCCTCTTTCCTCCTCGTCTGTCTGTCTGTCAGCTGTCTGCTCGGACTGACCTCGGGCCCTGCAAGCTGGCCCAGCACCAGGCCGTCACAGGTTGCCGTGCAGAGCCGAGGAGCTGCTGGTTGCTGAGAATGAGCTGAGTCTCCGTTGTCCTGCCCCCGCCGGTCTCTCTCTTTACAGCAGACGTTGGAGGTCCAGCAGCAGTGGGGGTCGTGGCCCCTCTGGTAGGAATGCAGGGGGAGGAGCTGTGATTGAACCTATTGTCCTTCCGCCTTCCACCCACCAAACCTCATTGCATAGATTACCCAGAAGCCCTATGTGCTCTCAGCAGAGCACACGGTGACTAAAATAACCATAAAATATGTCAGATTGGGTTATTATGGCTCATTCCAGGCTCATAGATCAAGCCCTCCACATACCAGCCACTCAAGATTGGCGTGTCCCATGTCTGAAAGTCACACATAACTCACTGTAGAGCCCTCAGAACTGGTTCTGCCACCACCCTGACTCTGGGTCGCCCCGGCACAGTCACCTATATGTGGAATCCAGAAATATTGCTCTGTTGTGTTACTCCAGTAGCACATATACTAAAATTGGAACGATACAGAGAAGATTAGCATGGCCCCTGCGCAAGGATGACACGCAAATTCGTGAAGCGTTCCTTCTTTATGCCTAAAACCCTGAGTTTTTGAATAAAAATATGATTTTTCATCATTTTAATATTTTGGCCCAGCAGCGACACCTCAGGCTGAAGTCGGTACTGCAGCCCAGCGGCGGCAGCAGAGGGTTAGAGTTGCAGCTTGATCTCATGTGTGGAAGGACTGCAACAAAGGCCATCTGCAGCCAGCTCTGCCGTCTCCACCCCGCGGCCACGAGGGTCGGAGGGACCACGAGGACACGGTGAGTTTGACGCAGACACATTCTGTGTGTGTTGTAATCTGGACTGTGACTGAATTCGAGAGACTGAAAACAGTCTGTGTTTGTCCTTCAGGTTCTGCCGGAGGCAGAAGGAGAGGGGGAGGGCTGTGCTGGAGCAGGGGACGGGGATAGTCTCTGCTCCAGCCGTGTCCATCCACCCTCTGCCTCCAGTGAGGGGGCTGTCCTCTGTGCAGGTGGGACAAGGACAGCCCTTTCACTTTCATGTGCCGGAGGAGCAGCAGCCTGGGCCCTCCGCCAACAGAGGACTGCCGCCACCGCCGCCTCCTCCTCCAGGCCACAGCGAGGAGCAGCCTGGGCCCTCTGCCGGCCTCCTCCCTCCTCCTCCACCCACACAACAACCTCCTCTTCCTGTAGAACAGCGGGTGCCAAGAACAACGGCCTACAGGAAGAGGAAGGCAGCCGAGGCTGCTGCTGCCGCAGGGGGCACCTGGCCCTGGACTAAGGCCCGCCAGCAGCCGGTGCAGTACACCTTCAGCAGCTATGGCCAGCCTAAAAAACTCGAGACTGGCCACACCGCTGCATCGCAGGTGTGTTGTACTGTGCAGCTGTCGGCAGGAAATCTGTGGAGGAATGGAGGGAGGAGATGAAGACAAGAGGAGGAGGAGGCGACCAAGGGGACTGATTTTATTTGATTTGATTTTCTGATATGAAGGCCATTTTATTTGTATGTAATGTATATATTTGTTGTAAATAACTTCTTAAAAATAAGACACACACTTTTATTTTGCTTTTTTATTTTGGTGTTTGTGTCCACCTGTTGGAGCATGTCTCCAGGAACTGTTTGGGTTTTTCAAAATAAAAGACTCAAGCTCATTCTGAACTTTGTTTTGAAGCTTTATTATAATATATTATAATATATTTATATATTATTAAAGTGCAACACAAGTACATAATACATATCTTTGTGTCTTCTTATCTCTAGGTTGTAAAGGTTTTTATTTTTCATACAAATTCCTACATGTATACATATTTACCTTTATTCATTACTTACATTCATTCATTCATTTAATACTCACATTCATTCATTACTTACCTTTTCCCTTACACTTCATGCATTCATCTTACCTTGTCCCTTGTCCCGAGCGGGGATCGAACCGTTGATCTCCCGCACCGCGGCGTAGCGGCGCTTGGGGGAGCGGGGGCGCCCCGCCCCCCTCCCCCCTCCTCCTTCGACAGAGAAGAATGAGCAGTAACCGCATACGGGCATTTGTTCCAACTTGTTCCAACTTTTAGCCAATGAGAAGGCTCCATTTGTTCCAACTTTCAGCCAATGAAATGGCTCCATTTGTTCCAATTTCGAGAATCCAACTTTTGGGCCATTTTTTCAGCCAATAGGAGAGCCGGATTTGTTCCAATTTCCCACTTATCCCGCCTCCTCTGTCCCGATTCAGTTGATGCGGAGTTTAACGTACCGAGCGATCTGGTGAGTCAAATATTCATTAAATATGATGAAATATTGTTGGAAAACACGTTAAAAACTCATATTTCTGTCTGACATGAGTCACACGGAGTTCACGGTGTGTTTTTACGGCACTTTGTGGAAGATATAATGTTATAGCCGGAGATTCATTAAGCTAGTTAACTTCACGTACTTTGTAAAAACTTTAATTTCACTGCGTGGGATTTATTATATTTACTTTTTATCGTTGCTGTGTGTTAGCCTCATAACGTTCGTGCTGATTAAAACGTTTTATTGAGCTCCTGTAAGCTGATATCCGGTCATGTATGTTTGAAATCTGTGATAACATGATGATAAAGTTTGATGTTCATGATTCACTGTTCTCTAATTATGACTGTATCCTCTGTTACGTTATAGATTGTGAACAACTACGAGTCAACAGTCAGTGTGATGTCATTACTACATACATGTGATGTCTTCATGATCATAGCGTGTACTGTAGTACTCTGCTCATGTTCGTTTCTCTCTTTAGATGGAACATGCTACATTCAGGAGGGCCCCAAATGGGACGCTTGTTTTAAAGGCGTCCCCGGCCGCCCAAGCCCTCAAACATCATACAGGGCAAAGAAGTCCGAGGAGGTGGATGCGGAGGCCTGGGCCCACGTCGCCTCCGAGGGTGGCGACACCAGTAACGCCACCCTCATCCTCAGCCGGTGGAAGGTACCTTGGGGAGACCTTCCACTGGCTCCTGGAGAACGACGTGGGCTACTGCGTCATTCTGGTCGCCTCCCACCAGAAGGAGCGAGAGAGGACGGGGTCTCAGTCCCTGCTGATGGCCAACGAGGTGGAGTACTTCAGTCTGATTCATCCGATTCAATTTCAGCGCTGAAAGTTTTAACCTCTCTTTGTGAACCTTCACCGGTACTCCTCGGCGTACCCTGACTTTATTGTGAAGCTGTCTGAGTTTTGATGGATGAGCAATGCATCACATTCTGGATGTTGTTGTGTGTGTGTGTGTGTGTGTGTGTGTGTGTGTGTGTGTGTGGTTTATTCTTCTTACAGATTTGCGGCCTTTGTCTCTGGACGGCGTTCTCTGTCTGCGGTGGAAATGCAGATCAAGAAGATGGTGGCCCCTAAGCCTGCATTTCCAGGTCAGTTCAGCCTAAATGAAAAAAGTAAATCCATCCACAGTTACACTTTGTGGTTGACTGTACTTTCTGCGTTCCTTCTCTGTCACTGTGTGATTACAGCTTCCTCCAGACCGGCTCTTCCCTCCACCTCGTCAAAGAGGTCGGTCAAGGCGGTAGTTGACATCGAGGAGTGTAAGTAGTAAACAGTAATGTAGCATTCAGGTAATTGTGAACAGAAATTCTCAAACTCTTTGACTCTTTTTTTATTATTCTGCTTTATAAACGTTTCTGTAATCAGAGAAGGACAGAGAACACGACGGTAAGTTCAGTTAAACGCCGTCTGTATCCAATCACTAACCGACATGCTGGCCGAACTAGTGCATCTGTAGAGTCACATGTTCCTCATCTTCTCCTCCTGAACTCCTCAGACCGCCGCCTGCTTCACTGAACTTAACAGGTCTAATCTGTAGTTTCCTTTAGTTTGCCTCCTCCTCCTCATCTGTCTGTCGCTGCAGCTCATCTGTGCGCCGTCATTCAAAATGAACACAAACCTCTCTTTCTGTCGTGGTACTGAAATGTTTTATTTCTCTTTAAGCCTCAGATGTACAGGCCCCTCTCTCGCTCTGCCCGCATCCACCTCCGCCACCACCACCACCAGCACCAGCTCAAAGGATGAGCTCACTGACGAGGAGTTGCTGGAGGCCACACAAGGGCAGGATGACCCTCCGGCACTCCCCGTCAGGGTCCAGGGTCGTACAGAGACGGCACCACCACCACCACCACCACGGCGGCCGCTGCAGCCTGCAGCTGCCATCCAGGAGGAGTTGCCGGGGCCAGCCTTCCTCCCTTCTCCACCGCCTCCTAGCAGTGCTGAGGTAACGTTGCTCGGATCGGGTCTTGGATGTCACTGCTGCTCTGTCCTCTGATATTGAAGCTCTCTGTTGTTTTTCTCTGTCCAGCTGCTGCCTGAGTCCTGGCGTGCAGCTCTCACTGCAGGGCAGCAGGAGTGGATCGGCCGGGTGCTGTTTACCAGGGACAGCTTGGGGAGGTCTCGGCTCACCGGAGAGCTCAATCTCTGGTGGTACCCCCCACAAGCCCGGCTGATCTACCACGAGCCTCCCGCGTCCCCCGGAGGGTAGTTTCCACCACCGCCCCAGATGCCCCCTCTACCTTCACCCTTCCGGCTGCTGACGGTGTACGGGTACGACGTCCTGACGCGGCTGGACGAGCACAAGACCAGGATCACGTCCACCTTCGGGTCCATCCTAAAGATGGACTTCACCAAGAAGGCGAGTAAAGTTTCTCTCAAAGCCGCTCTGCACGCGTGCGCTGTCCCTGCACGCGGGCTAACGTTTGGAAACTTTCTCCCCCGTCCAGGTGGCGAAGAAGCTCACCGGTACCACATCTGACACGGCCGCCTGGATTACCAACGTCGGCAACGAACATGGGCCAAGTCCTCATGAGCGTCCTCACCTGCACCGAGGGCTCCGAGGGCCTGTCCCCCATGGCGGCCGGATTAATGAGGCGGTACCGACTCGCCGGGGTACCTCCCTCCCAGCTCATCTACGTGGACCGCGACTGCTGCAACAGGGACAGCGTGTCGAAGACAGCTGCCTTGTTCCAGGTACGAAACGTTTAGAATCTCAATGATGTCGTACAAATAGCACGAGTTTAAACAAAGCGCATTGTGTTTCTTTTCACCCGCAGGAGTGGGGACAGCTCGTGGTTCGGCTCGACATCTGGCACCTGATGCGGTGCCTTGCGGCAGGTGTCACCACCGAGAGCCACGAGCTGTACCCCCCAAGCGGTCCAAGCAGGCTGACAAAGGGCGGAGTCAGCTTGCCTGTCTACTGCTGTGCGAGGGGCTCCACGTCTCTGGAGTCCTTCCACCTACACCGGTTCATCCCAGGTACTTGTAGTTTTATTTATTTATATTATATATATATATATATAAATATATATATATAAATATATATATATATTTATATATATATATATAAATATATATATATATAAATATATATATATATATATATATATATATATATATATATATATATATATATATATTTTCCTCTTACTTTTGTTATTTGCACACACTCGATGCAAACGTAAACTCATTTTTCTAAAACCTGCTTCCTTCCTCGGGGACACATGCTTGCTCAAAGTCCTTCCAGGCGTTCTTGGTCGATGGACTGGTGAAGTGGAACGAGGATCGTGCAGTGGCAGCTGCACCGCCGGTTGCAGCTGAGGGACGAGAGGCATCTCTGCACTCCTACACTGGCCACCTCAAGCACGTCCTTAACCATAAGAGCCAACGGGTGCTTGGCCTTCAGATGGTTAAGGACTTCACCAAGCCTGCCGAGTACACGGGTACGTGAGGTGAAAACACTTTGTTCCAACATCCAAACTGTGAGGAAAGTCTTTGCTTCATGTTTTTTTTTGTTGTGTGACAGGGGAACTCATCGTGGTGGAGTTCCTCTACCAGCAGATGGGCAGAGTGCTTGAGGACGTCAGCTTGGACCCTGACACTCCGGATGTGGCTGCTGCCATCCAGGAGCTCGAGGAGGCGGATGAGGGCATCGAGGAGGACGTCGAGGAGGACCCCACCATCTTCGAGCCCGACGCCCCATCTGCCAACACAGCAGCAGCAGCCCGGTCAGGTGATCCAGCTGACGCACCCAAGTCTGAGCCATCCGGTCCGGCCGCCCCCGCCCCTCCCGAGGCCCCTGAAGTTCAGGCTCCTGCTTCCCAGCAGTCCTCCTCAGACTCTGAGGTAAGTTCACAGGCAAACTACCGCTAATGATGAGGATCATGTTAATAATAATAACAATAATAATAATAATAATAATAATAATAATGTCTTCCTTTCTCGTGTTTCTCCTCAGGAGGAGATTCAGGGTCCCGATGGCCAGCCCGGATGTCAACACGTCCTTAAGCTGGCCCCTGGTGGAAGCCAGGAGCCTTCAGGGGCTCTCCGACACCAGGGTAGACAGACTCATCCTGCTCTGGAATCGCCTGCCAGAGCAGGACAAGCAGAGAGTCGTCTACCCTCCCAGACACCGGGAGAGGCTTCAAGGCAGCGAAGGGGAAGAACACCTCCTGTCCTGGAAAGGAGAGTCTCCAACGGTAAGAGTCCTCTCAGATCTCGTTATTTCCTCTAGTAAATATCTGCTTTACATTAACGCTGTCCTCTTTCCTCCTCGTCTGTCTGTCTGTCAGCTGTCTGCTCGGACTGACCTCGGGCCCTGCAAGCTGGCCCAGCACCAGGCCGTCACAGGTTGCCGTGCAGAGCCGAGGAGCTGCTGGTTGCTGAGAATGAGCTGAGTCTCCGTCGTCCTGCCCCCGCCGGTCTCTCTTTACAGCAGACGTTGGAGGTCCAGCAGCAGTGGGGGTCGTGGCCCCTCTGGTAGGAATGCAGGGGGAGGAGCTGTGATTGAACCTATTGTCCTTCCGCCTTCCACCCACCAAACCTCATTGCATAGATTACCCAGAAGCCCTATGTGCTCTCAGCAGAGCACACGGTGACTAAAATAACCATAAAATATGTCAGATTGGATTATTATGGCTCATTCTAGGCTCATAGATCAAGCCCTCCACATACCAGCCACTCAAGATTGGCATGTCCCATGTCTGAAAGTCACACATAGCTCACTGTAGAGCCCTCAGAACTGATTTCTGACACCACCCTGACTCTGGGTCGCCCCGGCACAGTCACCTATATGTGGAATCCAGAAATATTGCTCTGTTGTGTTACTCCGGTAGCACATATACTAAAATTGGAACGATACAGAGAAGATTAGCATGGCCCCTGCGCAAGGATGACACGCAAATTCGTGAAGCGTTCCTTCTTTATGCCTAAAACCCTGAGTTTTTGAATAAAAATATGATTTTTCATCATTTTAATATTTTGGCCCAACAGCGACACCCCAGGCCGAAGTCGGTACTGCAGCCCAGCGGCGGCAGCAGAGGGTTAGCGTTGCAGCTTGATCTCATGTGTGGAAGGACTGCAACAAAGGCCATCTGCAGCCAGCTCTGCTGTCTCCACCCCGCGGCCACGAGGGTCGGAGGGACCACGAGGACACGGTGGTCCCTCATCCTCTCTGACTACGTGGCCATCAGAGAGGCAGTGCCGGCTAGCCCGAGGTTGATGGCTCAGACAGACATTCAGCTGTTTGAGCTAAATCAAAGAACCATATCCCAGTAGTGAGTTTGACGCCAACACATTCTGTGTGTGTTGAAATCTGGACTGTGATTGAATTCGAGAGACTAAAGACAGTCTGTGTTTGTCCTTCAGGTTCTGCCGGAGGCTGGAGCAGGGGACGGGGATAGTCTCTGCTCCAGCCGTGTCCATCCACCCTCTGCCTCCAGTGAGGGGTCTGTTCTCTGTGCAGGTGGGACAAGGACAGCCCTTTCACTTTCACGTGCCGGAGGAGCAGCAGCCTGGGCCCTCCGCCAACAGAGGACTGCCGCCACCGCCGCCTCCTCCAGGCCACAGCGAGGAGCAGCCTGGGCCCTCTGCCGGCCTCCTCCCTCCTCCTCCACCCACACAACAACCTCCTCTTCCTGTAGAACAGCGGGTGCCAAGAACAACGGCCTACAGGAAGAGGAAGGCAGCCGAGGCTGCTGCTGCCACAGGGGGCACCTGGCCCTGGACTAAGGCCCGCCAGCAGCCGGTGCAGTACACCTGCAGCAGCTATGGCCAGCCTAAAAAACTCGAGACTGGCCACACCGCTGCATCGCAGGTGTGTCGTACTGTGCCGCTGTCGGCAGGAAATCTGTGGAGGAGTGGAGGGAGGAGATGAAGAAGAAAGGAAGAGGAGGCGACCAAGGGGACTGATTTTATTTGATTTGATTTTCTGATATGAAGGCCATTTTATTTGTATGTAATGTATATATTTGTTGTAAATAACTTCTTAAAAAGAAGACACACACTTTTATTTTGCTTTTTTATTTTGGTGTTTGTGTCCACCTGTTGGAGCATGTCTCCAGGAACTGTTTGGGTTTTTCAAAATAAAAGCTCATTCTGAAGTTTGTTTGGAAGCTTTATTATAATATATTATAATATATTTATATATTATTAAAGTGCAACACAAGTACATAATACATATCTTTGTCTCTTCTTATCTCTAGGTTGTAAAGGTTTTATTTTTCATACAGATTCCTACATGTATACATATTTACCTTTATTCATTACTTACATTCATTCATTCATTTAATACTTACATTTATTCATTACTTACCTTTTCCCATATACTTCATGCATTCATCTTACATTGTCCCTTGTCCCGAGCGGGGATCGAACCGCCGATCTCCCGCACCGCGGCGTAGCGGCACTTGGAGGTGCGGGGGCGCCCCGCCCCCCTTTCCCCCCCCTCCTTCGACAGAGAAGAATGAGCAGTAACCGCATACGGGCATTTGTTCCAACTTGTTCCAACTTTTAGCCAATGAGAAGGCTCCATTTGTTCCAACTTTCAGCCAATGAAATGGCTCCATTTGTTCCAATTTCGAGAATCCAACTTTTGGGCCATTTTTTCAGCCAATAGGAGAGCCGGATTTGTTCCAATTTCCCACTTATCCCGCCTCCTCTGTCCCGATTCAGTTGATGCGGAGTTCAACGTACCGAGCGATCTGGTGAGTCAAATATTCATTAAATATGATGAAATATTGTTGGAAAACACGTTAAAAACTCATATTTCTGTCTGACATGAGTCACACGGAGTTCACGGTGTGTTTTTACGGCACTTTGTGGAAGATATAATGTTATAGCCGGAGATTCATTAAGCTAATTAACTTCACGTACTTTGTAAAAACTATAATTTCACTGCGTGGGATTTATTATATTCACTTTTTATCGTTGCTGTGTGTTAGCCTCATAACGTTCGTGCTGATTAAAACGTTTTATTGAGCTCCTGTAAGCTGATATCAGGTCATGTATGTTTGAAATCTGTGATAACATGATGATAAAGTTTGATGTTCATGATTCACTGCTCTCTAATTATGACTGTATCCTCTGTTACGTTATAGATTGTGAACAACTACGAGTCAACAGTCAATGTGATGTCATTACTACATACATGTGATGTCTTCATGATCATAGCGTGTACTGTAGTACTCTGCTCATGTTCGTTTCTCTCTTTAGATGGAACATGCTACATTCAGGAGGGCCCCAAATGGGATGCTTGTTTTAAAGGCGTCCCCGGCCGCCCAAGCCCTCAAACATCATACAGGGCAAAGAAGTCCGAGGAGGTGGATGCGGAGGTCTGGGCCCACGTCGCCTCTGAGGGTGGCGACACCAGTAACGCCACCCTCATCCTCAGCCGGTGGAAGGTACCTTGGGAAGACCTTCCACTGGCTCCTGGAGAACGACGTGGGCTACTGCGTCATTCTGGTCGCCTCCCACCAGAAGGAGCGAGAGAGGACGGGGTCTCAGTCCCTGGTGATGGCCAACGAGGTGGAGTACTTCAGTCTGATTCATCCGATTCAATTTCAGCGCTGAAAGTTTTAACCTCTCTTTGTGAACCTTCACCGGTACTCCTCGGCGTACCCTGACTTTATTGTGAAGCTGTCTGAGTTCCGATGGATGAGCAATGCATCACATTCTGGATGTTGTTGTTGTGTGTGTGTGTGTGTGTGTGTGTGTGTGTGTGTGTGTGTGTGTGGTTTATTCTTCTTACAGATTTGCGGCCTTTGTCTCTGTACGGCGTTCTCTGTCTGCGGTGGAAATGCAGATTAAGAAGATGGTGGCCCCTAAGCCTGCATTTCCAGGTCAGTTCAGCCTAAATGAAAAAAGTAAATCCATCCACAGTTACACTTTGTGGTTGACTGTACTTTCTGCGTTCCTTCTCTGTCACTGTGTGATTACAGCTTCCTCCAGACCGGCTCTTCCCTCCAACTCGTCAAAGAGGTCGGTCAAGGCGGTAGTTGACATCGAGGAGTGTAAGTAGTAAACAGTAATGTAGCATTCAGGTAATTGTGAACAGAAATTCTCAAACTCTTTGACTCTTTTTTTATTATTCTGCCTTATAAACGTCTCTGTAATCAGAGAAGGACAGAGAACACGACGGTAAGTTCAGTTAAACGCCGTCTGTATCCAATCACTAACCGACATGCAGGCCGAACTAGTGCATCTGTAGAGTCACATGTTCCTCATCTTCTCCTCCTGAACTCCTCAGACCGCCGCCTGCTTCACTGAACTTAACAGGTCTAAGCTGTAGTTTCCTTTAGTTTGCCTCCTCCTCCTCCTCATCTGTCTGTCGCTGCAGCTCATCTGTGCGCCGTCATTCAAAATGAACACAAACCTCTCTTTCTGTCGTGGTACTGAAATGTTTTATTTCTCTTTAAGCCTCAGATGTACAGGCCCCTCTCTCGCTCTGCCCGCATCCACCTCCGCCACCACCACCACCAGCACCAGCTCAAAGGATGAGCTCACTGACGAGGAGTTGCTGGAGGCCACACAAGGGCAGGATGACCCTCCGGCACTCCCCGTCAGGGTCCAGGGTCGTACAGAGACGGCACCACCACCACCACCACCACGGCGGCCGCTGCAGCCTGCAGCTGCCATCCAGGAGGAGTTGCCGGGGCCAGCCTTCCTCCCTTCTCCACCGCCTCCTAGCAGTGCTGAGGTAACGTTGCTCGGATCGGGTCTTGGATGTCACTGCTGCTCTGTCCTCTGATATTGAAGCTCTCTGTTGTTTTTCTCTGTCCAGCTGCTGCCTGAGTCCTGGCGTGCAGCTCTCACTGCAGGGCAGCAGGAGTGGATCGGCCGGGTGCTGTTTACCAGGGACAGCTTGGGGAGGTCTCGGCTCACCGGCGAGCTCAATCTCTGGTGGTATCCCCCACAAGCCCGGCTGATCTACCACGAGCCTCCCGCGTCCCCCGGAGGGTAGTTTCCACCACCGCCCCAGATGCCCCCTCTACCTTCACCCTTCCGGCTGCTGACGGTGTACGGGTACGACGTCCTGACGCGGCTGGACGAGCACAAGACCAGGATCACGTCCACCTTCGGGTCCATCCTAAAGATGGACTTCACCAAGAAGGCGAGTAAAGTTTCTCTCAAAGCCGCTCTGTACGCGTGCGCTGTCCCTGCACGCGGGCTAACGTTTGGAAACTTTCTCCCCTGTCCAGGTGGCGAAGAAGCTCACCGGTACCACATCTGACACGGCCGCCTGGATTACCAACGTCGGCAACGAACATGGGCCAAGTCCTCATGAGCGTCCTCACCTGCACCGAGGGCTCCGAGGGCCTGTCCCCCATGGCGGCCGGATTAATGAGGCGGTACCGACTCGCCGGGGTACCTCCCTCCCAGCTCATCTACATGGACCGTGACTGCTGCAACAGGGACAGCGTGTCGAAGACAGCTGCCTTGTTCCAGGTACGAAACGTTTAGAATCTCAACGATGTCGTACGAATAGCACGAGTTTAAACAAAGCGCATTGTGTTTCTTTTCACCTGCAGGAGTGGGGACAGCTCGTGGTTCGGCTCGACATCTGGCACCTGATGCGGTGCCTTGCGGCAGGTGTCACCACCGAGAGCCACGAGCTGTACCCCCCAAGCGGTCCAAGCAGGCTGACAAAGGGCGGAGTCAGCTTGCCTGTCTACTGCTGTGCGAGGGGCTCCACGTCTCTGGAGTCCTTCCACCTACACCGGTTCATCCCAGGTACTTGTAGTTTTATTTATATTATATATATATATATATATATATATATATATTTTCCTCTTACTTTTGTTATTTGCACACACTCGATGCAAACGTAAACTCATTTTTCTAAAACCTGCTTCCTTCCTCGGGGGCACATGCTTGCTCAAAGTCCTTCCAGGCGTTCTTGGTCGATGGACTGGTGAAGTGGAACGAGGATCGTGCAGTGGCAGCTGCACCGCCGGTTGCAGCTGAGGGACGAGAGGCATCTCTGCACTCCTACACTGGCCACCTCAAGCACGTCCTTAACCATAAGAGCCAACGGGTGCTTGGCCTTCAGATGGTTAAGGACTTCACCAAGCCTGCCGAGTACACGGGTACGTGAGGTGAAAACACTTTGTTCCAACATCCAAACTGTGAGGAAAGTCTTTGCTTCATGTTTTTTTTGTTGTGTGACAGGGGAACTCATCGTGGTGGAGTTCCTCTACCAGCAGATGGGCAGAGTGCTTGAGGACGTCAGCTTGGACCCTGACACTCCGGATGTGGCTGCTGCCATCCATGAGCTCGAGGAGGCGGATGAGGGCATCGAGGAGGACGTCGAGGACCCCACCATCTTCGAGCCCGACGCCCCATCTGCCAACACAGCGGCAGCAGCCCGGTCAGGTGATCCAGCTGACGCACCCAAGTCTGAGCCATCCGGTCCGGCCGCCCCCGCCCCTCCCAAGGCCCCTGAAGTTCAGGCTCCTGCTTCCCAGCAGTCCTCCTCAGACTCTGAGGTAAGTTCACAGGCAAACTACCGCTAATGATGAGGATCATGTTAATAATAATAACAATAATAATAATAATAAGAATAATAATAATGTCTTCCTTTCTCGTGTTTCTCCTCAGGAGGAGATTCAGGGTCCCGATGGCCAGCCCGGATGTCAACACGTCCTGAAGCTGGCCCCTGGTGGAAGCCAGGAGCCTTCAGGGGCTCTCCGACACCAGGGTAGACGGACTCATCCTGCTCTGGAATCGCTTGCCAGAGCAGGACAAGCAGAGAGTCGTCTACCCTCCCAGACACCGGGAGAGGCTGCACAGGGGGCGGTTCAAGGCAGCGAAGGGGAAGAACACCTCCTGTCCTGGAAAGGAGAGTCTCCAACGGTAAGACTCCTCTCAGATCTCGTTATTTCCTCTAGTAAATATCTGCTTTACATTAACGCTGTCCTCTTTCCTCCTCGTCTGTCTGTCTGTCAGCTGTCTGCTCGGACTGACCTCGGGCCCTGCAAGCTGGCCCAGCACCAGGCCGTCACAGGTTGCCGTGCAGAGCCGAGGAGCTGCTGGTTGCTGAGAATGAGCTGAGTCTCCGTCGTCCTGCCCCCGCCGGTCTCTCTTTACAGCAGACGTTGGAGGTCCAGCAGCAGTGGGGGTCGTGGCCCCTCTGGTAGGAATGCAGGGGGAGGAGCTGTGATTGAACCTATTGTCCTTCCGCCTTCCACCCACCAAACCTCATTGCATAGATTACCCAGAAGCCCTATGTGCTCTCAGCAGAGCACACAGTGACTAAAATAACCATAAAATATGTCAGATTGGGTTATTATGGCTCATTCTAGGCTCATAGATCAAGCCCTCCACATACCAGCCACTCAAGATTGGCATGTCCCATGTCTGAAAGTCACACATAACTCACTGTAGAGCCCTCAGAACTGATTTCTGACACCACCCTGACTCTGGTTCGCCCCGGCACAGTCACCTATATGTGGAATCCAGAAATATTGCTGTGTTGTGTTACTCCGGTAGCACATATACTAAAATTGGAACGATACAGAGAAGATTAGCATGGCCCCTGCGCAAGGATGACACGCAAATTCGTGAAGCGTTCCTTCTTTATGCCTAAAACCCTGAGTTTTTGAATAAAAATATGATTTTTCATCATTTTAATATTTTGGCCCAGCAGCGACACCTCAGGCCGATGTCGGTACTGCAGCCCAGGCGACCAAGGGGACTGATTTTATTTGATTTCATTTGATTTGATCCATGAAGGACATTTTATTTGATTTATTTTTAGCAGCCCCAGCTTTTTAAAAAGACACACACTTTTATTTTGTATATTTATTTTGGCTATTTATTTTACATTTATTTTATATTTATTGTATTTTGACCCAAACACTTCAAACACTCTGAACTGATTCAAACATTTATTTATATAACTTATTTATGATTGTTTATTTATTTTTTAATAAAAAACTTTATTAAACTTTCTGAATGAACTTGAGGTGATTCTGCTGTATCTGCTCCATCAGTTTACTTTTGTAAATCACATGATTGGTCCAATCATTTCAACAGAATCTGACAGTAACGTTTATCACGTGGATACATAAGGTGTATTTACAGGATGAAAAACTAACACAGATGTTTTTATAGACACGATTTTAGAACATAAACTTTACAAAAGATTCATTTTAAGCCCAAACAGTTCAATATAATGTAACTTTCATCGTTCATGTTACATTAAAGACAAAACATGTAACATTACAGGATCATTTCTAGACAACATTTAAAATAACACGTTGACAAAATGAAACTTTTCAAACCAGAAAAATAACTTTATTTTACTATTTTATTATTTTTTCCTCTTATTAATGACAAAAAAGATATAATAAGATAAATAAATATATATATATGAGTCAGTACAGTTCAACAAATAAAGGACTCCATTAGTTTTACTTACTATATTTATTTTCAAGCTTTTATTTTTTATTATCTGTCAGGTTCAGGTGAAGGGGGCGTGATCATAGTAAGAATGGACCAATGGGAAATTGTGTCATCTTGACAGTGGCACAGGACGGGAGAGTGTTTCTCTGGGATTCACGGTGTGTCCTGGCGACAGACTCACACACACACACACACATTTACCTGAAGCTAACTGAGTTTTATTTGAACCAGCTCTTGTGCAAACGTTTGTGGAGCAGCTGGAGGAGGCTTACAGCATGCTGAGGGTAAAGAACCGTGTTTGTAGCATCGAGACAGATGGAGGCAGCTAACACGTGACTCCATCACCGCGTCCTCATCGTGAGTTCATGTGAGGTGACGACCCCTGTGAGGACCGTGTGGAGAGAAGCTGAGCTGAGTTTTTTTAATCATTTAAAAAACGTTTTTAAATCCACCAGCTGTCCTTCCGACTCTGCAGTCCAGTCCTGATGACACTGATACATTACAATAAGACATTTTGAACTGCCTAGCATCATTAATGATGAGTTATAAATAAGATTTACTTTGTTAAGTAAGATTCCACAATTTGAGATGGAGGTCGGGCAAAACATTAGACTTTAGTACCACGAAATAAGGGTTTTATTTCATCCTGTCCAGATGTAGCCAGATGTGTTCTGCTCTCACGCTCCCAACATTAATTAGTGTTGTAGCAACAGATCGACTTCAGTTTGTCGATTTTTTTTTGCACATATAAAATCATCACAGTGAGACCACATCTGTCCCTCATTAGATAGATAGATAGATAGAGTACTTTATTGATCCCCGAAGGGAAATTCTTTCATTGCAGCAGCATTACAAGTAACAAAACAGAACAGGCATGAGGTATCTCTAAAAAATATTCGTAAGAAAAATATACATATGGACTAAGAATAACTTGTGCAAATGTGCATCCCTTATTATGTCCATCAGCTCAACTGTTCCAGAATGAGTCTCCTTGAAGCACTTGTTGTTGTTGTTGTTGTTTATAATTAATAATAATTAATTTGTTTTATTTTTTCCAGCTCCAGCGGCGCCACACAGCGGTCCTACCCTGACATCTACCGGTGAGTTTGTGGAACTGCACCTGCATTTTTTAAAAATTTTCAAAAACAACACCAGGAAGTAGAGAGAGCAGAGAGGAGACAACCAGAGCCACAAGAAATGTGGAAATAAGAAAGAGCTGAATGATTTGAATTAAAAACAATCATGTCTGTGTTATGTTATATAATATATACAAATATCTTCACTCTGAAATCCTGTTTTTGAGCAACAAAAGCACTTCATTTCTGTCTCTCGTGTCCTGATGCTGTGGAGGTAAAAATCCCTGTTTGGTTTTGTAGGCTTATAGCTGGAGGTCCTGTTGTTGGTGTCCACGTCAGGATAGGATGGTGACAGCAGAGAGAGAAATGCATACACACAGTCGTGTTCCCTCTCCTAAACACACGTATGTTGTATGTGTTCACAGGTTGCCGTGCTGAGCCGAGGAGCTGCTGGTTGCTGCAAATGAGCTGAGCACGTTTACAGCCTGCGTGTCTCCGTCTTCCTGCCCCCGCCGGTCTCTCCATGAGCCTTCCTACCCCCACCCTCCTCTCTCTGTGCCTTCCTACCCCCACCCTTCTCTCTCTTTACAGCAGCCGTTGGAGGTCCAGCAGCAGTGGGGGTCGTGGCCCCTCTGGTAGGAATGCAGGAGGAGGAGCTGTGACTGAACCTATTGTTCTTCCGCCTTCCACTCGCCAATCCTGACGTGACACCTCATTGCATAGATTACCCAGAAGCCCTCTGTGCTCTCAGCAGAGCACACGGTGACTAAAATAACCATAAAATATGTCAGATTGGGTTATTATGGCTCATTCCAGGCTCATAGATCAAGCCCTCCACATACCAGCCACTCAAGATTGGCATGTCCCATGTCTGAAAGTCACACATAACTCACTGTAGAGCCCTCAGAACTGATTTCTGCCACCACCCTGACTCTGGGTCGTCCCGGCACAGTCACCTATATGTGGAATCCAGAAATATTGCTCTGTTGTGTTACTCCGGTAGCACATATACTAAAATTGGAACGATACAGAGAAGATTAGCATGGCCCCTGCGCAAGGATGACACGCAAATTCGTGAAGCGTTCCTTCTTTATGCCTAAAACCCTGAGTTTTTGAATAAAAATATGATTTTTCATCATTTTAATATTTTGGCCCAGCAGCGACACCTCAGGCCGAAGTTGGTACTGCAGCCCAGCGGCGGCAGCAGAGGGTTAGAGTTACAGCTTGATCTCATGTGTGGAAGGACTGCAACAAAACCAGCTCACATCGAGACTTTTAGGGCTTTTACTGTCGTCCAGTGTGGATCTGAAGACTCGTTGTTGTGTGAGTGGTGAAATAAATAAATAAAAGATAGATACTTTATTGTTATTCTAATTATTTATTGTCCTTGCAAGGAAATGTGCTGCTGCAGTCTGTACAAAAGCCTCATACAAAGATACATATGAACACCACAATATAAGCACAAGAATAGACATTCAATGCAGCACATTTATCACATCCATCCATCCCTTTCCCCTGTGCTGTGCTTTATTGAGAGATGCACGGGGAAAGTTACGTTATATTTCATAGTTTGGCCTTAAAATTCGTCTTTTCTAAAGTTTATATTCCAAAATCATGTCCATAAATACATCTTTATTAAAATTTCATCTCGTAAATTATTTGTATCCACGTAACAAAGTGTTTCTGTCAGATTCTGTTTGAGTTAAAGTCCAACAGCGCTTCACGCTCTTATTTTGAAATACAGGCAACGCGGGTAGAAAGTCGAAAACACGATCAGCGCTGAGCTGATTGGATGAGCGCTGATCACGTGACCCCAAAAGTAAAGCGATAATATTAAGACAAGCGCGAGTTCCTTTTGAGATCCTTCAAAGTAAAAGCCCAAGTCGGAAATTTTTTTTGTGGCACGAATGCGATGTCAGCAGGAGGGGGCGCACGAGACCGGAGGATTGACTGAGCCGAGCCGATCCAGCTCCAACTGTACCCCCTCACCGAGGAGGTTCTTCTGTAGGTGGCTCGGGTTTCTATTCGTTGTTGGAACGTTCTCTAAACGTTCTTTTGGGGTTTGACCTGAACTCATTGGTTCATTATAAAAGTTTAATTAATAAAGTTTTTTTCCTCATTAAACAGAAAAACTGACGAGTTTTTTTCATCTGAAATAAATAAAATAAGTTCCGAGGGGTGTCTGGGACCAGAACCTGTGAGACTCACCTGACAGGTGAACTTACTCTTTATATGACGAATACACAGTCAGAGAAGCTGCAGGCTGAAATCATCATCTTCATCATGCTCTTTGTTCAGTCTGATTGTTGTCTTTTCTAACATGTGTACATGTATGTTTATATTTACTGGTTTACATCATGGACTACTGATCACTGAAAAGCGTCTCCAGATTTGTCCGGACCGGGGATCGAACCGTCGGTCTTCTGCACCGCAGCTGACCTGAGAGTAGGAAAATGGAGCGATACAGGGAAGAAAGTTCGGGTCCGTATGAACCCAGAAAGTAGGACAAAACCATCAGAATCGGCTCTGTTGAGCTGACTGAGTCGTTCAGACTCCATCAGATATAAATATTATTGATATAAATATGTATAAACAACACAAGATAAAGAAATAACGTACATGAGGTTGTAGATATTACATTTATATGTGATATCTTCTCGACAGTGGACAAAGTCTGAGAGCTTCAGTGGTTAATAAATGATGAAAGTGATGAACACACGTGTACATATTAGCATATAAATCATATAACCAGCAGCAGCAGTGAGGCCCACCAGCTCCACCTTTAGGCCAACCTGCATAGGAGGTGCTGAAGGAGGCTGCTGACAGAACAGATTATTCTGTGACAAGCGTGAGGAGCTGTGGCTGGCCATGATGAGAGGTGCAGAAAGAATAATGTAATTACATGCAAATAGTTTGTATTTTTTCATAGTTGAGTGTTTATTTATTGATAAATGTCTTCAATAAAAAATATTGTTTTCCTTCTTTGCTCGTGTGTTTCTATGATACATTATTTGACTCAGCATGGATTAAAGTTCTCCGTCGCTACGACTCATTTCCGTCACTTAGAGTTCAGTCTTCACAGCCAATGGGATTGTTTACAGCGCGCATGCGCGTGACCCACAGCTGTAGCTGCCGTCAGAGACAGTTATACAGTTTAAGTTCATTATATTTTTTAGTCAACAATTAAAATAATTTACGTTTTAATACATCATATTTCTGTTAAGTACACCTGGTGATGGTTTAATATTACTTGTGTTTCAATTAAAAAACAAAGCATATTGCAAGCAAATCGAGTACATTATATAAGGTATTTTTATGTTTGTGAGATATTTAATGTTTATTCTCTTTGGAAATGCTTTGTATGACATGAAACTCAGTTTATGATCTGTTTATTTTAATTTATCTAGTTCTCACGGCATGACTGACCACAGCGATGTGCAAATAAATGCCCGTGTCGTGATTTCACCTGAAGGGAGTAACACACAGCCGTGCTTGATCTAACCACAGAGCATGCGCGCTAATGTTTAGCTGCTTAGTTAGCCTAGCATTGACTAGCTTTTAATGAAAGACAGCTCCGCTTAGGACCGGCTGTTGCTACAAGCGGGCTGTGCGCTGTGTTATTTAGGGCCACAACTACCAGAGGGGGGGTGGCACACACATTGTCTGACTTTAAACTTTGCTCGCTCCTCACTTTGTAGATGTTAAGCTGACTGACTCACACAGGAGCTGCCACCAACTCAAACACAATGACCGTGAGACCCGCTACGCGGACCGGGGATCGAACCGTCGATCTTCTGCACCGCAGCAGCAGAATCCCCCCTTTCCCCAATGAATTTCCCCAGCCAATGAGAAGGCTCCATTTGTTCCAATTTCAAAGTATCAAACTTTTGGGACTTTCGGCCAGCCAATAGGAGAGCCGGATTTGTTCCAATTTCTCACTCACCCCGCCTCCTCTCTCTGCGCAAACTCAGTTAAGCTGTCAGATTCGCGCTATTCCCGCTCAGTCGGCTGCAGGACGCGGTACCAACAGGTAAGATTAACCGAGTGTTCGTGTCAATAATGTGTTAAAACGGGCTAAAACTTTAATTTGTCACTGTTTATCATTACTGTGTGTTAGCCTGACAACTTTTATGCTGTTTAAAGTGTCTTATTGAGCTCCGGGAGGCTGATATCAGGACTAATAACGTGATCAGCACATCCGGTGTTTCGGTTTAAGGAGTGACCGTGTTAACTGGTGACCCTTAGCTAAAATGTTGGTGTGTCTCTTGTCATAAGCAGGAACACAGGTAAGGCGGGAAACAGACACCTTCAGACAAAGAAACTAAAACAACAGCCAGGACAACTGGACACAGGTGAATCAAATCAGGGCCATCATCAAGAACAGGCGGGAAAATGGAGGCAGGAAGTAGAAATACAAGACGCAGACACGAGGAGAACTACAAAATAAAACAGGAAGCGCAAAACAAACTCACCTGACACCTGAAAGGTCTTAAAACGAACAAACTGTAAACTGACTGTGTGGATTTGATGATATAAACTATTTATCAGTGTTTTGTGTTAATGTTCAGATAACGTTCATGCTGTTTTAAATGTTTATTGAACTCTTGATATCAGGACTGCCCCGGTTTGAGCACCACCACCTCCATCGGGTCTCGCTGTACATGAAGAAGCACCTGCCCCTTCCTGGCCTAACCTCCGCTACCATGAAGGCGCTGACGCGCACGGTTGGGGTCACTTTCGCCCGGGGGGTTATTCCTGGGGCACCGTCAAAGAAAGATGGAAAGGCATAAATCAAGGACCGTGACGTCGCCCGGTATGGCGCAGCCGGGGCCCCACCCTGGAGCTAGGCCTGGGGTTGGGGCTCGTATGCGAGCGCCTGGTGGCCGGGCCTTTGCCCGCGGGGCCCGCCCGGGCTCAGCCCTATGTCTCTCGGCTATGTCCTGACGCAGCTGGAGGAGCATAAGGCCGGGATCATGTCCACCTTTGGTTCCACCTTGAAGATTGATTCCACCAAGAGGTGAGTAAAGTTTATATCAAAGCTCCTCTGTGTGTATTCACTTGTGCGGGCTAACGTTTGAAAACTTTGTGTCCAGGTGACGAAGAAGCTCGCCGGTATCTCTTCCGACACGGCCGCCTGGTGAACGATCCGGAGGAGGGAACACTCCACTGTTGTCGGCGCACATGTGGGGCCGAGGAGACAGCGCTCCTCATCCAGGACCTTCTGGACATCTTCGGTGGGGGAAGCAGGACGCGACAACCTGAGCATCCCTATGCTAGACGCTCTCCACATCCAGGAGATCTGGTGTACAGAGGTGCCACCACAGAGGACCCACCTCTTATTGCTGCGTGAGGCCTCCGCGTCTCCAGAGTCCTTCCACCTCCACCAGTTCATTCCAGGTACTTGCATGTGTCTGGACAGCTTGTGATAAAGTTTATTTTGTATTCACACTTCACGTAAATTCATTTTTGATCCAAAATCTGCTTCCTCAGAAACACAAGTGCTAACCAGCCCGAGGTTCATGGCTCAGACAGGAATCCAGCTCTTTGAGCTGAACCAGAGGACTCTGTCCCAGTGGTGAGTCTAACGCAAACACACTGTGTTGTGATCTATGGACTGTAACTAAAGAAACTAAAAACAGCCTGTGTTTGTCCTCCAGGTTCACCAGACATCAGAAAGAGAGGTGGAGGGCTGTGCTGGAGCAGAGGACGGGAATCATTTCTCCTCCACCCGTGTCCGTCCAGCCTCTCCCTCCAGTTTAGGTGGACGAGGACAGAGCAGCAGCCTGGACCCCTCCACGGCTGGCCTTCCTCCCCTCATCTGCCTCCCGTTCCTGTACCACAGCGTGTGTGCCCAGAACAACGGCGTATGAGAAGAGTAAGGCAGATGAGGCTGCTGCTCCAGGGGCTGCACCACCCGTCCACAGCCGGTGCAGTACACCTGCAGCAGGTGTGGCCAACACAAAATAATCAACACCGACCACACTCGCATAGCAGTGTCGTACTGTACCGCTGCCGGCTGGAAATCTGTGGAGGAATGGACAACGAGAGGACATTTTAATCTAATTATACCTTTTTTATTTTTATTTCAGACACTTTTTGTTGCATTTGGAGTGTTTGTGTCCACCTGAGGAATGTTTTTTTTATTTGAACTGTTTGCTGCTCAGGAGGTCGATTTTTCTTTTGTTTTTCAAAATTAATTAATAATTCCAGGACGGCCGGCACACGATGCGTGGACAGTGACACAGCAAGATTACTTTTAATTCTGTAGTGTATATTACACCTTTCTGCTGCTGTAATAAGTAAATTTCCCCGTTGTGGGATGAATAAAGTAAAATCTAATCTAATCAACACAAACACATTCTTCTTTCTGTGACTCGACTCTGTGTTAATGCAGGACTCTGTCTTCAAAAGACAGCAGGATGTGCTCATACTTCTGTTCTACCTTCATCGCTGCCATCATTTATTAACCCCTGAAGCTCTTCTCAAACTTTGTCCGGGCCGGGGATCGAACCGCTTTGATTTTAGTCATCAAGCATTTTCTCAAACAAAGAAGGAAAGGTCAAACGCTTTTTATTAAACTACTTCACATAAATATATACAACACATTATTTATCTTCTGCTCTCCTCTGTGCCACCCAGAGGTCCACAGTCTTTCCCCCTCATAGAGGTGCAAAAACATTTCTTCCCCTGTTTTGTGAACAGTTGCTGGCTGGCCACAGCGCTCACAAGTTCTCTCCTTGTAGGGTTTGAATTTTTTCACTTTTTCTTGCCCACTTCAGGCTGCTGCTGCTGACTCTTCTTCTTTTTCCTGGTGGGTGTCGGAGGGTCGTCCGTCATCCGCTCTGCCAGCCACTGCTGCCTTCCACGAGGCCCATCGTTCCTGGAGCAAAAGAACTGGCCCTTGTAGTATGCATGTCCAGTCCGCAGATGCCGTGGCTGGCCGCAGGCGCCCCCCGGATTCCCCTCTTGAACCTGGCCGGCATCCTCAAGGGCTGCCTTGTCCTTCTTGGCCCTCTTTCTCCTCCTGTACAATGTTCTGCGGGCTGAAGAACGTGGCGGTCTGGAGGACACAGAGGAGGCTTCAGTTGTGTCGTCCTGCTGCTGCTGGTGCTGCCTCCTCTCTTCTTCTTCCACCTCTGTCTTTGGCAGCTTCCTCCACCACCACATCCTCGTCCTCCTCATTCATCCCCTCCTTGGCCCTGATCTGGACCAGCCACAGCTCTGCAATTGTGCCCTAATGAAGGGCACAGAAAAATCTTTTGCCTTTGGATGTTAATATTTGGCTATGGTCAAATTTCTTTTGGGCTGGCTGGCCACAGTTCTTACACTGAGGTGTCTTGTGGGGCTTCCTCCTCTTTCTCTTCCTCCACAGGGACTGCAGTATCTAACAGCAGGGACCTCATTGCAGTCCCAATCCACCTGCCGGTCTGTTTTTAATAAAGTATGTATTGTATTTTTGTTGTTTTTATATATTGATAAACGTTTGTCTTAAAATGTCCTTAAAATCTAGATCCCAGCCTGTTTAAATGGTTTGTATGTTCATATTTAAACGTGTGTGTTCGTGAAGGTCAGCGGTTTGATCCCCAGCCCGGACAAAGTTTGAGAAGCGCTTCAGGGGAACCGGCTCAGATCTAGACTTTTAGGACTTTATTGTAGTCCAGTGTGGATTTGAAGACTTTTTGTTGCCTTTTCTCGGAATTCTCGGAAAAAAAATAAATCTTTTTTCTTCTATTCAGGTGTCATTCGGCCCGCCACAGGTCTGCCGATGATCCACGTCTTGGATCATTTTTAGGCTGCCAAGAGGGTGGCAGTTAGAGCCAGAAACCTGTAGGTGTCATTCCCTTTACTTCCTGAGTGGACCGCATCCACGACTCTTAAGGTAAATCCAGATTCCCACATGTACAACCAGATGTAAAAATCAGACTAAACAATAATAAATCAGTTTATTGCAGAAGAACACGTCATCAATGAGTCTAAACAGAGTATATATTGCTTTTTTTCCAGACATTAACATGGATCCTTGAGAACTTCTTTCAGACTTCTTGATCTAATGAGGCTTCAGGAAGACGGTGCCGGGAAGACGGCGGTCTGATGTCAGTGGTGAGGATGATGACGGATAATGATGATGATGATGGTGATAGTGGTGGTGGTGAGGGGAGCTGATGTAGTGGTCGTGAAAGTAGGTGGTGACAGCCAGAGGAGGGCCCAGCAGCAGGCACAGCCACACCAAACCGTTGCCATAGTTTCCCTCGAAGTGGTTTCCTAAAAACACGGCGACTAGAAGCTGAAGAAGAAGAAGACGGTGTGAGATACAGAAATGCACCACGAGTCACCTGTACTTTGTCATTTCAGGACTTTAAATCCTCACCTCAGCTACCATCATGAAGAAGATCCACAGCCGACAGCTATGCAGAGGTAGAGCGATCATACACTGCGTAGAAGAGAAGAGGTTATTATCGCTTTGTTTGTTCCCTTTAATCAAGATAGTTTCTGTCAGGCTTTACCTCGCACAGAGCAGCTGACATGAGGAAGACCAGTAACTCAGCTCGTGATGGCGGCACGTTGTTTTCTACCAGCCGAGTGTAAACATGTCTTCATACGAGAGAACACATACAAGATATGAATTCACGGGGAGTTATTTGATGTTCATCATCTACAGTGTTTCATCTCTGACTACCTGTGACACCACTTCTGACAGGGAATATTCCAGTTCTTCCAGAAACTGATCAGAGTCGTAGCGTTCCTGCAAATGAAATGATAAACGGTGATGAATCGACGTGCAACGACACGGATGTGCAGAAGTTGTTTTTTTTTGCGCAGCGGCTCACCACCAGTCTCCGTAAAAGTGACGGTCGCCGAAGCGCAGCAGCTCCGCGCAGAAATTCAGGTAGGAGTGACTCAAGAAGAAGAAGAGCAGCCACAGGAAATGAGTCGGTGCCTGACGAGAAAAAATATCTGTTAGCAATGGCGACATGTCCGGCGTAGGTACCAGATCGGCTCGGCTCTGCTGATGACGTCAGCGAACGTCAACGAATGGGAGCACAACTAGATAAAGGCCGTACGTTGGAGAGTTGTGATTGGCTGTAGTCATAGCAACTAGATGAACCCTGTACCATCTGTCGGAGAGTTGACGGAGGTGTTTTTCGTGTTGTTTCGTGATCGGCAGCAGTTATGGAGCAACAATACACTGCGTGTGTGGACTCCTATTTATGTTAGGCAAGGAAGGTACATGAAACATGAAACATGAGAAGAACTGTGATTTTTCTGTTGGATAAGTGAATATATATAATAAAGAATAATAAAAAGAAATACACACACTGAGATAACTGAAAATGGCTTAAAGAAATGGCATCTATCTCTCTACCTTGAAAATCGGGCATTTAGTTTGTCCGAGTGGCGTTGCTGTAGACACCGTGTTGTGTGACGTAATCAGAAGGACCCCGAGCCGATCTGGTACCTACACCAACACCCACTACAACACAGAGTCCAACACCAAGTCCAAAGTCGAATTATTATTATATATTGTGAGGTTGTGGTTAAGCACAGACAAATTGCCAGCTAACAGATCAAAATCCTGTCTTGGGTGGATAACATCAGCAAATTCATGCAGACCCCCCTGATCAGAAGGTCACCCACTGGGCCCATAGACTGCAGCTTTTCTAACACGCATGCGCAGGCTGTGTGGTTTTGTGCATGCAGTCCCCATGTCCAGGTTACTCTAGAGTCTGGACCAATGACATTGCACCAATTATGTGCCTCTTAATTAACTAAACAGTTTTCAGGCTCCCCTTTTTCCAGCAGCGGCCACACTGCTGCCACAACTTTAGTTTGTTTCTGGCTCAGTGGAGTTTCGTTGGATCTTATTCTGAATCATTTCATCTTCTGGACTGTTTTTTTTTTATCTTTACATATTCTGTGTGCGTCCTTGAGAAGTGAGTACAGTATTTAGTTTGTTCACTTTGACACGTGTGATGTTTCTGTGTGTTTTTATCACTTTATATCATATATTGTAAAAAAAAAAAAAAAAAAAATATATATATATATATATATATATATATATATATATATATATATATATATATATATATATATCGCTGTACTTTGTTTGCATGTTTATAATTATTATATAGTTACTTCAGGACTTTTCCCGTTTATTTGTATTGTGAGCGCTGACGGCTCAGTAAGGGGCCGTCGCGCAATTTACATAGTCTGTGTGCCGTAGCTCATTAATCAGCACCTGCAGAGGAGCCTTTTCAGTTCATAATGTAAATTATTCACGCTCCCTTATTTAGCTAATTTATTTAGCTTATAACTCGTAAGTTATTCATTTTCATCATCGTATATGTCATTATTCTTACTTGTTTATATCTTGTCAAATTGTTTAATTACTATTTCAGATGTAGATTAAATCAGATTAAATCTTCTTTTTATTTGTTTGGTCCGAGTTCAGTCTGATTTGCATATTTTCTGACCTGCTGCAGACTGAGGGAGAGCTTTGTACCGCGCATGCGTGCTCACTGTGTCCCCCTGCTCTATATTTAGTTTATTAAACTAGCTATTAAATAGTTAAAGTTGTTACTTTTATAATGAGTTTTATAAGGTCTGCATTAGGACACTGACAGCATGAACGTGTGTTGTACATATTAAAGGTGCACATAGGAAGAAATATATTTTTTAATTTTATTTAAACAGAGATTCAAGCCACTTTGAATACATTACATTTTGTTTTGTTTGTTGCTCATTATTTGTTTTATTCTTAATTTAATTTTAAAATGCAGAATTAATAACTATTTTAACATTAACATTTTAGTGTGTACATCTTATTTGTAATTATTTATATTTATTTATAAAAAACAAAAAAAACAGAACTCGGGAAGCGTGTGTGCTGGCGTCCTTGTTAGCGGGATAAAAACACACCTCCTCCTCCCGAGCCTCCTGAGCCTGTGTGGCAGTTGAGAAAATTACTACTGCAGCACAGATACACTGTGAGTAACTGAGTATGCAACTGTGTGTGCAGCCTGCGAGTCTCGGTCTGAGGGCTTAAAGGCACATACTCTCAAGCATTGGTGGTTCAGTGGTAGAATTCTCGCCTGCCACGCGGGAGGCCCGGGTTCGATTCCCGGCCAATGCATACATCCTTTTTTTTTTTTTTTATAAAAACATAGTAAACACTTTGAGTCACGAACATACTGCCTGTGTTTATGTCAGGTTTCAAAGTTTAGTTTGAATTTAAACACATGACAAGGGGACGATTCCTTTGTAATAACACACGACTATAAATAAAGAGTCCAAAGTTACATCACTCACTGCCAGTCCCACGAGGTGCTCCACCCGCATAGTGATGTCCATACTCTAAAAGAAAGAAATCCACAGTTGTAGGAAACTGTGTTTGTTCCAGTATTTATCATAAGGAGGGGGGTTATGTTTCACTCACAGAGAAGGAGTATTCTGATCTCTGGAAGATGGGCTCGATCCACTGACAGAGAGAAAAAAGTCTAATTAGCTGATTAGCACAATAAAACACCATACAACTGAGGGTGATGGGAATGTCAGTAGTTTTGCACAAATGCAAAGTAATTAAAATTCTTTCTGATGGGAACAAGAATGTAACGGCAATCCTTCACATAGTTGTTGAGACATTTAAAAACAAATGCAAACCTCACGGTGGCGCTAAAGGAACCACGATCACCATCAGGATGCCGTCACGATGGAGGCTAGACTGTACTATGTAAGTACACAATCACATATTGTACAATACAGGAAGAACTTTAACCAGCTGCCGTACCTGCTGCACAATTCCAACCATGATCTGGACAACGATCACCTGAAGGTAGAAAATGAGACAATTAACCTTTCAAACAGAGTACTGACAAACTTCAGCACAAATTTCCCTAGAGTTTGATGTTAAAATTATTTCTGTGGAGTGAAATTTGTGCGACTGGGAGCAGTTTAAAAATGTTTTTCGTGACAGATTTTCCTCACTCTCCACTCTAGCGGTCATGTGACTCACTCTAGCTCTGAAACATTCCGTCCATAAGCGCCCATGTTAAATTTTCCCGCTCTTTTTGATAGATTTTTTTTTGTGTATGTACGCTGAAAAATGTCACAGAAGAAATATAACAGGAAGTACGGCGAATATTTACAGTCGCATCAACATACTAGCCCCATTGCTGTGACGTGACTTTATGTGTCTTGCCTTGCTGGAGCTAACATCTTCTATGCTCACCATTTCAAGCAGCCTGTGCAGGAGCTTATTGACGCGGACTTTAGGAGTACGCGGGAAGTCTCTCTGGTAGCACAGAGTGGGCGCGAGGAGGAAATAATACAGACCTGAGGAATCAAAGACAGAACGTATCATCGTCACGTTAATGTGAAGAAATCAAAGTGTCATCTTATGAATGAGAAGCAGTTTCACCTCGGAGAGTAAGATGCTCATTGTGGACTCTATGTGCAACCGACACGTTGTTGTCTGTCTCTGAAAACACACAGATACAAAGATCAGGAGTTATTAGATTAGTTTGTGTTGATTGTTCTGATCTAAAATCAGTATAACGTCTAACTTGTGTATACCTGCATCAGGTAAATGAGCCTGTCGGTACCAGCGGTTAGCTTCCTGGTAAGAATAAAGCTTCATCCCCAGAGCTGTGTAGAACCAGAGAGAGAAGAACGCTCCACCTATTGGACAAAAACAAACAAACATCCCAACAGCCCAAGTAGTAAACCGCTAACTGTTAACCCCAAGCGGCAACCTCTGTGGCTGTGAAGTGCCAAAAACTGCAGATCGTCAAACGTCCACTTGAGGCTGGCTCCAGAAGTGAGTCAGTCTCCATAAGTCCCCATGTTAAAATGTCCAACTTCACAGCAGAAATGAACATGTTTACAGCCTGGTACAAAAAACAGTTTTGGTCTCTATAGCTAACTTGGAATAGCATCTAGGATATTTGCATTTGACAACATTTTTAGTCACTGCATCATATATGTACAATAATTATGATGTAATGGTCATGCCCATGTTCATAGTTGTTACCTGTTGATATTGTTGGCTCGTGAACAATGACCGCAGCAGGAAATAGCAGGAGCAACCCCAGATTTGTGAGATGTAAACGACGAGCGTTGACGGGAGACAGCATACCCTGACAGAAATAAAGTGTTTCAATGAGTTATTTTGAGTTTTTTGTTTTCAGTCGGCATTCAAAAATGAAGTCTTATTTAAATTGTTTTTATTTTCTTTGATCAAAATTAAAGAGAAGAAGAAAACGCACTGGTCTCACCTTTTCCTGAGACCTCTCGAGGAGTAAAGCTGTAACAGCAAACATGTTGGCAGCTGGAAGAAATGCAGATATTTTTGTTAATTCACAGCAACATGATTAAGTTTGTTTACAACCATCGCAGAGCTCATTCTCACCCAGTATGAGGTTGACAGACGGCCAGTTGCAGTTGTCCTCGATGAGATGCTCCAAGACCTTTTTGACGTCTATCAAAAAACCATGTCTGTTAAGACGAAGACGACAGCAAAGGACCAAAGGTTGTTAGCATGTGGATGTGTGTTTTTGGCTATAGAATATATGCATGTGTATCTGTTCAGACTCACTGTATGAAATTCTCCAAGAACAAGTGAGCATGAGTCAGGACCTGAAAAATCATAAAGACAGTAAACATCTGACAGCTCAATAATAACAAATAAAAATCTAAAGAAGAAAGAAGGAGTTGAGGAAACCGACCAGGAGAATTATGATCCAGTTGAGGATGCCTCTGTATCCGGTGAAGCTGCTGTTGGAGCTCAACAAAGAGTCTTGAACTCGATGACAGCTGCACAAAGAGACTTGTTTTAGTCACGATAACTGACAATCCTGGTGAGACCGCGCCTCTAATTAAAGTCCTCATGAAGTCAAACTTGATGTTTCATGTTTTGTTTGATGTTCTTATGCTTTTTCATGTGATATTATGTGTTGTCATGTTTGCTTGGTAGGTAGGTTCATGCTCTTTGTGCCAAGAATGAACCAGTAATGGAGGCAGCACTGAAAGCTCACCACAGCAGGGACGCATACGGATGTTCTTGTTCGTTGGGTGGATCAGCGGCAGAAATGGGAACACTGTCATAGAGGCTCGCACTGTCCTCCTCTGTCGAGGAAGAGGAGCAGACGGAGGAGAACCTCTTCCTCATCCCAGCCAGAGAGTGCTCGTCCACAGGAGGAAGTTCAGGGATGGTTCGGTTCGGTTCAGTCAGAGCTGGAGGGTCATAATTAACAACGTTGTGTACCACCTCAGAAAATATTCTAAATATTCAGTACCACCATCGACGTTAAAATACAGTTGACCCTGTTCAGCTACAGACTGTTCACATAGGAGGCAGGCCACTGTAAAAAAAATGTCTGTAGATTTTACGGTGAAAAACTGCCAAACCATGACAGTAAAAGACCGTAAAGTATGCCATGAAATATGACTGTTTTCCTGTATACAGTAAAACACAGTCAAACCTTTATTTATACTTCATTTTAGGGGAATTTATACAAAATAAATGAGTATTTTAAGTTGGAGACTTAATTAAAACACTGTGATATTTAATGGAATATTTTATGGTATTTGCAGTTTTTCACCTTAAAATCTACAGACATTTTTAAAATATTGAAAAAAACGCCAACTTTATACATAAAATCAACAGTACTAATATCCTTATACTGTAATATTTGAAAAGGTTATACTGTATTTATTACGGTAAAATTCTGGCAACCACAGCTGACCAAAATGTTGTTTTTACAGTTCTTTTTTTAAAGATTTTTTTTTAGATTTTAGATATTTCCTGTTTGTTAACGTCACAGTTGAGCTCATAACTAATCATGGATATATGCAGCTGCACTCTACCTGTATTAAAGTGACTCTGTATCAGGCTGATGTTCTAACATAGTATTTTTCTAGTATTATGTGGTTTTAAATCAGTTTATTTCAGCGATTCCTCCAAGTACCTCCATGAACAGGTCGCGTACCACCAGTGGTACTCAGACCACAGTTTGAAAACCTTCTGTCCTCTGACATCACCAAAGTCCTTTTAGTAAATGATCAATTTAACGTTGTCTTGCTTATCCACAGAGCTCCACCTATCATAACACCTGATTTCAGACTTCACCTGAAGGCCCAGTCTCTGTGGATGAATTCGGCATGCATGTAATTAAATAATACTTCAGTCATCTAATTAAAGCTCCGTCTTTTCTCAGCTCCTCCCGCAAATCTTTTGCTGCATCACAATTATAAAAGTTGTTGTTTTTATTGATTTAATATGATTCTGTTTGGTTTAATTTATGCCGAATTAAAAAATAGCTCCAGCTGATTCAGGATTTATAATGAGTGTTTTTAATATTCACGCTACATTTGCTGTCGATTAATTAAACTTTAAATTGGCAGAAATGTGAACGCAGCTCGGTGTGACCTTCTCTTACCGGCAGGAAACAGACTCACCTCTTACAGCATCCGCCGACCAATGAAATCTACATCCCGCACCAACACCCGCAGCTCATCATCCCGCCACGCTGAGTGACCGCATACATCTGGACTCACGTAAAGGTACTTTGATGACGTGAGTCCACGTGGGAACGATGAGACGATCAGATGTCGCGCGTGAACTTCGCATCTTATAACATTCAAAGTAAAAGCCTCCAAAATAAAAGTAGCGTAAAAAAGCAAACCAAAATAAAAGCATGAGATGTCAGTGTATTTTTATTGTTATTTGTCCATTTTATGGTAGTAGGCTTTACATTTATTTTATCTTTATGGTATTTTAGTGAAATAATGTTAAACAATATTCAATATTTAATAAATATGTTACTGCAAAAAATCAAAAATATTTGTTTTGGTTCTAAGTGAATTAAATTTGGAGCTTATGAAGTAACACTTATGTTCGTTGTCTTACAATTTATCATAAAGTCAAAACTAAGATCTTCAGTCGTCACTGATTGTAGGTCTATTTATTATTTTTACTTTTATATAGTTTTCTATTTGTAAAGATCTTAGCACAGATTTAATTTAAGTGCAGATTCAGCTCATAGGTTCACTTTAACGTATGTTTTATTGTAGTACAGGCTAATCTTAATGCATGCTTACTGTGTCAGTGTCTTATGCTGCTACTGGGTGCTTGAATTTCCCTCGGGATCAATAAAGTATCTATCTAAACACTGCTACAGATGTTTTACCAGTCTGTGATGGTCTTTCTGTAGACCTTTGTTCTGTGGTGTCTGCCTGTAGTACACCTGCTGTATAACGCTGTATATTGTCTTCATGCTGTTCAATTAGATTACTATAATTTTGCCAAAAAAATGCACATTGAATCTCCTCAAACTTTTAAGCTGTTCTTGGGTCAGTTATCAGAATTTTTACCATCAGAGAGATTAACTCTAGTAAATACTGTTGGGGTATAACTGGAGTTCTCTCAGTGTACTGCAGCTTCCTCCCACAGTCCAAACACAGACTCTTAACAGGTTAACTGGTGACCTGTTTAGGATTTACATGACTTCTTGCCCCAAGTCAGCGGGGATAGGCTCCAGCCCCACCATGACTGTGATGAAGATAAGCGGTTACAGATGGATGGATTTATTTTTCGTGTGTACTGTTATCTTTGCATGTGTACCTACCCGTGCTGGTTATTGTACAATATTTGAAATTTAAAAAAAAGCTAGAACATAGTGGAGGGGGCTGGTTTGTCAGTCAGCTGCAGGAGAACGGTGTGGGGACAGCACCAGGTGAGGTGATTAGCACACCTGGAAACAGCTGATGGCCAATCACTGTCCCTTTTTACACAGCAGGAGGGCACAGAAAGTCTGTGAACGTCAGTATTGAATCTTGCGTCCACAACAGTGTGAATAAAACAGATAAACTGTCATCGATCTGCGTCATAATTGCTGCTGAGAAACCCACGGTGGCAGCGAGGCATGCCACATACGACTCTATGGTAACTATCATAAAGAAACAGGTCATGTGACGGCTAAATTCCTGCATGCAGAATGACGTGTTTTTGTACTTTTAAAAACAGAAACTAAAAACCTAATTAAAGTACTATCACTGAGAAATTACAATAACGAAATACTCAATACAGATTTATTTAAAAAGCAACATTTAACACAATAATAATCAAACATTGTCAGAGTTAGACCTCTGACAACAAAATGTGGAGACAAACTTCCTTTCAGATCTTTCACAGGATGCTGAAATGGTTTCAAGAACACGTGTCCAGATAAATGAACATGTATTTATGGTCATGTGATCTGCTGTGTGTAAATTCAGGTCCTGCTCTGTTATGGCGGTGGTGGTGGTGGTGGGTGGAGGGTTCGGCGCTCAGTTGATGGTGAGCACGTCGCTCTGGATCTCGTGGCTCAGCTGAGTCTGCAGGTCGCTCAGCTTCTTCTTGAGGACCGCCAGCGCCGACATGACGATGGTCTCCGGTCGCAGAGAGCCGCACGACTCCACGTTATAAAAGAACCTGAGAGCGGGTGAAACGTCACAGGTGAGCTGATGGACTATACACTGATTATACACAGAGTCACTCACAACATTTCTCACCTTTCTGGCTTTCCGTTGGGGTCGTAGGGAGCCTGAACCTCGTCCTCCTCAATCTCGGAGTATTCACTCTTTGGCCTGAGAACCAGAGAGACACAGCACGTTAATTCAACATTCAGCTATTCTTCAGTATCGGATATTTAACACGTATTCATCTCAATAAGAACATACCACTCCTCAGGTCGTGGGTAGACCGTGTGCCTCAGTGCGTTGTCTGGGTCGTACTCGAAGGACACCCCTGCCGTTGGGTTCCACTTGGCGTGTTCCTTACCGAAGCCTTTCTTGGCGTACGCTCGGAGCCGCAGCTCCTGACCTTTACGAAGCTTCACCAGTAAAATGTCTGTTTGTTACGGAGAGTAAAGTAAATGTTTAAAATGTCGGATAAATTCATGAGAAGTCCGATTTTAAGTCCTTCAGCTTACCGTCTTGTTCAACGTAGTCATTGGGATCATTGTCTCGACTCCTGGAAGTCACCTGGAAACCCAGATATTAAATAAAAGACTGTCAGTGTGTTCTTCTGCTTTCCATTTACCTCTAATGACGCCAGCAAACGGAGAAAACACTCACCGGGATGACTCTGGGGTTGTTGGACAAAAGGTCCCGTGAGGTGACGTGACGCGTCTGGTCTTCAGTGCATCGAACGTCCAGCGTCAACTCGACAGAACACTCCGGACAAAAATCATCACAGGTACAGTCCTGCAGCCGACACAGACATTTACATTTACAAACAGATTTACCTGTGACAGTGTAGAACGGTCTAACTGGCCAGCAGTGATCTACGGATAACGGTGGATGGCGGATATGTCCGTAAACTCACCCTAGAATACTGCATTTTGTCCACGATGTCATCACTTGTGAGAGGAATGAGACCTGATAAAACGGGAAACATCCATTACTAGTGTCATACGCCAGCAAATTACTACCCAGCTGTACTGGAAGCTGATCATACGTACCGACTCTGTGTGCGACAAACTCATCATGCAGTACTGATGAATTGGCGTCGATCTGGATCCAGTCAATGGCTGCGAAGAAGTTCAAGTTTAGAGATTTTGTCAACTTGTCACCAACTATTTCACTGATTTTGGTGAAACTGGATCATATTTTATGGAGAAAATGTTTTCTGGTTTTCCCTCTGATGTCAACTCTCTGTGTTTTACAGAGTTTCCGGATGGACAGTGAAGTAAGGAGGAGGTTTACAGACTGGAGCTAGTGTTGTGCCAGAACCGGAGCTGGACAATACGGAAGTTAGTATCATGGATCACGTTAGCTGCTCATTTGGTAAGCTATAAATAACTTATCCACTCATAAGTGTTTTGCTTCAGGTGTGGACAAACAAAACAGTTATCTTACCTATTGTGGCAACTTCCGACATAAAGACTCTGCGGATAGAGTTTGCCACCCTGAAAAGGAGAAAGACGGATGTTTTTTTAGAGGTTAAGGTCGTTATAAGTAACATAAATTACAGTAATTACAGCGTTTTAAGACTCAGTGGCATCTAGCTGTGAACTTGCAAGCTTGCGACCAACTGAACACCCCTCGCCTCACCCAAACCCCTTCCAACCTCCTAAAGTGGGTACAAAACTTGTGAAAAAACATGAAAGGCACTATCTAGAGCTTGTGTTTTGGTTTGTCCCTTCTGAGCTGCCGTAGAAACATGGCCAACTCTTTAAAAGAGGACCCTCTCCCTCTGTAGATATATAAGTCTCATTCTAAGGTAACAATTGTTAATTTGAGGTGATTATACGCTGATGAAAACAGAGTTATGACTAGTATATTCCATATTTAATTAACAAATTCCCTTAAATCTCACACACTGGACCTTTTAATGTTGCTGACTGTGTGTCCACCTCTCATGGTAGATAGCTAGACTCATCTTCAGCATACATGCTCAGGTACAAACAGAGTTATCATTAACAAAGTGCGTAGTGCTCTGCTGCTCTTCATTAACGAGTTTATAACATCAGATCGATGCCGAGAATAACAATGGCTGCCTCTCTTTGAACAGGACGGATAAATGGACACTCACGCCAGATCCGTGTTTTCAATGACAAACTTCACATTCTCGTCTGTCAGCTCTGTGATCTTCACCGTCGGTTGGTTCGCATACGGCATTATTACAGTCAAACTCACTCAAACGTTGTAAATAAAAAAAAAAAATCGTCCACACTCTCAAACTACCGTCGCTCCGGCTTTAAACGAAAGCTTCCCAGAATTATTTTACCGTCCGCTGATTGGCCCGGAGACGCAAGCCCGATCAATGATTGGTCGAAATGAGAGGCGCGGAGGCGGGCCTTTTATTGAATGTCCGGGTCATGGATTCTCCATTTCAAAGTAAGAGCACAGTGCAAATTATATTAAGTGTATAGTATAGAGTACAATTTCACAATAAAAGTCTTATTTTTATACGTATGTACACATACAAAAAACATTTATTCTAAAATTTAATTTTTCACGTTTATAGATTTCTAAATACGTATTCATATATAATATATTATTTTATATAATATCTATCTATCTATAGTGGAAAATAATACAATTTTAGAAGTTTTTGTGTATGTGTACACACATACACATATTATTATATATATCACTCAAAATAAAAGCACAGTGCAAATTATAGCATAGTAAAGTAAAATTAATTTAGTTAAATTAATTTAGTTGTGTGTGTGTGTATATATATATATATATATATATATATATATATATATATATATATATATATTAAATATTGTATTATATATATGATAACATCATCATATATTCTGATTGCACAACTTTGTTTATAGATAGAAAAAAAATGTATTCATATAATTTATATAATACCATCATATAAATATATTCACAGTGGAAAATAAATCAAATTTTAGAATAAATGTATGTTTTGTGTGTACATACACGTTATATTATATATTTTATAATCAGAGTCATCATATAGATATTCTGATAGCACAGCTTCCTGTTTATAGAAAAAAAACGAGAAGTCCCCAGTGAAAAACTGTTTATACTTTATTGCCATGGTGTCTTTTCTAGCGCTAATCCTAAACAAATGTACAAGAATAACTGCGTTCCAACAAGTCCAACATTACAAACAAAATTACAGATCTTTATGTTCTTTTATACAAAAAAACTGATCTGAGCAGGAGAGTGAAATCTTGGACAGTGAAACTAAACAAGACAAAGCTTCTGGTCCAAAAAGAGACCCATGATCTTTAACAAATAACAGCTTTGTCTGACTGAATAAAAGCCGTGATCCAATATGTTTTCAGACTCATAAAGTTAATCAGAAATAAGAGCAAAAAGCTCATGACACAAGCCGGATAGTCAGGATGAGAGTGAGAGATGTTTTACATCATCGCCTCTGGTTTAGTCCTGTGAGGTTCTTCAGCTGTAAAACACAAAACAACAACAACATCAGCAACATTTCTGTCACAGATGTTTAAAATACAGAGCGTGTGGTGTTAAACAGAGAGGGAGGATTAGAAAAGTGCATATAAATGATGAACACGAAGCAACAAACTTACTGTAAAAGCAGCTCCCATCACCCCCTGCACCACAGCTTCACCAGTCGACTGCACCTAGAACAAATGAAATGAGGTCAAAGGTTAGTTTATGTTTCACCCCCTTTATTCTGAACTTTTTCTACTGAATTTGTGTTTCATGTTTTAAAGCATCTTTCCTTTAAATTTGGCGCCATGTTCATTGGGAGTTCTCTGATGGGTCTTAAAACAACTCCACAATGACTACATATGTAACTTCTATTGTAACACTGACGTCTAGTGGTTAAAAATTGGGACTGCACTCCAAATTCAAAACACTGTACACTCGAAGCTCACACAGGTTGCCAGATTGAAGACACTGAACCTCCACGAGAAGTTTAATTTGGTTTGTGTTCGTTTGTCTGAGGGAGATAAGTTACTTAGGAGGTCCGTTGGTTGCTTGGTTCCAGAGCTGTAGTACGTTTCATATCTGGCAACCCGGAGCGTCGACATGGACAGTTTTCATGATCGGGACAAAACAAAAACAGACCGTCCGGTCCAGAAGCCACATTTCCAAAGCAGAAACATCCTGACTGTAATATTGTAATCAAGAATCTCATATTTCAGTTGAGCATGTTTCCTTAATCTCTGATGACTCTACCTGTTTGGCAGTGCTAGCCATGTTGACTACGTCCTGAATTCGGTTGTCAAGGAAGTTCCAGGTGTCCTGGAAGTCCGGAGAGGAATCCTGAAGCATCACCAGCTCTGTGGTGTTATAGATGCCCGTCAGCGCTGCCCGTTTGGTGTACCAGTTCATCTACGAGACAAACGGGCGGTACGGAAAGATTTTTTTTTAAAAAAGAGGCAAGGCAATGCAACATTACACTCCAATAATCAACATAAGTAAGAAGCACAGAGCAGACAAGACAGGGCGGCTGTAAAGGTGAGGTGTAAAAAGTTTCGGGCGTAGAACAATGACTAAACTTTTGACAGGAGCTATGATAAGATGTACAGATGTATATTTTTTAAGGGGACACCTGACAGCTAAACAGTAAGAAGTCATTTCCATGATGTAAAGCAGGGCCATGTCTCAGTAGGGTGGGGGAGTAACCTGGGAGGTGGCGGGTCTGAGATTATGGGGGTGGTGATGAAAGGAGGACAGGAAGGTATGAGCAGGAGCAGAGGAGGAAGAAGAAGTAGGAGGAGGTCCGGGGTGATAGGATCCACTCACGTCTGTGGATCTGTCTCCGGCGTAGTACCAGATGTCGTCCACGAGGGTGGAGAGGTGCTTCAGGCTGTCTGGGATGTTGTGAGGAAGGAGCAGGATACTCATCGCCTGACAACACACACACACACACACACACACAAAGTTAAGGATCAAGTACAGTTTCCGTCCTGACCTCTGTCGGTCAATTGCTGCTCCCGCTCGTCACTTTACCTGCGGCCACGATTCAATGTAGGGGATGTGCATCCTCAGTCTGGTCTCTACGGCATCTCTGAGAAAGTCAGCAGTCCTTTTTGCTCTGAAACACAGTTAAAACAAAAATCTGTGAATGAAACTCGAACTGAAACAACAGACGACAAATAACCAACTACAGGTGAAAAAGGGGAATGCTTTTATTGTGAAAAGCCTGAGTTTGGCTGTTAAAAGTTGTGTGTGTGTGTGTGTGTGTGTACATACTCGGCCTGACCCAGCTGGACCTGCTTGTGTTGTTCAGCCAGGATCTCCGTCAGCTGCGAGTTGCACTGGGTGATGAAGTGTAAGACCAAATCTCCAGCTCCGTTATTGAACATGCCAGTGGAAGCAGAGGACAGGCCCAGCGTCTGGTACCAACACGACATAAACAACGCGACATTAGCTGAACAGAAAAGAGTCATGGCAGGATGAAGTCATTTCACAGCGGCTCACCTCGGCGCCGGACGCGATGGCTTCCATCGACCAGCCGTGCAGGGGGACGAACTCCAGAGCGGCGGTCAGGATTCGGGCCTGTAGCTGCTCCTCTGTTTCGTACTCCTCGCCCTGCTCTCCGCTCTGGTCCTGGTAACTGTCCACGGACACACAAACAGGTCAAGAATCTCTTGCATCGGTAAATAAGACTTTATCACGACTGCAGGTCTGTATTATGTAGTATCTGACCGACCTGGTGTTTGGCCTGGAGGCCTGTTCGGCTGCAGGGTCTTCATGAGAAGCCGTTGCTGTGTCCTGTTCGGCAGAGTGAGCCTGGTAGTGCTCGTGGAAGGTCGTGGATGAAGGAGGTTTGTCAGATTTAGAGTCATCCTGAAGCCTCGGTGCTGCGCGGTGGAAGCCTCGTCTCAGGCTGCTGCATTGAGGGTTTGTTGCTGTCGGTGCAGCCACCACTGCAGAGAGGAATACAGTCATGAACATCAAAGTCCGTAATGAAATCTCAAGCTCAGCAAAACACGGACATCCATGGGCAAAAATATATTTTTTTAGTTATCAATATTTTGCATTTTGTTTCACGCAAGTCACAAATGAATCCTTGACAACGAAATAATAACTATTAATACAGAACCTCTTAAAAACAGATTAGATTTAAGAACAGCAACCCTGCCGACCATGACCAGAACCGACAACACTGTGGAAACATTCAGGTTTCTGTCAGGACATAAAGTGGGAGTTCAGGAGGATGGACTGATCCAGTTCTACACCGCCATCATTCAGTCTGTTCTCTGTTCATCCATCACTGTCACGTTTGGATCGGCCACCAAACAGGACAGGAACAGACTACAACGGACAGTCAGGACTCCAGAGAAGATCATCTGTGTCAGCCTGCCCTCCATTCAGGACTTATAACATGTCCAGAGTCAGGAAACATCTCTGCAGATCCATCACACCCCGGACACAACCTGGACTAACCCCTCTACAGATCTCTGTACGCCAAAACAACCAGGCCATCACTGTGATGAACAGTTCACACCTGACACAAAATATCAGGAACATTACCTGTGCAATAACCTGTAAATTGTCACTGTTTATATTTAGATTTTTGTTCCTTTAACATGTAAATATTATCACTCATATAATGTATATACATGTACATAAAACAACCGGCTACATTAACCAGATTTACTTTAGATTTTAGCACCACTGCACTACAGCCTGATCTTTATCCAGTCTACAAATGTAATTGCTGTGCATGATTACAACACGTTCTTCCTTCCCTTAAACTTTAATTGTATTTATACTGTGATTATACACACTAATTACATCTACTTCATGCCTTTTTGTATATATCATGTGCCCTTATGATTGTGGCTACAACACAAGAATTAGTAGTAATCTATCCATCTATCAAGGGACAACAGGGTGACAATTGTTTTGTGCATTTGTTTGATTTCTGTGAGGCATAGCATGTAAAAACCAAAGAGATTTTTGCATTGTAAGAATAAAATATACCGTTTGTGCACAGCTGTATGCAGTAGAAAATGATTTGGCTGTGTGTCTTAGTGCATTAATGTGTTTGTTTGCACTGCAATGATGCACGGCGGGTTAAACTTCTTGTTCACAGCTACAGCACGTCTTGTACGTTCAAACATCTCAGCTGTGTGCAGCTAATTCAGGAGCAGCAGCTTACATAACAGGACGAAGAGACGCCCACCAGCTGCACAAACTTGTTGACCATGAAATGCACGCTGAAGTACGGACGTGTGCAAAACTGCAGCTCCAACATTCATCAGCTGATTTTATACATCAACTGATTTTATCCACTTTGAGCCACAAACAGACACAGATAATAAAGCACATTTACAGGGTTAGCTCCAGAGACAACACCACCACCACCCCAGCCGCAGTCCGGTCCGGTCTTACCGCTGCTCAGCCCCCGGAGTGCCCTTCCAGCACGGACACCTCTCAGCAGCGCCGCCATGTTTGGCCCGGAGGATTATTTTTAGACGGCTGCTGCGTCAATTCAACGCGACCCTGCTGCTGAAGCACAGCTGAACGAGCCAACAGGAAGAAGAACAAGAAGGCCTTCAAAATAAAATGTATTGAACTTTCTTACAATAAGGATAATTATTCTGTTTAGCGCCTAAATTTTATCACTTAAAAAACAAAACAGAGGACAGGTAAACGTAGACATAAACACAAACAAAAGCTATGTACATGTAAAAAGGTATATATGTATATATATACATACACACATAAATAAATAAATATATATAGATATACATAATATATACATAAATAAATATCTGTGTGTAAGGAACTTTTTTTTTTGGTGCAATGGAGCAAAGGATGAAATAATAAATATAAATATACAGTATGACAGTATGAGTATAGTGATGATAATTACATAGATCATTTATAATTTACAGATATTATACAGGTGATGATGTTACTGACATTTTGAGTCTGGGGGAAAAAACTGTTAACTCTTATGTCTGGTTGTTTTGGTGTACAGAGTTCTGTAGCGCCCCCCAGAGGGGAGAAGTTTCAACAGTTTGTGACCAGGGTGTGATGGGTCTGCAGAGATGTTACCTGCCCGGTTCCTGACTCTGGACAGGTACAGGTCCTGGATGGAGGTGCAGGCTGACACCGATCATTTTCTCTGCAGACCTTATTGTCCGTTGCAGTCTGTTCTTGTCCTGTTTGGTGGCCGATCCAAACCAAACAGTGACTGAAGAGCAGAGAACAGACTGAATGATGGCTGAGTAAGAATTGTGTCAGAAGCTCCTTAGGCAGGTTGAGCTTCCTGAGCTTGTGCAGGAAGTACAACCTCTGCTGGACCTTTTTGATGATGGTGACTGGTGTTGGTCTCCCACTTCAGGTCCTGGGAGATTGATTCTGGATCCCAGAAACCTGAAGGTTTCAACAGCAGACTCAGTGCTGTTGGTGATGGTGATGGGCGGCTTCTCCTAAAGTCCACAGTTCTGAGCGTGTTCGAGCCTCAAGTCTTTGTTTGTATATGTGTTATTTATGTTACATCTGATGCTATACAACAAATTGCCCCTCGGGAATAATAAAGATTCCTTGATCCTTGAAAAGCGATTTTATTTTGAAAATTCAAACCGGAAAAGACATCTAACTTTATGTAACTTGCTGATGAAACTTCCGCCAACATAACGGAGGAGTCCACACACGTCTGAATTGTTCTTTCATTTCGTGTCATTTAACCACAAAAAGCCTTAAAAACAGCCACGAAACGACGTGAGTACACATTTTATTCATCATACGTCATATTTTTGTTCGCGTGTCGCTGTTTATCGGTCTCTTAACGGCGCGTGGATGAACTTTGTAAGCGACCTGTGTCAACAAACCAGCTAACGTGCTAACCAGCAGTTAGCCGGGTCAAACCTTTAAATTTTTAAGACTAAAGCGGGAATAAATGACGTTAAACACGTTTATTGACCTTCTGTTGACGTTACAGATGGATGTCATGGTGCAGACACATAAATTTAATGTTATCTCTGTGTAATCTGCTGACAGGGTCTCATGATATAAATGATTTAGAATCACTTTAATTCACCAGGTATGTGTACACCAGGAATTTGACTCGATTACATCTTGCTCTCGTAATACAAACATATATAGACATAGAAACAGTTAAAAAACAAACCAGAGGACTTGACAGGTAAACGTAGACGTAAACATACTGTGTATGTGTGTATATATATGTGTGTATGTATATTAGGGGTGCAACGATACACAAAATTCATGGTTCGGTTCGGTTCGATACTTTAGTGTCACGGTTCGATATTTTTCCGATACAAAAAAGATAAATTTCCATGCCTTTTTTATCTTGAAGTTTATTGAAGTTACCGACATTTGTTTCAATTCAAAAGTACAGTTTTTAAATTAAATTAAATGCAGCCTAAGACTGAGTAGTTGAGCGCAGATCCACTGAGCTTTCAGCGCAGAGCGCATCGTCAGAAGTTGTTAAAATAAATATAAAATTGCGTGTTGTTCGATCCATAGTGCGTACCGAACCGAGACCGCTGTATCGAACGGTTCAATACAGATACATGTATTGTTGCACCCCTTATGTACGTATACATGTGGCTTATCTCAAAATTCTGACTTTTTTCCCCAAAATTCTGACTTTTTTTTTTCAAAATTCTGACTTTTTTTTTTCCTCAAAAATTCTGACTTTTTTTCCAGAAAAATCTGACTTTTTTTAAAAAATCTGACTTTTTTTCTCAAAATTCTGACTTTTTTTTTCTTTTTCCCTCAAAATTCTGACTTTATTTTCTAACTTTCCCCCCAAAATTCTGACCTTTTTTCTTAAAATTGTAACTTTTTTTTCAGATAAATCTGACTTTTTTTTTTCTTTTTCCCTCAGAATTCTGACTTTATTTTTTTTAACTTTCCCCTCAAAGTTTTGACTTTTTTCTCCAAAATTCTAACTTTTTTTCAGAAAAATCTGACTTTTTTTCCTCAAAATTAAAAATCTGACTTTTTTTCCTAACTTTTCCCCCCAAAATTCTGACCGCCCCCCAAATTCAGACTTTTTTTTTCTAACTTTTCCCCTTAAAATTCTGACTTTTTTTTTCTTAAAAATATGACTTATTTTTCTAACCTTTCCCCAAATTATGACTTTTTCCCCCCAAATTCTGACTTTTTTCTCAAAATTCAGACTTTTTCCCCCATGTATTCTGACTTTTTTCTTAAAAATATTACTTTTTTTTCTAACCTTTCCCTCAAAATTCTGACTTTTTTCTTCAAAATTCTGACTTTTTTTCTTAAAAATCTGACCTTTCCCCCTCAAAATTCTGACTGTTTTTTTTTTCAAAATTCTGACTTTTTTCCCCCTAACTTTCCCCTCAAAATTCTGACTTTTTTCCTCAAAAATTCTGACTTTTTTTCTCAAAATTCTGACTTTTTTTCCACAAAATTATGAGTTTTTTTTTCTTTTTCCCTCAAAATTCTGACTTTATTTTCTAACTTTCCCCCCAAAATTCTGACCTTTTTTCTTAAAATTGTAACTTTTTTTTCAGATAAATCTGACTTTTTTTTTCTTTTTCCCTCAAAATTCTGACTTTATTTTTTTAACTTTCCCCTCAAAGTTTTGACTTTTTTCTCCAAAATTCTAACTTTTTTTCAGAAAAATCTGACTTTTTTTTTCTTTTTCCCTCAAAATTCTGACTTTATTTTCTCAAAATTCTAACTTTTTTCCCCAAAATTCTAAATTTTTTTCCAGAAAAATATGACTTTTTTTCTCAAAATTCTGACTTTATTTTCTAACTTTTCCCCCCAAAATTCTGACTTTTTCCTCATAATGTTGGGCTGGCTACACAGCTGCGCTGCTCGAGGTCATATCATGTTTTTCGTGGCCAAAAGGCGTTCAGCTGATGATCCACACATATAATAAGTACAACAAAGTCAATAAATCTGTTTATTTATTTTCCAGGACGTCATGGCAGACCTCGGCATCAAAGCAGGAGACAAGGTGCTGGTGGTTTGGACTCAGCCTTCAGCGCCGGCAGCCCTGAAACAGTATGCAGAGGAGCTGGGCGGCATCGTTGGTGCAGACGGCAAAGTATCAGTGGAGAACATGGAGAGATTGTTGCTGTGTGAGTGACTCTTAACCTGATTTTAGGTTGAAAAAAGTGAGACCTATTTAACAAAAGAAGTAAAATGACCCTCCTCCATCCTCTCCTCAGCCTCCCACTCGGCGTCCTCCTTCGACTGTGTCCTCTCCTGCCTTCTGGCCGACAGCTCGTCCGTCCACAGTTCAGAGACTCTAGAAGAATTAGCCCGAGTGCTCAAACCAGGCGGGAAGCTGGTTCTGGATGAAGCAGTCACAGGTGGTGAGAGAGAAAAGAGTTGTTCTGAATCCTTTTTCACACGTTTGAAGGCGGAGAATGAAAATGTGATATGCAGCTTTTTATGTTGGAATCTGAACCTCATGCATGCCTGTAATCTTAACATATCATAAGTTTCTTTCTGTGTTTCAGGAGCCGAGACGTCGAACGTGAAAACCGCTGAGAAGCTGATGTCGTCCCTGAAGTTGTCAGGCTTCATCTCGGTGACTGAGGTGAGTGTAAAGACCTGAAACATGCCTCTGTGTGAACACCGTGCACTCACCAAACCACAAAGAATATCAGACACAGCACATACAGTTTAATGAATACAGGTAAACATCCACACCAGTTAAATACTTTTCAACCCGTCCAGGTCAGTAAAGCTGAACTGACCGCAGAGGCGTTGAGCTCCTTGAGGACGGCCACCGGTTACCAAGGAAACACTCTGTCCAGAGTTCGCATATCTGCGTCCAAACCAAACTTCGAGGTGGGATCATCGAGCCAGATCAAACTGTCATTCGGGAAAAAGACGCCCAAGCCAGGTAGCTTCACGGGCCCAGCGTGACTGTTAGATCGTACTCGTCCTGAGCTGTTCTGTATCATCCAGTTTGTCGGCGCGTGTGTGTGTTTCAGCAGAGAAGCCTGCTCTGGATCCCAACACTGTCAAAATGTGGACGCTGTCAGCCAATGACATGGATGATGACGATGTGGTGAGTTTGATTTTGTATCTTTAATGTGTTATAGAGACTCTTGAAGTACAGCACATCACCATGCACATATATTTCTTTGTGAAGTCACGCTGTACTTCTTGTGTTTACCGTGTCTCTGTGTCCTCTTCTCTGTAGGAACTGGTGGACTCTGATGCTCTGCTGGACGAAGAGGACTTAAAGAAACCAGATCCGGCTTCTCTTAAAGCTCCAAGCTGTGGAGAGGGAAGCGGCAAGAAGAAGAAAGCCTGCAAGAACTGGTGAGGTCACAACACGAATGTCTTTAAACAACAGACGAAAGCACGTCGTAGGTACAGTATGTCGGTAATTCACCGTGTGACAGGTCGTTTACAAAGTAACTACCCAGTTTTAGGGAATGTTGATGTATTGCTTGGCAGTCCTCGTCAATTCTGCATCAATATAATCCATAAAAACAGCATTTAAACGTTACATGATACGTATGTTGTATGTTTGTGCAGCACGTGTGGTCTTGCTGACGAGTTGGAGCAGGAGAGTAAAGGAAAACAAAAGACGGATCTACCAAAATCTGCCTGTGGAAGTGTGAGTATGCTTTTATTGTTTATAAATATATATTGTGCTTCTCTGTTGTGACTGTGTGACGAAACAATCATTTTCACTTGTTTGTTGCAGTGTTACCTTGGCGATGCTTTCCGATGTGCCAGCTGTCCGTACTTGGGGATGCCGGCGTTCAAACCAGGAGAGAAGATTGTGCTGGACAACAAGACGCTGACGGACGCTTGAAACTCGCTGATGACACACGTCACACTGCTCATGATTCAAGACATCTACATTCCCTGATTTTATCCATCCACCGAGATGCGATTCTCCCCGCAGTGATGGAGATTTTTGCCCGTCTGTCCTCCAACAATAACGTGACATATCTTAATTTAAGAGTCTGCCAATGCAGCTTTGACAACAAGCGAGAGTGAGATTGAAATGAAAATTTAAAAAGTAAAGTGCACTGTCGTTGCAGTTTTACTCCTGCTGTTGTTAATTATGCAAATGATGACAGTTACCTGGAGAGTTTAAAAATCACTTGAATGCATTCTTGTTCTTCTAATTTGAAGTTTTATTTACATCTGACCACTGACATACACAATGTTCACCAGCACAAGTTAAGCGCATGGCGGTCCATACAAACTGAATATAAACTGTCCAGTTCAAGCTTATTTATGTATATAAAGGCAACAGTTTGACAATATGACGTGTTGTTGCATTTGTGTGTGTCTGTACCACTGGGCAAAGGAGCAAAACCAGTGTCGTGCCAGAACCGGAGCTGGGTGAGCGGATGATGTTTGGCTGTTCGCAAAGTTGTGAGCGCGCTAGTTTTTGATCTAAGTAATGTAATCAGAACAAATACTCGTGTACAGCTGAACATATTTACCACAGTGGGATAGAGCTCTGAAACTGGGGGGGAGCTAAATCACAAAAAGTTCTACTGATGTTGCTTTAAAGGCATCCCATTTATTTCACTGAGGCCACATTATTCCGGCATCACTGTCGACAATGAGCAGCATCTGACATCAACATATTTTGAAATAATAATAGTAGTGAGGGGCTAACTTCCTTCAGATACATAGCAAACACTGGACAACCAATATAAAACTTTATAAAACATTTCAAAAACATCTGGCTTTGTTAGACGGGTGACCTGTTAATCTACAAAACCTCCAGTAAACTTGAGTCCTTCAGTTATTTTGTCAGTCACATCCACCTCTGATGTGATGGATTTAATTGGTTAACTACATATTGCAGAACTACTGAATACTTTACTAGTCGCTCATAGGGAGCCGTTAATATGTATTATTATAATTATTAAGCACTGGTAACAATCTTAGATGTGCTGGACAGTCTTAAAACTTCTGGTTATGACTGCATCGGCTGAATTCCACACGTTAAATATTTACCCAAAATGCAAACGGTGATGTGAGGTAAAGAGAGTCTGTCTCATCACTGAGACTCGACGCTGAAGTCCATCTTAATGTCACCTGAACCAGGTTCAAAGGTGAAGCTGTAAGACACCGAGGCTCTGCCGTCACCTGAGCTCTCCCACGGCGACCTGAAAAAATACACTCCCTGTTTCCGGTGTCGACTCCACTCGCACTCGCCCTGCAAGGAAAAGCAAACCTGTCAGAGAAATCACACCAACAATCCTGCTCGACATTTGACAACAAACTCTGGAGCGACCAGACACCGAAGTTGAAGACTTTAAGGGGAGTTCAGGCAGTTGTGCCAATAATCAAAATGTGGTGACAGTCATGGATGTTCAACAGAAACTTCAATTAAGCCAATCACAGTCAACCTTGTGAATTTCCGCCCGGCAACCGGCTGCAGTTAACCGCTATAAATAACACTACTGCAGTCGACCAATCAGAGCAGAGCAACAAACAGAAGCTGTGTCTGTCAGTTGAAACTGCTGAGAGAGAGAAAGCCTTCAAAGTTCACCTTCAAACAAGCGACCACTGTTGCCAACCCATAGGTTGTATGAATGAAAAGAGTGGATTATAAGCATCCTAAGGTCTTGCTGAACATGTCGATATATAATTTGTGTGGCTAAAGTTAAAAAATGTGACCATTAGAGCGCGGTAAAAAAGTGGTACGTCTGCTTTCCTCCAGAAATTTCCGCTCTCGGTTAATATGGGAGTAAATGCAGCAGTTGGTGGGTGATCCTGACACATCTGAGCTCATTGAGCCAAAACTATAAGTCCGACAGCTTCAGCAGTAACATGTGAGCGACCGGCACAAGTTTTACTACAATTTGATGTTAAAATGATTTGTGTAGGGTGAAATTTGTCCAACTGAGAGCAGTTTAAAAATTTTTTTTGGGACAGATTTTCCTCTCCCTCTCCACTCTGGCGGTCATGTGACTCACTCTAGCTCCAAAACATTCCATCCATAAGCGCCCATGTTAAATTTTCCCGCTCTTTTTTGAGCTCCGATTACGTATCCGTGTTCAGTGAAATTCAGTTTTCAGTCAACTAAATGGAAAGTGAGTCGACAGAAAATTGATCCGCAACTATTTTGATAAACGGGGGAAAATGTCAGCTTCTTAAATGTGAGTATTTTCGGATTTTCTCTGATTTGTGTCATTATTTGGATATTTTTGGGGTTTGGACTGACAAAATGATTAATTAAAGAAAAATAACAAAAATAATCATTAGTTGGAGAGTAGAGTCCAACAGACAAATGAACCAAAATACAGCAAAAGCAAAGACAATCAATAGAGATTGTACAGGTGAAGGCTGTTACCTGCTCGCTGATTGGTCCGATCAGACCTGCACTGACAGTGATGTCATCAGTTAGATGATATTCCATCCACAACGCAACGCCATGGCAACGACCAATCCTGAAACAGACATTTAGTAAACAGTCTGTTAATAAACTGCTGGTATAATAAACGTTATATAATACAGGTTAACATGCTAACTGTTGTACTCTTAATCATACATGTTATCATTTTGGTTCTTGATCTCATACTAACGGAATAAAACTCAGTACCTTATGAAAGGCAGTGATCCCTGACTGGTGATTGGCTCCTGCGGGACACACTGCGTGAAGTCAAAAGTCATGACGGCAGTGGACCGGGTCAGGGCACGGCACGGGTACTCCCAGAGAGGGTGGGGCTCTGCTTCACGGGACTCGTGGAAATCCAGAGATCGCTGAAGGGCGTTATGTTTAAAATACATCATCTTTGTCTTTATGAAATATCAGTTACCAGGAGAAAGGAAAGAATTTGTACCTGGACCATTTCATCCATTGGTGTGACATCAAAGCCCTCACATGTTCCACACGGCGCTCGTATCCTCCACAAGTCCTAACAAGCGTGAGAAAAATCAACCGTTAATATACTGTTATATCATTACAAAGTGTAAAGAGCTCTGCATTTATGTCTCACCTGGAACTCTACAGCCATCACGTGAAGTGTGGCAGAGCACGGCAGGATGGTGGCGTTGGGCCGGAGAAGGCCTGCCAGGGCGGTCCGACAGTACCAGAAAAACAGGGAGTGCCAGGGTAAGAGGCTGGTGCTGAAGAACGGTTCACCCATCAGGACTGAGATCTGTAAGAGAGATGATTTACACTCAGTCCACTTGGATACACGTTTTACGATTCTCTCAATTGTCTCAACAAAGACATTGTGTCAGTACCACTAAAGTCTTGTTCCAAAGGTACCTGTTCTCCTCCGAGATCATTACTGGTCAGCTGCTCAGGCCTGATCTCCAACAGCTGGACACCACCTTTCATTGAGTTGGCTTCCAACACCTGCAGAGAAAAGTGTGTAGAGTTAGCATTCCTTGAACTGATGCCATGTTTTTGTGTTGAAAGGTCAATGATCATCTCATCATTTACCTGCTCAATAACCTGTTTGGACATTCGGGAGTTTTCCAATCCGTAGACCTACAAGAAGAAAAAGACAAGTCAGTAACGGTGCCGGTTTGTAAATGTGCCCATGTGGTTAAAGTAGAGTACCTTTTTGGCGCCAAGCATGTGAGCAAACACAGGAAGCAGACTTCCATCGCTGACGCCAAGACAGACGCTGTCCTCCCTCAGGACCTGAAGTCAACGCAGCAGACGATCAGAGAACAATCATCATCAATCATAGCCAGTAATTCACTGTCAGGTCAGACTCTGGTTGGGCAGCACTTACGCTGCGCAGTGCGCTGACGTAGCTCGCAGTACGCCGCCTGTCGTTGAGTTCACCGAAGCGTGGCCGGGTCCAAACCAGGTGAGCCTGACAGGTACAACAGGGCCGAGAGGGGGGAGCCTCGGTCTGAGGGTCCTGTTGGCTGAGGACAGCAACATACGGACCATTAATATACAAATTACCCTATTTTTGAATGAATTTTATCCTTGAATAAATATTCATTGTCCCCAGAGGAAAATGTTAGTGACCGCTCTGCTAATTCACCACCATAAGGCCCGAAAACATCAACACAAGATATCTCATAATGTGGACATCTACCATGACATTTCCGATGCATATTCATGCTCCCAAGAAGATAAACCTTTTGTTTTACTTGCAGACATAAAGATCTCCTCCCTGCTAATCTAAAAATCAGCAAAGACGTGGATTATCGGTGGACCTAAGGCGACAGCTGGTTAGTTTAGCTTAGCAAAAACTGAAGGGTAAAAGCAACATGTTGTGCTGTTACAGTACGTTATGTGCTGGACAATTTCTTGGCCAGAACCACAGACCGTATGGGTGACGTCTTCATGACTTCACCCACAGGTTTCTGAAGAGCTGTCGTGCAGCTCAGTGTGGTGGTTCTGGTTGCAGCCATCTTTGTAGTCCTTCCTCTGCCGCCTCCCGGTTAATCTAAAAAAGTCATGTGACGTGGGTGGAACTGAGGCAGGCTAAATGATGCCTGGTTGCTCAAACAAGCCACCCACCTGTCAATCAAAGCGTCCATGCTATTAATCCTGCATAACTTTAAGCCTTAATATAATCTGAACAGGTGAGTTGTATAAAAATTCACCCTCAGTACAGTTGTCATGAACGGGGAAATTAGCTACTGGAATTTTATAATTTTGTGGTTATCATCTGCCTCAATGAAATGAAAACATTTCCATGACAGTGGATAAACTCCATCTGCTCAGGAGGAACATGCAATACGACTAAAAGCTCCAGAGCAGCTGCTAAAGGACCTTGTGGTGAGATGTTACCGAGTGGTGCTTGGAGAGCTCGTCTCACTGGGTTTGTGTTGAGTGTTTCTAAAGGTGAAGAAAGCAGCTGTTACCTGTCAGACTGCAGGCTGTACCACAGGCTGTAGTCATCATGGCAGACCGTCAGACTCAGCTCGTCTCCCTCCGTCACTCGGCTCTCTGCAGGCAGGAAGTACACGCTCTGCATCCAGTGATCCCGCCACTGAAACGTATCGCAGAGATCAGCAAAGGATGATGGGAGCCTGTCTCAGAATATTGTCACAACGTCGAGCCTCGTAACTCACCGGAGCCATCTTTGGCTCTGGGTACGTCCAGCTAGGAGCCATGGTGCACACGATGCTTCCACTGGGATCCATGTCGAGGTCCCACCAGGACAGGACGACCTGAGCGCGTCCGCCGGACTGAGCCGCAAACTTGGAGGAGTGGGACTGGAGAGCGCTGCTTACTGGTTTACTGAAATCAACGCTGAACATGGTGCAGAGAGGACCCAGCGGGGTGAAGCTGCGAGGAGACACCTGGCTCAGCTGGATGTCGCACACCGAATGAGCTCCGGCACAGCGGCCGACGTCGGGCGGTGGGACCAGCCGGGCACCCTCCACCTCCACCGGCTGCAGCTGAGCCCAGCTCCACAGCAGCTCCGACTCCACCAGCTGGGCGTAGACGGTGGCGCGGTGAGGGACCGCCTCACAACCGTCCTGCAGGAGGGGACGGGACACCAACTGGGTTTATACATTTCACCCACATAAACCTACAGACAACATCACGAGTCATGCAAACACACACCTGGACCAGGTTTAGGTGAGCGTGTTCATAGCTGGGCAGAGCTCCTTCACCGATCAGCTCTGTATCAAACAGCTCTGTGATCAGAACATTGGCCTTCATTTGCATATCTCCATCTGTATTAAAAAACAACACACACATCTCGTCAGTGAAGTAAGCCGGAGCCGGTGTCGTGCCAGAACCGGAGCTGGACAATACGTAACAAATACACGTGTGCAGTAGTCTGTGATGTAATAACTGTAGCAGGCTTGGTGTGTATGTTTGCGTGACGCTCTCTGACCTGGGCCCACGGTGACGTCAGTGGAGTGTTTGTTAATAATCTTAATCTTTTCAGAGAAGCCGTTCTTCTTCACGATGCACTTTGCCGCCTCCGCCATGGGCTTAAAGACCTGCGGACACAAAGAGACAGCACACATAATCAGCTGATTAAATCTATAATCATTGAGCGTTAACACCAGTAAATACAGGAAGAGCGTCTCTACCTCCACAGCATAGCAGAAGTCAGCCCCGGCAGTGACAGCCATCATGGACAGGAGGCCTGTTCCTGTCCCGATGTCCAGGACGATGACCTTCTCACCACGGGCTTTAACTCTGGCTACAGCTGCCCGGATGCCCTGGTAGTACTTCTCATTCTGGAAACAAAAAAGTACATCAGCTTCAATCAGTCAGTGCAGAAGAAGAGCGAGAAGGTGAGCGAGGTTCTGCTGTAATTGTCTTCTTTCTTTGAGAAGGATAAATCTGGGGCAACTGGACTTGTTTATAGATCCGTGAAGATGTTTCACCTCATCCACAAGGTTGCTTCAGTTGTCGTCAGAACCGAACAAGCCTTATTGTAAGCCGGCACTCTATCATACACATAACCAGCAGATAATAACAGTAAAATACTTTGAAATAAGCATCATGTCAGACTGTTTAATGTTGGTCTGTCCTTCACTCACCCTGTCGTGGTCGTGAAGCATATCTGCATAACAGGACCTGAAAGATAAAACACGTTGAACAGATCAACAGGACGAAAGATTCAGGTGGACTGGTGTTGGTATAATGTCAATAACCCGTATACTGTACCATAGAGACAAAACACCAATAAAAACGTGTCAATCAAAGTGTCCACGCTCTTAACTCTCTTAGTTTTTATTATTATGACTCATATAAAGAAGCTGGAATCATCATCCGTGCCAAACTCCATTTAAAAACTGGCTAAATAAACTGGTCTGGCTTGTAGACAAACATTCACACTGTGTGAAGTCATGTATCTGTTTTATGGATGTTTTAATCTCAGCTCTTCTCTTCGGCATCCACAACAACACAACAGAAGCTTCAGTTTTTTTATCTGGTCAAATTATTTTGAGTTTCAGTGTTTACACCGACACTGTCTCTGCATGCTGTGAGCTAAAGCTCGGAGCTACCTGGCTATCTCCTGGTGGTAGTCGTACTCCTCGCTCTCCTCCACCCAGTCTAAGGCTCCCGTGGTCGGGTTAGCTCTCCCACAGAAGGTCTTCATCTTCGGCCGCAGCTCGTTACGACACTCCGCTTGATGAAAACAGTTTTTTTTTTTAATAACAGTAAATAACTGAACAGTAAAAACAGGTTTATCGAAGCAGCGTTGCCTCAATGGAGGCGGCCATCTTTCCAAGCGACGTCACAAGCTCTGTGGGTCACGTGACTGACTGGTGTTACATGCTCATGGGACTTGTAGTTTTTATTGTGGATGTCCAGAAACTGTTGCGCATTTATTTTGGCAGAATTTCTGGCATATTCTGAATACTTTTATTTTGAAAATACTCACTTTTTTTTTATAAAACACATTTTATTTTGAAAATACTTACTCACATCCTGTTTATATACATTTATATCTATTTATACTTGACACAACCTTTTCTATGGAAGCCCTAAGCGGTCATGCATTCATAAATTTTATTTCCTCCCTGTTCTCGTGATAATTTAATTTCTTTTGTTTTCTCGAGACCTCACTTGAAAAATAAATTTACTTACACTAAAATTAGTAAAGTAACTGAAGTGATATAAATAAACAGAATCAAAGTGTACTATATGCTGTATTAAAGTGAAATGGTTATGTCAGATATATACAAGTATTGTAGAAGTAATAGATATGGATGTACTCTATAAACCACGTAAGTTATTTATGTCATTATGTCGAAATAAATGTTGTTACCCTGAAAATAACAGGATAACACTTTGTACTGAACTCACCTGTTCAAATTATATTAAGGCTTAAAGTTATGCAGAAGAAGAAAAGATGTCAGCTTATTTCATAAAGCATTTATTTATTGAAGTATTTATGTGACAGAGTTTTTACGTTGTGCTTTAGAGGTTGAACGAGGGAAATAAACATTTGAATCCTTCGAACAGGAAACTCTGTTCAAAAGAACAGCAGAAAAAAAATACATAAATACAATAAATATATAAAAAAAAATCAACAACAGATACAAGTGGACAAAAATAACAAATACATGAAAACAAGTTAATAAAAAAAGATGATTTTAATGGAGTGAATTAGCAGCCTAAGTTCCTCAGGTAGGATGGTTCACGGTCCAGGAGCCCTCAATGAAAACCACTGACTGTAACGTGACGATACACTGAACTGATTCATCTGTTACTGCAAAACAAACATTCAGATGCTTCACGGACTGCGTCTTTTTACTCTTCCATGTTGTTTGACTTCATAACATTCCAGAATTCAGAGTTTATTTTGATTATATTTCAAACCCAGACAATAAATGTTGCATCATATGTTAATTTGCTGATATTTGTGTTATGTACCACCGGCGTTTTGGACCACCGGGAAGAAGAGGAGGTTTACAGGGAATGCTGATGGGAGTGGAGCCGGTGTCGTGCCAGAACCGGAGCTGGGTAGTGAGTAATGTAACTGGACTCAGTAGCCTCTATGGACATATTAGCAGAGGAGAAGAGAGTGAAGAGGACGTTGAGGGAGGAAGCTAAGAAGAGAAAAGGAGAGAGTGAGCGAGCAAGAAGCCGCCGGACAAGAGTAAATCTGGGACTGACTTTTAGTGGTTGGTGAGAGCTTGGTGAAATAAAAGGCTGAAAGACAGACGCCGAGCTGGGCTGACTGCTGTTGGACTAGTAAGTAATATTAGCTGGCTGCTATGCCTTGTGTTTTTGACCTTGTTGATGTTTGGCTGTACAGATGTCCATATTTACCACAGTGGGATTACACTCTGAAACTGGAGACATCTTCTTGCACTTTGAGGAACTGGCACTGAGACAACAAGCTGTGACAGAGTATAAAATATTGTTTTTCATGTTTTTTTTATAGATTCAGAACTTTACCAGACAACTGAAGTTTGACCTGGACCAGCAGCTCAAATGTCCGGTGAAGTGGAGTTGAAGGAAAAGACCCTGAACCCTCAATCCTACCTCTGTGGGAAACTAAAGAAGACAGTGATGGTGACACTGGGCAGCTCCCAGTATGAATGACGTGTGTGTGAAGCAAGAAAAAACAAGAAACGTTTGCTGTCTGGATGAACAACAAACGTCCATCCATGGACATGAATTTAAACTCAGCAGGAACACGTTCACCAGCATGTTTGGTCCCGCATATCAATGAGTTCTGGGCTCCTGGTGTGACGGACCAGATCCACCCTTATTTTAAATGTGACAATCTGAGTCTGGGCCACAGTTTGAGTCATTGTCATGCACACTTGGCAGTGGGCAGACAGAAGGCCATGGTGGAGGGAGGCACCAGGATGTCGGTGAAGATGGGCCGGTATCCTGCAGGCAGAGGTGGAGCGCTCTGCTCCAGTAAGTCCAGTACAGCCCCTCTGATGTCCCTGGAGACATCACCACGGACGTCCAGCAGTACAGACACGTGTTCTTCACTGAGGGAACAGAAAAAACCCCACATGAACCTGTGTGATCATTTTATCAACACAATACTGATGTTTTATAGTTTTTAAAGACAAATTCTACGTGATAGTTTAACAACTAGCCTACTACAAGATCACCTGATGTCGGGATATTTGGCGGCAAGTCCAGAAACTTCCAGAGTCAGCATGCCGGGGTCTTTGAGTCGGATGAAGTCAGCCAGGACAGGAAGTAAGGCCAAAGGGTTCACTTCAGGTACTGAACCTTCACCCTCCTACAAACACAGACGTCAATATATTTGACTGAAGCTGTTATTGGATAATACAACATCATACAATAGAAACAAAATGTGATGATGCCCAAAGCATTGAAACAAGGCCATCCCTATAAAGGATGTCGTCTACTTGGCAGCATATGTTGAATGCTATGGTTCAGGAGGTAGATCACCCACTAATCAGAGGATGATCAACCACTGTTCGTTGGTTCTATACCCTGCAGTCTGCCTCTCGAAGTGTCCTTGAGCAACATAGTGAACCCAAAAGTGCGCCATCAGTTAACTGAATGTGTGTGAGATGAGTGGTTGGAAAACTAGAAAGGCTTATATCTAAGTACAGTCCATTTGTCTCAGTCCATCTGAGTTCGGGCCCACAGAAGGCGATGGTTTCTGGTTTCTATCCAGTTTCCTCTTTGCATGGAGTTTCAGCTGTCATTTGTGTTGACAGACGATGGTTTTTTGGAAGTGTTCCTCAGCCCATGCAGTGACATCAATGACAGAATCAGGTCTGCCATCTGCGGGCCTTAGATCATGGCCATCCGGCATTAATCTTAAATTGTTGAGAGTCTTTCACAGAGCAGTGAAACCCTCACCATCTTCACTTCACAAAGACTCTCTGGATGCTCTGAACCTCGTTCATTGTGAGATGTTTCACCAGCTTCTTTCGGCATTTCACAACTTTTACAGTCTTCTGTTCATCTTTTTTCAAACCTGTTGCTGCCATCAAATTCAAAATATTCACATTATTCTACAAAAATAACCACATTTATCAGTTTCAACATACGATAAGTTGTCTTTGTGCTGTTTCAGTTGAACATGGAGTTTCAATGTTTTCACATCATCACATTTTGTTTCTTTTTTTGGGAAACAGGATTGTTTTGAATCACGGCATCAAGAGCCAGCTCCTTTTCCTCCTCACCAGGCCGTGGAAGATTTCTCTAAACTGCTGGTCGTCCTGAACCATCTGCTGGGCGAGCTGCCTCCTCTCCTCTGCGTTGCGACACACCAGCCTCTTCTGCATCAGAGCCCGGACGTACTCCACCACCATGAGCCACTGGGCCTCCTCCTGCAGACGCTGCACACACAAGAATAACATTCAGGATTTCAGCTACTCTTTCTGGAAAGAAGTGGGTCATCTGGTCTCAGACATTCTGGACCTGATGTCTGAGCCAACAGAGTGGTCAGATTGAGAGAACTGTGCCAAAAATTAGAAAATAAACAAAGATCGGAGACATTTTCCTCCAAAATTATGAATACAGAAGCTGAAAGTCAGATTATATCCCTGTCTGACAGAAACAGAGCAAAGCATTGACCTGTCTGCAGGGTGGTCGAACACGGCCGTACAGCTCCAGGTGATGCTCCAGGATGCTGCAGAGTTTGGGGATGGGGTCTCCCTGGACCAGCCAGGGTCGGGTCAGCAGGCCCGGGAGGAAAGGTTGAAGGTCCAGCAGGAGCTGATCCATCACCAGGCGACACGCGCGTCTCACCGCCCGGTCCAGAGCTGCCAGAGGGTTCGGAGGAGTCCGCGAAAACTGCCCCGCCGTGCGGGACGACTGCTGCTGCTGCAGGCTCTCTGTGGACTTCCTGTGGACCAAAAAGAGCGGGAAAATTTAACATGGGCGCTTATGGACGGAATGTTCGGAGCTAGAGTGAGTCACATGACCGCTAGAGTGGAGAGAGGGAGGAAAATCTGTCCAAAAAATAATTTTGAAACTGCTCTCACGGCCACAAATTACACTCTACAGACATAATTTTAACACCAAATCATACGAAAATATGTGCTGGTTGATTACATGTTACTGCTGAAGCTGTCAGATTTATAGTTTTGGCTCTGTTAGCTCAGAAGCGTCAGGATCACACACCAACTGCTGCATTTACTCCCATATTAACGGAGGGCAGAAATTTCTGGAGGAAAGCAGATGTACCACTTTTTTTACCTCGCTCTAACGGTCACATTGCTTAACTTTAGACACACAAATTATATATGTAGACGTTCAGCAAGACCTGAGGATGCTTAAAATCCTCTCGGTTCATGGATACGACCTACAGTTTGGCAATAGTGGTCGCTTGTTTGAAGGTGAACTTTGAAGGCTTTCTCTCTCTCAGCAGTTTCAACTGACAGACACAGCTGCTGTTTGTTGCTCTGCTCTGATTGGCCGACTGCAGTTGGTTGCTGGGCAGAAATTCACAAGGCTGACTGTGATTGGCTTAATTAAAGGCTCATTGTTACACAATTGATTAATGAAGCCTATATCATTGGCTACTCTCATCAAATCTTCCTGTCGGCCACTATGGCCTTCTGCCTTCTAGTTCTTATTGTTGTTGTTGTTGTTGCTGTTGTTGTTGTTGTTGTTGTTGCTGTTGTTGTTGTTGTTGTTGTTGTTGCTGTTGTTGTTGTTGTTGCTGTTGTTAATGCTTTGAAAGCTCTGTCGGTGGTCACCGCTTCTCATTATCTCACTTGAGGATGATGCAGTTGCTGATGGAGGCCAGCAGATAGTGGAGGTAGAACTTGTTGTTGTTTTTGCTCGGATCCCTGCGATGCTCCTTCCCAAACTCCACCAGAGCTTCTCGAAACCTGTGACGTGAAAGAGACGGAGGAGGAGAACATGAAGCTTTGTCCGAACCTGTTTGAGACACACTAAATAATAGAAGCCAGAAGCGCAGCTTGCATGAACGCAAACCTGTTTAGGAGGTTCTCCATCTCATACAGCCCCATCTGTATCGTCTGATCTCGTAGGGATTCTCCGATCATCAGAGCCACCCGGGCGTTCTCCTCCAGCATCTACGACACAAACAAAACACACAATCTTATATCATCATGAAGAGCTGGTCCGGCTCCAGAACCGGGACAGAATGATCCTCCTGCTGCATGTTTACCTGTGTGATGATAGTGGGCAGGCTGGTTTGGTAGAACCCTTCATGGTCTGTATCCGGCTCCTGGTCTCTCTGCCAGTCCTGCAGCTCCACCTGTAGAGCTTTGTGCATCCACTCCGACACACTCTTCTGTAACAGCAACAACATGAGCACACACATTATAACTGATCCTGTTACTCCACATGTTGCACAGGCAGTCTTTATAGTTCAGTCCAAAAGCAGGTCTGAGATCACGCACACTGTTTTAAAGGCCTCTCTTCTCTTCACTTTGAGATGTTTGTGGTCGACTCACCCGAACGCTCTGCACATATTTGTTCTGCAGCTGCTCGAGTCCCTCGGTGGAGATGAGAGGTCCCAGTTCTTCTTTCTCCATCTCGGCCACCAGCTCTGGATGTCCCATCATGTCTGGGCTGCCAAAACAAGACTGTCAGACTCTGAGCTTTAAAGGGTTAACAGCATGGTCCAGCATATTTTATAACATAATTCAGATTTATATCTGCACTGTTATTCATATATCCCTGTTCAGATGTGCATATTAGATGTCTCAGTACTCTGTGCAATGACGATAAAGTTGAATGTAATCTACATAAATTGTTGGTTCTTAATCTATGGTACATGCAACACTGGTTGGTACGTCACCTCCCTCTAGTGGCACCCGGAGGAATCTCATAAACAAAACATATTATACTTTCAAAACACTACAACATTAGAGTAAAAATAAACTATGAGATCGCAGAAAACTTAAAATAACTGTTAGATCTGGTTCTTGTACCGGTTCCAGTCAACAATAAATAATCTTCTGATGAGAAAAAATGAGTCTTTAATCTGTACTTTTAACAGTGGTACTTTTCTGAGGTGGTACATGCTGTAAAAAGTGTCACATTTTAAAGCACAAAGCACGAGGACAGAGAATAATGGACCTCACCTGTTGTAGATGTGGAGCACCCAGTTGAGCACAGCGAAGATTTCACCACTCTCCAGGTCCCAGCTGCTAACCTAGGCCACAAGTATGACTTACATGTGTATACTGAGGCCGTCTCCACATTGAAAACATGATTCAAGAGTCGAAAACTGTAAAATTAACAGTTAGACTAAAGTCTAATGGCTCCTGCATAAAATGAGACAAATAATGGTCCCTGTGATTCGTCAGAGAGATTTGTGGTCTACATAAACATGGTTTAGCATTGATTTCCTCCCCTCACATCACTGACCTGTGTCAGGTGAGCATGTAAACATTGGTGGCTGGCCCTCAGGTAGGCTCGTGTTAGCTGGTAGTGTGGTGGGACGCAGTGCTCCAGCAGGTGGCGTACGGTGGCCAGGTCAGCCATGATACCGTGCTGGAGAGCAGAGAGGTGGCCCGCCAGACCCGGCCCACGCGTGTGCAGGTAGGAAACGCTGCGAAACCTCGCAGATACCGCTTCCTCTAGTACCTGAAAGACAGGACAGACTGTGAGAAGATATTAGGGTTTTAAAATAAAAAGGGAAACTTGTTGTGATGGTGCTGACCTGGAAGAAACACGCCCTCCAGCAGCGAGGTCGACCCGGCGGCAGAGGCCTGGTGTTGCCTCTGGTTCCCCCTCTCTCCTCCAGGAAAGCTTGGTCGAGGGCCTCTTCCCGCTCCACTATCCTCACCGCTGACACAAACGGTGTGGGGTTTTGTTGGGCCAGAGCCAGAGCGCTGCTCACCACGGCCCACAGCTCCTTACCTGAAACCAGGTGAACACAGCCGAGCTGTTAGCAACCAGAAACAAAACTAGACAGTTGTAGAGGGGGATAGATTTATCAAGTCCAGGTGTTGGTAGTGTTGTAGAGGAGGTCCTCTCTGAAGAGCTGGAGGTCTTCAGGAGGTTTGTGAAGGTAGAGAGGGACGCCCCTGATCTGGTAGGAACTGGTAGGACGTTCCACCAACGAGAACAACAGACGAGAAAAGTTTGGATCGCCCTGAGCGTACGGGTGGCAGAGCCAGGCGTCGTTCATCGGAGGAGGTAACATATGTCTGTATGAGGACGTTCAAGAACCGGAGACTACTTTGTAGTCAGCGTTAGGGATTTGAATTTAATGTGGGCTGCTACAGGTAGCCAGAGGAGCTCGATGAGCAGCAGAGTAACATGTTGAAGACCAGGCGGACCGCCACGTTCTGGATTATCTGAAAGGGTTTCACTGTGCAGGCTGGGAGGCCCGTCAGGAGGACAGTACAGTAATCTAGAGATGACCACAGCCTGTATCAGGAGTTGGGTAATATGTTGAGTCAGGTAAGGCCTGATTTTTCTGATGTTGTGAAGTGCGAAGCGACACGACCGGGGCAACCGAGGCAACGTGACCAGAGAAGGTTAGTTGGTCATGGATCATGAGTAGGTTTGATGTTGATGTCATGGTGCATAGTAGGTTCGGCTGGGAGGAGTAGATGAATGCTAATGTGTCTCCTGGAGGTGTAAACAGACGAGTTTAAATCAATGAATAGAGCCTTAACAAACTGAAGTTTGAATATCGAAGCAGAAAGAATTACAACAAATGCAGTTGTGATGACTGTGAGGTCATCCACCCTCTAGTAGACCTCCTTACCGAGGGCGTCCACCAGCTGTCCGACACCAGAGAAATATTTGTGCACCAGCTCCTGGTCTTCAGCGCTGAGCGCACTTCCTGCTGTCCCAGCAGCCCCGTGGAGCTGCCACAGGATGTCGTCCTGCCAGTGCTCCAGATCCATCAGCCGGGCGTGGGCCTCGAGGAGCCGCCGGGACTCCACCAGACGCTCAGTCTCCAAAACCATGCTTCGTACTGTGAAGGCCACGGAAAGGAGGAAGAGAGGGAGGGAGCAAATTTAATTCCTCAAGCTGTAAACAATTTATCTCACTGCCACTTCAGGATGTTTAAGACTGAATGAAATCTTCACAGCAGGAGGACGGCTGAAGGAAACCAGAAGAACAGACTTAGATATTAGATGTAAGACACATTAAGAGACATTAAACTGCATATTTCTTCTGACCATGAAGACTGGACTATTCACATTCTTCCTCATATTATCATCATGAGCAGCAAGATTTCAAAATATTTTGAGAATTGGTGAAGAGTTTTCAGTTTTTGTGGTTTGCGTCTGAACTGTAAGAAGTTTCTGCTTTTCTTTGTGATTTGTGACAGTAAATGAAGTTCGGCCTGTTGGTTGATTTTGAGGACGTCTTCATAAGATTAAATGATTAAATCTTGAAAATAACGCACCCTGAACCCGATGCATCAACTTCACAGTCTACAGCCTCGGTTACTTGAATCGGTATTTTTCCGACACGTCAACAAAAGTTAAGATTAATTATTGCCGGTATGGATCAGAGCATGAGGCAAAAGCAGATGATAAAATGGAGGAAGAACTGCTACATTATTCATCCATCCATTTTCAGGGTCACGGGGGAGCCAATCCCAGCTAACATTGGGCAAGTGGCGGGGTACGCCACGGACAAGCTAGCAGGGAGAAACTGCTACATTATTCTGAACAAAAACAAATTATATTCTCCAAATTGATGATTGTTTTTTTCCCCTCTAAGAACGTATTTCCATCTGCGTACAACAAATAAATCTGTGAACGTGTCTGGGAAGCAGCACCACCTCACCGGAGTAAAGACGTGGCAGGTTGCTGACGGCGGCGAGCAGCTGACAGTGGTTGACTGACACTTCTCTCAGCCTCTCCAGAGACTTCACGCCGTCTGTGTTTCGATTGGCCTCCAGTCCGGCTTTCTTCAAGGCGTGTGACACCTCCTTCAGCTCGGCCCTGGCCTCCCGGAGCTGCTCCAGACCCCAGCCGACCCCCTCCAGGTACGACTGGACCATGGACTGGAAGAAAGAGCAGCAGCAGCACCGTGGTTACTATTGATCCCCACTGAAGACTAATGGCAACAGTTTTCTCTTAAGTGCTGCAGCGGTCAATAAGCTGAGGTCATGTTGTGCCACATTGTGGGTGTGTGTTTTTGGTGTGATGCCACCTTGAGTCTGGTGTGTATGGAGGTCGTCCTCTGACTCTCTCTCTTCTTGTACTGGCTCAGGCGCTCCAGGTGTTCAGGTCGACAGAAAACGCCCGACGCCCACTTCAGGGCCGCTCCGCGGGCCAAACACTCGGCCCTCTCCACCTCTGGCCACACCTCCGCCACTGGCATCGTGTCTGAAGGGAGAAATACACGAAGAAGAACACGATAAAAGAGCTTTATTGTTTCGAAAATACTGGACAGATGTTTTGTCTCGAGACAACCCAAACAAAAAAGACAAATTTCACAAACATGTCTGGGATTTAGAGCTCCTCATCGGACACATCAAAGTCTTTTTTGGCCTTTTGTGGCTCCAGAAGGAAATCTGAGCTTCAAGTGACGTCACAAAGTTTAAAGATGAAAAAACAGCCAGACTCTCTGTAGCCTGCTGTGTTAGCCACTACGAACATACTACAGCTAAATCTCTGAACGAAATGTTGGTGGCACCAGGTTTGGACAAGGAAGAAGAAGAACGACGATGTCTCTGGTTCTGTGGATTTAAACCGGCGATGGAGCGCTCTGTCCATCAGGAAACCACAGAGAGTTGAAGCTGAGCAGCCGGAGGACATCAGAGGGGGAAAGCAGCAAATATATTTTTGTATAAAATCTGATCCAGTTTCACCAAAATCAGTGAATGAAGTTCTAAAGTTGTTGCTTTTGTGCAGTAATCAGTGAGGCCCGGCTCATAGATGACTGTAGCAGCCCTCACAGTAGACTGGATCAAACAGGAAGCACTCCGCTCCGGTGGTGTCTGACGAGTGAAAGCGTTTCATTGGATGTTAAATTAGTACACACCGTACCCTGAGTGCAGGATGACGTCATCAACAACTTTTTATGGTTTTATCAGGAAATGACTCTAAAATACCATGAAGAACACCTGAAAACACTGAAATATTGGACAGATACTGGAGGACAGATGGAACGGGTTTGGTCCCAAGTAGATGAGCACCGAGTTAAATCTCAAACCAAATTAACTTTTGCTGACGTTGCACATCCTTCCCTGTGACAGAGAGAATTGGTTAAATTATTTCCCAAATGAGGTTTAACTTACTCACCAGTGTCATTATGTCTGTCTCCACAGTGGATCTGGCTCCAAGAAATTAAATCTGTGATAAAGTTTGCTCCCAGATCAGCTGTGATTATGTTCTTACAATCTGTTTCACATTAAAGCACACCCTGATTTTGTTATAGCTCTTAATATTGTCCCTCGCATCCTTTCACTGCTCACTGTTCAGCTACCAACCATATAAAAACAGAGAGCATGCTGAGCAGCAGCAGCAGTATTGATGTTTAGGGAATGGGATACGCTGCGCAGCCTGACTCAAACGTTTCTCTGCACCATAATGGAGACGATCTTTTTATAGCAGAGAGAAGTGAAGCTCTGTCGTCCGTCAACCAAGTCAGGTGAGCGGGATATTATCTGTCATCGGTTAGTCACCCAGACGGGCAGTCGACAGCCGTCAGAGTCACATGACAATGCTTCCATTTGAATCACAATCATCTGAATTGGTCTTAATTAAGTAATGTGCTGGTTTGTGACTCAGCAGAGAGTGATGTGCTGTTCGTGGTCTCAAGTTTTTCTGTGACTCAGGGTGAAAAGTTTAGTTGATTTTGTTACAGCAACATGATGCAACTTTTCAGATGTTAAGTCATGCTGATGCTGCACTGACCTGTAATCAGGTGAATGGTGTCTCTGTCATTCGTACGTCTGTTCTCACACTATGTAACTTTGGGCTCCGGGTCGGGAGAAGTACGTAACGCTTTACGGCACTAAGTCACACACCACCAACTATTTCACTGATTTTGGTGAAACTGGATCATATTTTATGGAGAAAATGTTTTCTGGTTTTCCCTCTGATGTCCTCCGGCTGCTCCGCCTCAACTCTCTGTGATTTACAGAGTTTCCTGATGGACAGTGAAGTAACCTGCTGACAGCTGTAGCTGCTGTTAGCTAATGTTAGCTCAGTTTGTCAGCCGGCCTGCCCGGACTGTGAGTTCAGAGCACTGGAGGAGTGTTAGTGTTTGTACCACAGGAGGTTTGGACCACCAAGAAAAGGTTTTCAGGCCGGAGCCAGTGTCGTGCCAGAACCAGAGCTGGACAATACATAAGTTAGTATCATGGATCACGTTAGCTGCTCATTTGGTAAGCTATAAATAACTTATCCACTCATAGTGTTTTGCTAGCGATAACGTTAGCAAGTAAACCGGGAGTCTGCGTGAATTAGCTGACGTTATCCACCCAAGACAGGATTTTGATACGTTAGCTAACTAGCAATTTGCCTGCGTTAGCATGCAAGTTAACGTTAGCCAGCTAAAACCACAATATGACAATATATTTCACATGCTTTGCAGTAATGTTAGCTTTGACTCTGGACTTGGACTTTGGACTTGGTGTTGGACTCTATTGCACACTGTCTGTTAGCAATGGAGATTTGGACCAGAGCCGGACAACCGGGCTCAGCAGCCTCTACGGACATAATGGCAGAGGAGAAGAGAGCGAAGAGGACGTTGACGGAGGAAGCTAAGAAGAGAAAAGGAGAGAGTGAGCGAGCAAGAAGCCGCCGGACAAGAGTAAATCTGGGACTGACTTTTAGTGGTTGGTGAGAGCTTGGTGAAATAAAAGGCTGAAAGACAGACGCCGAGCTGGGCTGACTGCTGTTGGACTAGTCAGTAATATTAGCTGGCTGCTACGTCTGCTGTTGGTGACCTTGTTGATGTTTGGCTGTTAGCAAAGTTGTCGACTCGCTAATTTTTGATCATAAGTAATGTAATCAGAACAAATACTCGAGTACAGCTGAACATATTTACCACAGTGGGATTACACTCTGAAACTGGGGGCAACAAATTTCTATGCAACGTTGGTTTGATGCTCTAAGATATTATTCTAACAGTCATAGATTTGGTTTATATGACTGAAAGTTCAGCTTTTGTTAGTGAGAAGTCCTGGCAAGTATAGTAATTCAAACTCTGTGTGTGTGTGTGTGTGTGTGTGTGAATGTTTGGCCGTCTCAATTACACAAACAGTCCCGTCTCTGTCTCGGAGGAGGTCATGGGACACTCTGCTATCTCCAACCAAGACTAAATCTGAGCGCTGAAACGTCTCATCAGCAACTCTACAGAACAATAAACCGCAGAGCTCAAACTCAGGAAAGTGATGAGTATCAAATACGCTTCTGCTGCTTCTGCTGCGACAGCACGCTCGAAAACACACAACAGAGAACAACACAGAGGCTACACATTGATAACCACGCTGTAGTGATTGTTGGTATGGAAACCAGAGGACTCACATCACACCACACTGTTTTTATGTGTTAATGTCAATTTACAAGTTGCATTACGGTAGGCAGTCAGGACAGTCAGGACAATCTCACCAATTTTGATCATTACTTTCTTAATCTGTCTCCAAAATTCAAAACTTTATGGACATGTATGAATACGTCCCTTTAAAGGGTCCAGTGTGTCAGATTTATTTACAGAATATAATATTCCTAACTCTTTTTTTATTACTCTAAAAATTAGAGAATTATGATGATTTTGGTACCTTAAAATGACTTTTATATCTACAGACACAGCAGGTCCGCCATGTTGAACATTAGGTGGTTTCTTCTTCATGCTAGGAAGAAGATGTTGAAACGAGGGCTTTGCAGTCATAGACTTCATAAAACATGGATGTAGTCTCCGTGACGTAACTCATAGGTTTCTAAGGAGCCGTTGTGATGCTCTGGCTGCCGCCAAGTCGTGGATCATCGGTAAACAAGCCATCTGTAACGACACCCACCTGTCAATCAAAGCATCCACGCTCTTAATCCTGCATAACTTTAAACCTTAATATAATCTGAACAGGTGAGTTGTATAAAAATTCACCCTCAGTACAGTTGTCATGAACGGGGAAATTAGCTATAGAGACCAAAACTGTTTTTGTACCAGGCTGTAAACATGTTTATTTCTGCTGTGAAGTTGGACATTTTAACATGGGGACTTATGGAGACTGACTCACTTCTGGGACCAGCCTCAAGTGGACGTTTGAGGAACTGCAGTTTTTAGTACGTCACTTCACAGCCGCTTGCAGTTCTCACTTGCACTGCTAGATGGCACTAAATCCAACATACTGGTCCTTTAAGTTTGGCTTTTTCTTTAAAAAAAATGATCAACATGCACAGTTTTCTTCATTCTTTCAGGGTGTATATTTGAAATTGCTGATATTTCTTTGAGCTGTTGATAAATTCTCACCTCAGGGTATAAAGTCGACATAAAGAAATGAAATATCTGCTGATCAGGATCACATCACGTGGTTAAAAGCTCCAGAAAAACGACTAAATGGACCTCGTAGTTAAACAGCTTTAACCCCGAGCTGACCGGCACATCACTCATCTCTCAGTGTGATTCATTTTGAAGAGTTCATTCATCACTGCATCCACGCACAGCTTTGTTTGTCCCCAGAAGAAGAAGAAGAAGAAGTGGGTGTTGGCCTTTTAGCAGTGTTGTCAACAGTGTGTGTGTTTGCATGTGTGTTCATTGTGTGTGTGTGTGTGTGTGTTCATGTTACCTTCTGGTTTGTCACCATTCTTCTGATCCCCCGCTGACATTGAAGTTCAGTTTTCAGCTGCACGTCCACCCGACGAGTCTCCTTCTTTTTTCCCCGAGGGCCGGGCACTGATGGTGCCCAGGGTGCGACACCGGCAGATGAGGGTGAAGAAAGAAGACAGAGATGAGACTGAGGAGGAGGAGGAAGAGGAGGAGAAGGAGGAGGAGGAGGAGGAGAAGAAGAAGAAGAAGAAGAAGGAGAAGAAAGGGTGGAGGAGAGAGGGCACATATCCATTCTACTGACGGCTTTCCTCTTTTCCCCTCACACACACTCTCTCTCCCAGACACATCCTCTGCTGAGAGGCCGGCAGGAAAGGGAGGGAGCTGGAGGGGGGAGGAGGAGGAGGAGGAGGGAGGAGAGGGAAGAGAATAATGTTGGAGGGGAGGAGGAGGAGGAGGAGGAGGAGGAGGGAGGGAGAATGAGGGGAGAAAGGGGCAGGAACAGGGAGAGTATATGCTGCATTCAGGGGCCTGTTGAAGAAGGTGGAATAAATACTCTGAAAATAATCTTCACCTCAGCGTTCAGTCGCAGGGACTCCAGATCAGATCAGGTGGATGAGCTCACATGTCAACAGACACGTCTCCATGACAACTGTAGTCTCTGCGATGTCACCCACAGGTTTCTAAAGAGTCGTTGTGAAACTCAAAATCTCTGGCTCTAGTCGCCGCCATTTTGGTAGTCCTGCCTCTTTCAGCCAATATAAAAATCGGTAAAGATGTGGATCATCAAATGAAGCCCGGTTGCTCAAACAAGCCACCTGTGACTACATCTACCTGTCAATCAAAGCGTCCACGCTCTTAATCCTGCATAACTTTAAGCCTTAATATAATTTGAACAGGTGAGTTGTATAAAAATTCACCCTCAGTACAGTTGTCATGAACGGGGAAATTAGCTATAGAGACCAAAACTGTTTTTTGTACCAGGCTGTAAACATGTTTATTTCTGCTGTGAAGTTGGACATTTTAACATGGGGACTTACGGAGACTGACTCACTTCTGGAGCCAGCCTCAAGTGGACGACAAGAGGAACTGCAGTTTTTGGCACTTCTGCATTGGCTCCACTTCCCAGCCACAAAGTCCCCGTGTTAAAATATCCACTTCAGAAACCTGTGGGCGACGTGACTCTCCATGACAAGGGAACTTTTAGATTCAGTTTCATTGCTGAGAGTTAAGATGATGATACAGTAGCTTAGCTTAGCTTAGCACAAAGACTGGAAACAAGGGGAAACAACTAGCCCGGCTTTGTAACCAGAGCTAACTAACAGCTATGTAAAAACTACATGTTTTACATGTCACCACGTGTATACATTTATTTACATGACACATTAAAGGTCCAGTGTGTAGGATTAAGTGACACCTAGCGGTGAAGTTGCAGACTGCAACCACCCTCTTCCTCCAAGCATGTAGGAAAAACATTTCCACAAAATTCACATAAAAAGCAAAAGTCCACATCTAGATCAGTGTTTTGTTTGTCTGTTCTGGGCTACTGTAGAAAAATGGCGGTTCAAAATGGCGGACTCCGTGGAAGAGGACCCGCTCTCACTGTAGATATAAAGGGAAACACAACAATTCTTATTTTCAGGTGATTATACACTAATGAAAACATACTAATGAATACTGTATATATAAATACTCCTAAATCTGACACACTGGACCTTTAAATAACAAACATTGGTGTTGTGATTGTGAAATATTACAGTACAATATGTACATGGTGTCTTAATAATAAAATAAAGTAAATTTTTTGGTCCCACAGGACATTAAAAGCAGCACAAGAGAGAGAGAGAGAGGGAGCGATGGCGAGGGGCGTGGAGGCTGACCAGGAAAACAATCCAGATGGTGGCAGACGGGGTGAGGGTTGGGTGGAGTAAGGGTGGTAAGTGGACCCGGTGTTCCACAAAAACCTCTTGGGAGTCTGAGAGAGTCCTTGACTCATAAAAGGGAAACCAATTACACACACACACACACACAGCAACGGGAAGAAACAATGTATAATGCATAAGTCATTAGCTTAGCGCCGTAAAAGAAGGGGACACAAAGGAGCCAAGAACTAATGGAGACCAGGACTGTTGTTGTTTGACCGGAAGGTGTCAGTGGATGATTTAAGACTCTCAGAACTTCATCACTGAGTCATTAACCTTCTTTTTAGGTAGGTGAACGTGGCTCTGTTGTGTTGAATTGTTCCACTGAAACAAAAAAACACGCCAGTGTCATTGACCCTCGCTGATCCTCTGCAGCTGTTTGACCAGCGCCAGCTACTACCACTGAGGAAAGTTTGTTTGTTGAAGTCCTCTGACCTCGCCGCCCTGTTTACGCCTCCAAGCTTCCCGGACTTCTTCAAAACACGGCAAGGGAGCGTGCCAAGTGTGCCGTGCAGCCGGAGCCAGCACAAACACGCCTGTCGTCTGAGGGGGAACACAGGGCGGGGGGTGGTGGGGGTGATCATCCTTTAATGCTGCATCGTTCTCATGAAATTTTAAAAAATTTGTTCGTGGGCGCTCTGTGAGATATCTTTAAAAAAACAAAGTGAGTCCAAACAAAGGACAAAAAATTGCGAAAGGACTGACTTTGGGAACGATTGCGTAAGATGTGACTGATACGAGTTATTGAATGTTAGGCACCGTGCAGAAATGATTAAGGTGGGGTGGGAACCTTAAGATAAAACCAAAATAACAAGGCATTAATGATTTATGACATACAGCACACGTGAATGTGCGATAATTAAAGTTTTGGCAACTCAGGGTCAGTGGAAACAAAGCTTGGCATACACATCTAGCAGATATGCAACAAAGTCCAAAATTCACCATACTTTTAACTTTGTTTTGGTCTTCGACTCCAGATAGTATAGGACTACGTCGCGGATATTGATTGGCGTTTACAGTCCGCAATAGCAAGTGTGCGTTACACCGCCACTGCTATGCAACCGCATCAATTTTCCAGTGACCGAACACGACCTCCAAAACCAGCGGTGGCCAGTCTATCAGGGAATACAGCAGCCTACTGAGGTGTTTTTTTTCTTGCCGGGTTTGGCTCCAGGCATCCCGGGGCCGAGTCAGTTAGCTACACGACTGACTGAGCTGTTTGCTACTCGGCAATCTTTCCATCAGGAAAGTCTGGGAATCACCTCGGTAGTGTAACGTTATTCCGTTGGTCGAACCAGGTCTAGTCCGGCTGCCGAGCCCGGTTCTGTTGCCTGCTAACGGCAGATTCATTGCACCAAAATCCCTGAATAAAGTTCTAAAATTGTGCTTTGTACAGTAATCAGTGAGGCCTGGCTCATAGATGACTGTATAAATCCTCACAATCACTCACAGACTGTATCAAACAGGAAGCACTCCGCTCCGGCGGCGTCAGACGAGTGCAAGCATTTCATTGGATACCACAAAGAATACCTGAAAATACCTTAAAAAATATATTCATGAAAACTTTTCCCATGTTTTGCCTCCCTCTGTTAATTTTCCCACACTCCCTTACTCTTATTTTTCTCATTATGTAAGAGCTTTAAACCACAGGGCGACAAACTTCCTCGCTGAACAAAGGATTCACTGTGTCTGTCTCACTCCGTCAAGGTAGTTTGCTCTTTGTTTGTCGCACTAACAAGGTCGGTATCATCTCATGTATCTTTTTGCCGCACAGGAACAATTTCCTCCAGAGCCATGTAAGGAGCAGAGCCGAAGGTTGACACACCAGGATGTTGTGCTGAATGTATTCCTGTCAGGGTGGGACCACGTCGCTAAAGGACAACACGGCCGCTGACCTGCTGTTCTTTAGTCTCGTCACACTTTGACAGCGAGGTTCAACGCAGTCCAGTTTCTCCCCCCACCTCCCCTCGCATCTGAGGTTCAGTCTGCTCAGTCACTCCCTCTGCTGTAGATCTAACAACAACTATCAGATCTGAACCTGCAGATAAATGACGCTAATGGACCACCAGCTGTCTAGTACATAACCTGGGGTGGAATATTTCACCAACTAATGGTCAAATTGGTGTGAAATTTACCGTGGATCACCAAGAAACTGATCAGATTTACTAAAACGTTCACACTTTTATGAGTTTTCATTGAATGACTTGTAGAAATCAAGGTTTTCAAGGCTGTTCAAGGTGACAAACCCATAAAAATTCACTAAGAACACTGAAACAGCCCATGTTTTGCCGGCTGTATGTGTCCAGAAAGCAGAATCAAGTACTTCCCCCTCCTCCTCCTCTGCCTCCTCTTGTTGTTGTCATCACCTTAAGCTCCATAACACCCAGCAGTGCCTCCACCCAGAGGAGCTATGAGGAGGAACAGGAAGTCTAATTCTAGACCACTTCCTGCATGACATTCCTGACCTGGGCTGCCTTCCTGCCAGACTCTCTTAAATCTATGGCTGCTCCAGTGAACGTAAATGTACGTACAGAGGACTAATGTTTGAGATATCAAGGTGCTGATTTGTCCGAGCGTGCACGCAAAAAACGCCATTTAAACGCTGTAAAATTTTAAATCCACTTATTTTTATTGGTACCCTTCAATTAGGTGCATAGAATGAGAGTTCACGTGAATAACATTTATAACAAAGTGACAGACTGAGAGGTGGAAATACATGAAAAAAGAACAGACAGAACAAAACTACATTCAGAGCAGCAGCGTCACTGCACTCCCATCTTTTATCATCCACTTCTTTTACATACAACAGCGGTTTAAATATGTAAATACACGGGTTGATTATTGTGCAGTAACACCTCAGGTCACTGGGAAGGGAGTAAAACCTCAGTGACACGTGCTGGGAAGAAGATTAGATTACAGATTTTGCACATTTTAGAGAAATCTGGTGGATCAGAGGCACAAAAACCAACTTCCACTTCAACTGGGTCTATTTCTTCTTCTGTTGCACATTTTCGCGCCTCAGAGGTACAAAAATCTGCACAAGTTCCACTTCGACTGCATCCCAAACATTATTCCACCAAACTGACGAAGAAAAGGTCCCATTCCAACACTAGCTATGCTTCTATATTTTAATATCTCGTAGTGTTTCCTGATACATTCTCACCCTAGATTAGTTTAGTAGAGTTAAACATTTCCTTCTCCTTCGATATTCATTAGTGTGCTATACATTTTTTTTTTAATCCTTCCAGTTATGATACAAAAATACAATATGAGTCTAAATATGTGTAAATTACTTCAAAAATACAGAAGCTACAAGAGAAGATTCACCTCAGCGACTCAAAGTGACCAAAGAACATCGCCAACGAAGGCTCGAGCAGCTGATCGCCACAGAAAAAAAAAAAAAAAAAGTCAAAATAAAACCTGATTTTCCACAAAAACTAAAAATATTCAAATGGAAACTGAAACTCGACAAATAAAAGTGAACACCAACAGTAATGATTGGATTCAGATTAAAAGAAATAAACGATAATATCTCCCAAACATTTTGCGGTGACGTGTTTATAATTCGTTGAAACAGATCGTCTGTATCTGAGATGCTGTTACAGTATGCTCTCCCTCAGGTTCCCGCCGCCGGACGCGTTTGACGTCTGACTCTCCGTTTGGGTCGCCGATGTTCGGCTCCACGTGTGAAAGTCCAAAAGAGCCTGGTTCAGTTTCTCCATCCAGTCCAGTCGTTCCTGTTTGGTGTCAGCTGAAAACCAGCACCTGAACGAGAACAACTCCGTCAGTTTACAAACACCCATCAATCCTGTTGAGTGAGTCAGTCTCCATAAGTCCCCATGTTAAAAACTTCACAGCAGAAATAAACATGTTTACAGCCTGGTACAAAAAACAGTTTTGGTCTCTATAGCTAATTTCCCCGTTCATGACAACTGTACTGAGGGTGAATTTTTATACAACTCACCTGTTCAGATTATATTAAGGCTTAAAGTTATGCAGGATTAAGAGCGTGGACACTTTGATTGACAGGTGGGTGTCATTACAGGTGGCTTGTTTGAGCAACCAGGTATCATTCAGCCCACTTCAGCTCCACCCACACTCCACGCCTTAGCCGTGACATCACTGCACTGTGTAATCCTTTGGACCGACATCAATGTTTATGTAGGAAGACGGGCTGAAATGAACTACTTCCAGGATATTTAATCAGTTCCTAGGTGTTTCCATGACTGGAAAACTACATTTCTCTATATTTCCAGGTTTTCCAGGAGGCGTGGGAACACTTCAGGCACTTCTAGTGGACGCACATTGACGGACCAAATTCAAAGCTGGCAAGACGACTGCTGCTTTTTAATGAAGACCACACACTGAAAAATGTGTTTCAAACAACGTTAAAAATCATTTTTTGCTGTTTTAAAAACACATTTGTCGGGGCGGTGTTTAGCTCAGCTGGTAGAGCAGCCGCCCCATGTGCGAAGGCTCAGTCCTTGCTGCGGGAGCCCAGGGTTCGAGTCCGGCCTGTGGCTCTTTCCCGCATGTCATTCCCCATCTCTCTCTCCCCACATTTCCTGTCACTCTTCAGCTGTCTCTATCAGAATAAAGCTTGAAAAGGCCAAAAAAAATAATCTTTAAAAACACATTTGTCGAGTCGCTCCTGTCATTGATGTCACAGAAGGCGTTTTCCATCAACTGTCAGAAGTATGACGCCCTCTGTGACATCACCAGCCGACTGCAGCCAGAAGAGCAACATGCTTCATCCGTACTGTAAACAACAGAGACAAATTTATTCAAACAGACTCGGAGTGCTCGATATTGTGCAACTCAAAAATGATTAAAAGCGGTCAAACGGTTTGTGTCGTGGCGGACCAAATGGCGCCTGGTTGCTCAAACAAGCCGCCTGTAGTACCACCTACCTGTCAATCAAATAACTTTAAGCCTTAATATAATCTGAACAGGTGAGTTGTATAAAAATTCACCCTCAGTACAGTTGTCATGAACGGGGAAATTAGCTATAGAGACCAAAACTGTTTTTTGTACCAGGCTGTAAACATGTTTATTTCTGCTGTGAAGTTGGACATTTTAACATGGGGACTTATGGAGACTGACTCACTTCTGGAGCCAGCCTCAAGTGGACGTTTGAGGGACTGCAGTTTTTGGCACTTCACTCCACAGCCACAGAGGTTGATCCTCTCAGTCTGATAACATTTGTAAAGTCGAGACATTGAAATCATTTTAGAGTTAGCGGAGGGCTAAACAGGAAGTTTGGGCGAGCTTCCTCTATGGGTCACATGATGCAGAAGATCTGGTCATTTTATGGCCTCCAGTTCTCTTCATACATCCGTGGTTTGGAGCTCTTAACAATAACTTCCCTAACTACCAAACATCTATCAGAGGCTGTCTGAGTTCATATCTTACTTGGCCATGGCTTCCTGGCTGTCGTCCTGCTGCTGCTGCTGGACGTTGCTCACCAGCTCAAAGGTGAAAGGTCGAGCACATGAGTCTCTCTTCACGGGCCTGACAGACTGACTGTGGGAGCTGGACAGAGAAATGCTGCCCTCTGCGTCCTGGGAGGTGAAAACACGATTATTAAACACGGACTGAACTTAGCTTCAGTCTGCAGGTCAGTCCGTCCGTACCTTAGCTTCTTTGTCGTTGGGATGGTTCCAGTAAAACATGTTGCACCCCTCCAGGACAAAGTAGCGGCGATGCCACACCCCGTATCCACTGATCAACTCAAACATCGTCTGGACACAGAAGCACAGTGAGTTTCTACGTTAGCTGCGTTCACGCCTGAATCTTCAGATTTACTTGAACACTCGAGGCAACAGAACGTCACATCACTGACCAGGAAGCCTTGGTGCTGCACGTTGGAGTGACTCTCGCTGTCCAGTCGCAGGTAGATGTTGCCCTCTAGAGGAGACAGAAAAGGCACCTGCAGTCGGAGAGGAGGGAGAAGGAACGCACTGGTTAAACTGGGATCAAGAGAAAGAACCAAACAGGAAACAGAAGAATTTCATTCCAACATGGACGTCATCTGTTTTTGTCAAGAAAAGCTACTGATGCAATCAAACTGTGACCAGATGTGTGCGGATGGAGTGAAGTTCTTCTTGTACTTTAGATTTTTAAACACACACACACACACACCTAAACACACACACTCTACAGGACGGGTGAAATGACACAGTGACTTGATTAACAGTGTCGTTTCTAAGCTGCTATTTTCCTCCCAGTGACGTCACGTCGTCGTGTAATCCAACATGAGGGTGTGTGTGTACCAGCAAGTAAATATCTTACATATATATATATATATACACAGTATTTCTTGGCTCTTTACCACTGTGTCATTCCACAACAAATATACTGATTATATCAGACAGAAACTGTCGAGCGAGGCGGTGGTTAATTCAGTTTCTGGGTTAGTTCGTGAGCGGCAGACAGAGTGAAACCTTTTCCTGAAACTCATCTCCCAGCAGCCTCCTGATTTTGCCTTCAAGTTTCATCTGAGAGAAAGAAGAAGACAGAGAGAGAGAGAGGCAGACGTGTTACATCACCAGTGAGCACCACCCGTGTGTCGAAACATGAATCAAACAGATCAGACATGAATAAAGATGGAGCGCTGTGCTTCTTCTCCTGTCAATCAAAAAAAAAGAGGTGCAAACCCGGTGACAGATGACGTGTTACTCGAGCCTCGCTTGTACATTTATGTTGTTCCCTGCAGATCCAAACTCTGGCCCGAGTAAGACATGCATGCGTTAACCTTTGAATTCCCGCGTCACGACAGATGTTTACCTTGTCCAGAGGGAACTTGCTGTGTCCGAGCGAGGCCAGAGTGATCTTATGAGAGCCGACCAAACAGAAGTTGCTGGAGCGACGAGTGTTGAGAGCGGGAAGAGCAGCAGCTGGACGACAAAGAGCAGACAGACGTGACCGTCATGACCGGTGACAGACGGTACACTTCAATGTTAATTTGTGCTGTAACAAATAAAACTGGACTCACGTGTCAGACTGTTACTGGATCTCTGTGGAAACAAACAGAAGGTTCATGTGAACGTCGTGAGAGGTGGAAAATGTCACACACTGAAATAAACCGGATACTCACTGTGATCGTGTTCAGAAGCTTCCTCGGCGTGACCTGAAAATAAACACAGCATACATCAATTAAACTGTCACACACACACACACACGGTTCATTATTTAATCAACACACTTACTTACCCGTGACTTGGTGGTGGCGCGGTCCATGCTGCAGTTACTGCCTGACGTGTGCGACTGGACGGTGTGAAAATAAAAACAATTAAAAATCCAGATCAGATCTGAGAATTTAACAACTGAAAAATAAATTAAATGTCAGATATTTACTGTATTCAATCATAACATGACCAGGCTGTGTCATCACAAATTAAAGAAACACGCTCAACTGAAACACGAGCTTCCTGACAGCAAGACGCCATAGAAGGAAGCTAACGAAGTGGATCAACTGTAAATGTTAAGACCGCTAAAGACCGCTTAGAAGAACCCAGAGAGCCTGTTCAATATTTGACTATATTTAATTCTAAAATCATTTCCAGTCAATCAAACGTTGTTTTCCCGCAGAAAGGGTCAACGTTTAGCTCTAAAGTTACCAAAACTGTTTCTTCTACTGAGGTCTAAAGAGGAGTTTATTCATGCTGGAAGTAACGTCTTATTTCTCTCTCAAACAAACGAACGCAAATCAGATTTAACTTCTTGTTGCCGTTCATTAAATAAATCATGTTGCACTCGTTTTGTGCTCGTGGAGGTTCAGTGTGTTCAATCAGGCAACTTGTGTGAGCTTCGAGTCTGGGGAGACGACTCTACAGTGTTTTGAATGTGGACTTCAGTGCCATTTTTTAACCATTAGATGCCACCGTTACAAGCAAAGTTACAGACTGTTCCTTTAAATAAAAAGAAAGAGTCCAAATTTTATTTCAGTTAACATGTAACAAAGAACGACCGCTCACCAGGCTGTAGACTTCCACGTCGATTTCAAACGAGGAGCGAATATCCTTCCTGACATGTCAAAGAGACAAAGCAAGCATGTAAACGTGAACACACGCCGTCAGTAAGATTCGTCACATGACGTGGCGGCGGATGAGCGGCGGCTTACAGAGTGACCGAAGTCGGGAAGGAGATGGTGTCTCCGTTCTGAGCGTCGGCAGCCGTGGCCAGCGGGGTGGCGATGATGTTGCAGGGCCCGTAGCGGATCAGGACGAAGAAGTAATGACTTGGACGACCTGAGCAGGTACACAAACAAAGTCTGTCGATGTCGTGTTCATTACGCTCTGAACTATGAAAACAGTGACGTTAAACCGCTGTGCTACCTGTACGGTTGTGTGAGGAGCACACAAATTCAACTTTGAGAGGCAGCTGGATGTTTGTGATGCCGACAGTCCCTCTACAGGGCTGCTGGGAAATGTAGTCCCTGTCCTCTCCTGAGGTCTCTCCTGACTCGGAGCTCCTCTCCTCCCTCAGTCTGGCCACCTCTGCCAGCAGAGCTGAACGTTTCTCACCTGAACCAGACAAAAAAACATGAGAGACTCAGCCCCGCTTTGAATTACAACGATTAATGTATAGCGTGAACAGACTAATAAATCTACATACAGGAGACGAGCAGCAGTTTCTCAGCTTCAGCCTCCTCCAGCGAGCCTCGTCCGTGCTCTTCATCAGTACAGCAGCTCAGAGCCTGCAGCGTCTGGTTGATGACGCTCTGCAGCTTCCCCGCTTCTTCATTAAGAGCCTGAATGAACACAGACAGGACAGGACAGCGTGCAGGATTGATTTAGAAGACAGTCCATCGAATATTCAGATCTCATCCTGAATTCTGACAGACAGTTAAAGTTCTTGAGTTGAAAGCAGTGCTACACACCGTGATTTTCTCCTTGGTGTTGACAGACGGTTGAGGTTTGGACTTCTCTGGAGCTCGTCTCTGAACGCCCGGAGTGACGCTCTGGATGGCGGGCTGCTTGCTCTGTCTTTGTGTGCGGTAGGCATCGATACTGTCAACCAGAAGAACAAACATCTCATCTAGACGCACATTAACGACGCAAACACGTAGCTTTAGCTCAGCCCGTGCTTGCATCTTTTAAAACCATCTCACAGCTCGTCATAAGAAGTGATTCGGACTGAATTTTTTTTCACCGAGTTCAAGACTGAGAGTTCAATTAGAGCTTCACCTGTACAGAGGAGCAGATTCAGCAGGAGGGGTGGAGGTTTCTTCTGGAGTCAGGAGCAGAGATGGAGGGTTGGACTCCTGGCTCACTGCCAGTCGCTGTGATGTAAAACATCATTAATGAAATCATTATTATTCCCCACAAAGCTCCTCTGATGAACGCTGTAGAGAATGAATCTTACCAGCGGGGTGACCACAGCCTCCACAGACTTGCTGAGAGGAGAGAGGATGCCGCTGGGAGGAAACGTCAGCAGCTCGTCTCCGTTGCTTTCAGGCTTCTGGCTCTCGTCGCGCTCTCGTTCTTTGGCCTCCGCCTCCTCTTCTTCGCTCTTCTCCTTCTCGGACTCTGTGTCCATCTTATCTTTGTCTCCAGTGCAAGCGCCGATGCCGCTGTCGCGGTCCTCGGTGTCGTCGTCGTCCACCCGCTCTCCCTCCATCCTTCCGGCGTACTCCAGCACCTCCTCGAACATCTGGTCGATTATTTCAGCGGTGTTGGTCTCGTCGTGAGAGCTCAGCTCGGCGTCTGATGAAAGAAACATTCATGAATTTATCAGGTCACTTTCTGAAACAACAATCCAGGTCAACCCACAACAGACAGGTAAGTTTATTCCCTCAAGTGCAATGCCAACTGTGTTTGAGAAAAACCTCGAGTCACCGCGTGATTTAGAAAACCAGAGATTTCCGTGACTTCACCACGTGTTCCTCGTCTCCTCGGGCAGCCCAGGTGATCACACCGACACCTTCTCGTCCTCACCTGACATGCTCGTCTCCGCCCTGGACTCCATGGAGGTGTTGGTCTCAGACAGGGTGGAGTCGTGGATTAGCTCGGGCTCCAGGATGAACGTGACTTTCTTTGAGCTTTCTCCTCCATCCGTCCTGTGAACTTCTTCGCCGACGACACTCTGCTCTTCATCTACGACATCTTGCTCCATTTCCTCCGTCTCCATAAGGTGTTCTGACACCTGGACCTCCGTCAAACAGTCACCTCCATCACATCCGTTAATGTCGGATGATTCGGCCTCTACCGCACCTACAGGCTCGTTCAAAGCCAGAGTTACATCTGTTTTTTTCTCTCTTCTGTTGGACTCCTGATGCACGTCTTCTTCTTCTATACCGACTGCCTGGATCTCCTCTGATTGTTGACGTCTCTCGTCCTCATGAGAACATCCTTCTGTGTCGGTCTGGTCTTGTTTTATTGTAGAAATATCTCTAGTGACCGCGGCTTCATAACATCCTCCACCTGACTCTACGTTCCTTTGGTCTTTGGACTCTTCTAAACGGCTTCCTGACTCTAATCCGTCCTCTTCAGGTCTTGGTTTCTCGTCTTCCTGCACTTCAGCGGAGGCAGCGCTCCCAGCAGAGACATTACCCACATCACATTCACTGTTGTGGGCGTCAGAGGGTTCACTGCCTCCTTTATCTTCCTCGTTGTCTTGAGGATATCTCCACAACCTTAACTCCTCATCTGTTGAAGCCTCAATCCCCTCTTCACTGTACGAATAACCATCAACTTCTTCTAATGAAAACACCTCAGACTCGTCCTCTTCGGTTACTTCGGCGACCTCACCTGTTTCCTCCATGTTCGACTCCTCTGGATGACTCTGCTCCTCACTGACTGGAGCTCTGGAGGAACTCTGATCGTCGTTAAAAGACAACTTCAACACAGTCTGGGTTTGTGATTTTTCTTCATTTCCGGCTGAAGGCTCGCGCTCGTTCTCCTCGCTGACTTCTTCACCCTGTTCAGGATTTTGCAGCTGCTCTCCGAGAGAGTTTTCACGCTCTACAGATGTTGCTGGAGTTTCACCTGTCGAAAAGGTCTCATATCTTAACACTAGACTACCTGAACTTCGTACTAATATACTCTAGAGCAGGCACTGAGCCTTCACACAGAAATATTGTGAAATATCTTCAGAGAGGACCTCCTCTCCAACACTACCAACAACTGGACATGACAAATGTATCCACCTCTACAACTGGACCCTAATTCTATGTGAGTAGTACCTTGACACTTTCTCTTTTCTGTAAGCTGCTTTGGACAGAAGTGTCAGGTAAATGTCTGAAGTCTTACCTGTCCCATCTGAAGATTTCTTCTCTGCACCGGGTGTAAGATTTTCAGTGAAGCTGCCATCTTTAATGTCACCTTCACCATCAGCCTGCTGACGGCAGAAATATCAACAAGAAACAAAAGTAAATAAACAAAGTACAAGAGAATACTTGTGAAAACAGTGTCAGGAAGAGAAGAGGAAAAGAAAAGAGAGACCCAAAGCACACAAGCAAAGAAAACTTAAAGAAAATCTCAAACCCTGAAAGAAAAAACAGCCACAGTGACCAGTGGAGTTATGTTGAATAATCAAAGATACATACTGACAAACTCCTTCAAGCTCACTACAAGGACGAAGATAGAATTTTAATAAAATGTATGAAACAACACGTGAGTTTGTGACGTCTCATGACCCCACTATGAGAACTCAAAAACCACACCAGACCTAAATGTGTGCACGTTTCACCACGTGAACAGGCGGTCTGCTTTTATACATTTATATATTTTATATAGTTTTAGTGTTTATGTCCGCTCGTTCATTTCTGTTGACTCCAGGTGTCGCCCATGTGTCAAAGCACAAACGTGGCCAGAGTGTGAGGAGTTATTTGTCACCGACTCACATCCCAGGGCTGCATGGGAGGCCAATGAACTCTCCATCTAGACGTAGGAACCCAGGAGGGGAACGAAGGGCCAGGAGGGGTCCTTCCCTGCTAACGTTTACATGAGCTGACGTGTGAATAAATCTCAAAACAAACAGAGGAAATGGCTCTCAAATGAAGCTGCCGCCTTGAAAGGCAGTAAATACCGCGATCGCACACCCACCTGAGTTAACGAGGGGTCGGAGCTGCTCCTCTTCAGCCAGGCGTTCTCACTGATTGGTTGAAACTGCAGCTGGCTCAACTCCTGCTCGCGTTCCTGATCAAGGAAACCACATCACACGTCAGACATAACCTTGACAGTTCGCTCCGACAATGACGACGTGCAAACAGCTCGCTTCATACGATTAACATATTAATGACGTTGTTGCCTTGGCTGACTTGCCCCGGATCCAAAGATGGTGTTGATCTCAGTAATGATCATACTGCTGATGCATGTCAGTACTAAAAGACCGTAAACCAACCTGGCGTAGGCGAGAAGCCTGCTTGGAGCTCGGGGTTGCAGTTCCCTGGAGTTTCTGCTGAATGCCGGACACAAAGTTGGTGCAGGACCGAGGGCAGGGATTGAGTGGACTCGTTATGGGGGCGGGACTAGCCTGGAAGACCGGAGGCGCTTCAAAGCGCTCCACCCGCTGATGAAATTCTCCCTCACCTGGAGGGAAAACAAGCCAAATTTAAATTGAACATTTTGGAAGCGATATCAAGGTGATGTATTTGTGCTATATGTACATATATGGTAGAATATATGAGACAGGATCTGTCCCCCAACTGATGTGAGATCTGTAAATGTTTGTTCATACGCGTCCTCACCGAGGAGATGCTCTCTGAATCTCTTCTCGTGGATGATGATGGACGGGCTGTCAGCTCCAGGATCAGACAGGCACCGCTGAGCCAGAGGAGCTCCTCCTAAAAAAAACACTTCCTGTTAGACATCACTGTCACAGTGATTGCTCAACACGTTGACGATAGCTCTTATCTTGCACGCAGATAATCCAGCTCGACTGTTGATCTTGGTTGACATGTCAGCGTCTTGAACTGTGCCATAGACCCCGCCAAAATGAACAGACATGTACACAGAGCTAAACCTAATGCAACAGCCTGTAAACTAAAAATGTGGGCAGGGTTACCATCTCGTCTCTGGGTGAGCTGTTGGACTCTGGAGCGGACTGACGGGACCATCGGCGTGTCCGGCTTCGTCTCCAGCTCAGCTAGGCGTCCAGAGGAGGAGGAGGACGCTCTAGGGCTGCGGTTCTCCTGACCGCCTGCTCCCAGACGCCGCCGCTTCTGTCCATCGTTCCCCTCTGAGAGAAGCACAAAAAACACACACTGCAAACGCTGGGCAGAACATGACGTATTCAAATATTCTTGTTAAGGCTGACACAAACAGACCTGACGCTGAGAGGAGGTTGTCTTCAGAGTCTGACAGAGGCGCTCTCGGTCTCTTCAGGTTGACGCTGCCACCGTCTTCAGCCTCCATACTGAGCTGCAAACACAGTGACATGACAGACTGGACATTAATACAAGGAGGTCAGCAGTTAGTGAACAGAAACACAAACAGGAGCCAACACATGCTACTTTCTATATAACATGCAACAGCACCTGTTTACTATTAAATAAGGGAGTTTTCTTAGCATTTAAAGTCATGTGCTTTTATTGTGAAGGGCTGGATTAATACAGGTTAACACTCTAACAGCAGTGGCATTAAAATATCTCACTAAAAGGACCAAAGTTAGCCTTAAAACGGGTTAAAATGAATCGTGACATCGTCATAAAAACTTCATTAGCACGTCAGCTGACTACAAAACATTACCCTGCCAACAAAAGCGATAAACTCGAGCTACTTTTTAAAATCTTTCACAGCCTGTCACCGAGCTGAAGGAGGCACGTTAGCTAGCCCGAGTTAGCACGCAGCTAACTTTCTTTCTAATGTAAGTTAGCCTAGCCTAGCTCAGGCAAGCTAACAGGAGTTAGCCGATGCAAACGCGGCCGTTTGTCGCCTCACCTGAAAAAAGGTCGCCTGTAATGAAGCTACTTCTTGTGTGTTACGAAGCAGCTCGACGCCAGCTGAAGAAAGAACAGCAGCTTCTTGTTGTTTTACAGCTTTCTGTCTCCTCCTCCAACTTTGAATTTCAGCGGGTCTTCTGCGCTCGTCTGACGTTACACACACACACACACGACAACCGGGGTCAGTCCCGTAAATACGCCTCCGACGGCGCCGATCTGATCCAGAGTCAGGCCAAGTGCGGCGGGCCTGTTCCGCCAAGCGGGCTTGATAATCGTGAAATCTGACTCCAGGTCTGTTCCCGCCGAGCGACTGGTTTACCGTAGTACTCTAAGTAAACGCGCAAATCAAGATTCCACTACTACTCTCCTCGCATACCAACGTGTATTTAAAGGTGTGGCACACAGTTTTAACATTGTAAATAACTAATAATAAGATACAGTACATTAAATATGTATATATTTAAATAACTTATAGTTTATATAACATATAATATGATGTATGATGCCTGCAGGTGTGTAAGTACAGAGGCAGGTAAACTAGTTTAACCACCTTGTTGATAGATACAGTTAATTTGAGTAAACTCTCATCATCAAACCCTCATTTCAAAGTTTAAAAGAGGTGAATGAACTGAGTTTACTTGGGTCACAGTGAAAGTTGAAGCCCAAAAACTCCCAGCAACTTTAAGCCTTCTCCATAAGTCCCCATGTTAAAATGTCCAACTTCACAGCAGAAATAAACATGTTTACAGCCTGGTACAAAAAACAGTTTTGGTCTCTATAGCTAATTTCCCCGTTCATGACAACTGTACTGAGGGTGAATTTTTATACAACTCACCTGTTCAGATTATATTAAGGCTTAAAGTTATGCAGGATTAAGAGTGTGGACGCTTTGATTGACAGGTGGGTGCTGTTACAGATGGCTTTTTAGGCCACCCAGGCGTCATTCAGCCCGCCTCAGCTCTGCTGATGATCCACGTCTTTGAACGTGACACTGAAGTTCAAAACAGCGTGGGGTGGCTGTGGCGGTAGAGGAGGTAGAGCGGGTCGTCCCCTCCGATGATCGGCGGTTCGATCCCCAGCTCCTCCGGTTCAGATACTGACCAGCAAATTGTCCCCCATTGGTGTGTGAATGTGTATGAATGGTTAGCTCCTAAAACTGATGAGCAGTTGACACCTTGCACGGCTAGAAAGGCGCTATATAAGTACAGTCCATTTACTGTATATATATATATATTTTTATATACTGTCATTGCTGTTTAGCAGAAGTTGTTGCTGACGTCTCCTCTCAGACAATTAACAAATAAATCAGACAATTAAGAGACATCCTTTAAAGGTGCAGTGCGTGAGATTGTGGGTCTTTATTTTCAGAATAAGGCAGGAAGACAATATTCAAAACTATGTTTTCATGCATGTATGATCACCTGAAAATAAGAATCTTTTGATTTCTGTTACTTAAAAATGTTCCTTTCGTATCTACAGTGAGAGTGGGTCCTCTGCCGTGTTGAAACACCCTGTTTCTAACTAAATACTGACTCAAGACAGAGCCTTTCAAGTGTTTCTCCTTTACACTAGGTAGGAGATGTGAGGAGATTGCAATGCCGCAATATCACGACTAGATCCAACTAAATCTGACACACTGGACCTTTAAGTTGTGGTGTTGACCAGTCTTGAACTAAAATCCTGAGCCCTCTTTGTCTGAGACCGAAATGAGACCGAGACCTTTAAAAAAGTGGTCTTGAGACCGATCTCAAGTACTACAACACTGACACACGCTCTGTTAACCGACAGGGACTTTAAGATGGCTGAGAACTGTTTATTATACTGTACACTTACATACTGAGACTATATGAGCAGCTTTAAGACGGTCAGTGATCAGAGAAAATCAGTTATGACAGATCATAATTAAAATATAATAATACACATTTAAAGGAATAAAAACACTCGCACACGACGGGACTTAAAGCATAACTTTGTCAACTTTAATATTAACCATGTACGGTTAGAGACAGAACACATAATAAAACAGAAGAAAAGCAGAAAACAGTGTGTGTGTGTGTATATATATATATATATATATATATATATATATATATATATATATATATATAAAGAAAATATTACAAAAAAAAAATAAAAAATCCACCTAAACTTTTGTCTATCTTAACTTGGTGTTACTGGAATGGTGAGCGGTTCACAAGCAGAAATAAATCAGTCACTTCTTTTAACTTGTCGGACCACAGAATTGCTTTTCTCTGGAGTGTGACAGAGCGGTCCTGAGAAGGTGTACGCATTGGCATAGATGTATACAGTATATATATATATATATATATGTGTGTGTGTGTGTTTGTATAACTGTATTCTTAAGACAAGTTTGACATGACGGGCTCTGTTCTGCTGTTATTCCTGGTACATAACTGTCTGAAAAACTCAAGAAAAACAAACAAAAAAAAAAATACGAAGGCCACTGAGCGGCCTCGAGTATGTACACAATATATGAACAAATCCATACAGGTAATATTTTCTGTGCTGAAGGTGAAAAGGTTTGTCCCTTCAGCATTTTGTTTTTAATTCATCTCGATGACAGTCGTGAAAAAACTATACTAAAAATAACAGATTAATCTACGAGTCGTATAAGAAAACTACGAGGGATGTTAAGGAGTCGTTCTTCAACCGTACATAGAGTTATTATCAATATCATCATATGAAAATAAAACATGACAACTCTTGGATAGGTATATTAAAGGTTTCTGACTCTGACCGTGACATAATATCTATAAGCGAAGTCAGAGACAAACCCGTGGCTTTAACTGGCAAACGTCTTTCTGGGGGGAGGTTAAAGGAATTATTTCAGCTCTCTGATGAATCGTCACAAAAAGCTGGCACACGAGGATCCAAGTTTATGACAATATCCATCACTTACATCACAATATAAAACATCTTTGTAATCACTGTAACCTGTAAAGTTGTACACACCGATGAGGCTTTTGCATATCGTCTTCTTTTTAAATAGGAAAAAAAAAAAAAAACACACTGCGATGACGATGGCTGCTGTTACACACACACGATTCTTACCTCTCGCATTTTATATGACATCTAATAAAAACACACCTGCTCATGCACACGTCACACCTGTATGGAAAGCCAGGAGGCTCAAATATATACACGAACCGGCCTGGCTTTAATTTTAATTTTAAGGCCCGGTCACACACACCGATGTCTAAAATGGCAAAATGGTGAATTTGGTGAACTTTAGCGCCTGCTAACCAATAGGAAGGCGTCTTGACAGTTTGTCTGAAAATAGAAGAAGCTGTCGTAACGTTAGCGTATTAGCCGTGTTGCACCATCTGCTCTTATTTAATCTCCTCCGTCAGATTTAAACGTTAAAATTTATGTGACAGGAACCAAGTTGTCTGAATAGGACAGCAAGTTCGCTAACAGGAAAATAAGTACCGTTAGCGAACTTGTTGTTGCTTTGACCGAGCTAACGAGTTTAATAGCGGGCTTCATCAAAAGAAGCTAAAAAGCTAACGTGACTAGATAGCATCAGCGTGCTCCCAGCTGCTAGCATGTTAGCAGTTAGCTCACCGGTTAACATATTTTTTTTTATACTAGCCCTACAAGTAGTCTCTTGTTTAGCATCACCACATTAAGACTTGTTGTTTTAAGCTAGCTAATGAAGTTGCTAATTACTTAGTGAGCTAGTTTTATTCCAAACATTGAGAAAACAGAAAGAAGCTAAAAAAAAAAAAGCTAACGTGACTAGATAGCATCAGCGTGTTCCCAGTTGCTAGCATGTTAGCAGTTAGCTCACCGATTAACATAATTTTTTTTAAAACTATTACTGTTAGCGAACTTGTTTTTTTGACCGAGCTAATGAGTTAAATAGCGAGCTTCTTCTCTGACGCTGCAGAAAGAAGCTAAAAATGCTAACGTGACTAGATAGCATGAACGTGTTCCCAGTTGCTAGCACGTTAGCGATTAGCTCACCAGTTACCGTCCAGCTTCTTTAAACTAGCCCTACAAGTAGTCGCTACGTCACCAAGACTTGCTGATTAATTCCGTGGTGTGACCGGGCCTTAATCCCACCTGACTTCCTCCCTCCTCAGCCGCCACCGCCGCCGCCGCCGCCCGGTTCGGTTACCTTCGCTGCTCACATACACGTCGCCCTTCTCTTAACACATCCTTAAACAAGGTCTTCATGACTGCACTGAGTGTGTACGCTTGTGTTACATGTTTGAGAACAAAAAGAAAGAGCGTCATGGAGAGGGATAGTACGTCTATCTGCAGATCTATGGAATATGTAGAGAACATACGACTACTACGTGTGTACAAATGGCTATGCATGGTCCCTGCCATGTGTTAACTCCGTACTGTAGCTCAGAGGAACTCGGGCTTCTCCTCTTTGTCAGGAAATATAGGAAAATAGAATTTCACAAAAACATGCATTCCCCATGAGAAAGAAAAGGTTTGAGCGGATAACCCTGCAGAGAGACGAGCACGTTGTGGGTTTATATGTGTGTGTGTGTGTGTTAATGGCGTCCATGTCACACGTGGTGCATGATGTTAAATGTCGTGTGATGTTCTGCGTGTTATATATCTGTTTGTGTGTGTGTGAACTTCAGAGGGGGGATGAAGAAAAAAGGAGTTCATGTAAAACTGAAGGAGCGACGTCGCGTCTCTCTTCAAAAGATTTTTCCTTTCTTCTTGTTTTTTTCCATCGTCCTGCGGGAGAAACGAGACAGGAGAGACTCATTATCAAAGCACGTTCTGCAGCCGTCAACATTTTTACAGCTTAGTTTAGTTTCCTGAGCCAAACTTTTGATTTTTATTCTTCAATTATGCTGGAAAATTTATTTTAAAAGATCAAATTCTTCTCTGAAACGAGCCAAACCTCCCACTGATTACGTTTCGTCTTTCAGTTTTAAATGTTTGTGTGGGACGAGTGTTTTCTCTCACAGGGCAGGTTTAAATCATATTTTTTATTATGTATACATCTTTTAAAGATGAAATCATCACTCCCAACAATGGAATTAGTGTAATTAAGTAATAATTTAACAGTTTTTTGGTGGGTCTTGATTAGTTTTTGGTGCCTGACAATACAGTTTCTTCCCGTCCGTCATTAGCCGTGTCTCCGTCCAAATGTGTCACAAGTTTTAAGTGATTCATCAAAAGCTTGTTTTGTTATGAGGAGTTGGTTCACGAGACGAGCAGTAGGTGGCGCCAACTCTCAAAGAAGAGAAGTGTGACACAATGACGACAAGGTGTGAAAAACAAACAGAGAACAGGAAGTATGTCGGACGTTTGTGGTTGTGTCTGGTGTTAATGTGAGGACGGTTACGTCAGGTCGGCGTGGAGCCACCGTGGACGGATTATAGAGCCGTGAGGAAACAGCTGATCTGTCACGTGACTTCACCCGAAGAGAGCATCAAAACGTTTTTACAGAATTATGGAAACTTTTCTGTCAAACTCTTGCAGGATATAAAACTGATGCATCAGAATACGCTGATGGAAACAGATCTGATCTTCCTCACACACATGAAACAAACACAAATGTCTGACGTACTTCCAGTTTTCTGTTTGTTTTTCACACCTTGAGCTCCCACCGGCACTCTCCTCCTCTGTCACCACCTGATGCTAATCTCATGAACCGATTGCTAATATTCACATAACAGTATTTCGCATTTTATTTTAGCCGATTCACTTGAAATTTTAACTGTCAGTTCTTAGCGTGCTGCTCCAAGCGAAGGAGTTTAAGTATCTCGGGGTCAGGAAAATGGAGCACGAGATGGACTGGAGGATTAGTGCAGCGTCGTCAGTATTATAGACGCTGTACCGGATCGTCGTGGTTCAGACGGAGCTGAGACTGAAGGCAAAGCTCCCGTCTACGTTCCAGCCCTCACCTATGGCCATGAGCTTTGGGTAGTGACTGAAAGAATGAGATCGCGGATAGAAGGGTGGCCGGGCTCAGCCTTTAGAGATCAGGTGAGGAGCTCGGACATTCGGAGGGAGCTCCTGGGCGCCTTCCTTTGGAGGTGTTCTAGTCACCTCCAACTGGGAGGAGCCCGGGACAAACCCAGAACCTGCTGGAGGGACTACATAGCCTATCTAGCCTGGGAACGCCTCGGGATCCTCCAGGAGGAGCTGGGATGTGTTGCTGCCCTGCTAAACCCTGCTGCCACCGCGACCCGACCCCGGATAAGAGGAAGAGAATGGACGGACGGAGCTCACAGCAGAACATGGTCATCGATCTGTATTCATGTTAGACTCTGCGACTTAAATCAACTGTTCTACCACCTCAAACCAGTTCAAACCAGCTGATAAAGACGAGCGTTACTGACTTGGAGGCGTCGAGTTTCTGCTGCTCGAGGATTCTCTGCTGAGCCTCCCAGTTGGCCTTCTCGTCCTCGAACACTCGCCTCTTCTCCTCCAGCTCTTTGTACTGCGCCTCCAAGTTCCTTTTCATCTGCTCGTGGCGTCGCTCCAGCTGAGGGTCAAGACGTTACAAAGACTCACTCTCACGGCACAAAGACAGGAAACTCTAATGAACACCACATGTGTTCCAACCCAGCAAGAAACAAAACAAAAAAGAGCTGCAGACATTCGTACGGGATGATTATGGAAGATAAATAAATTAATGTTGATCTTTAAATAGCTTTCGTCAGCAGGATTACACAAAAACACTGACGGTGGATCCGAAATTTGGCGTCTTGTTTAGTGAAAACAAACGCAACAGGTTTCTAACCAACAATCTGAGCCAAGGTTGTGATTTGTTCCAGATTTTATGACCCGTGTGGACACATCGGATCTCACCGTCCTCATCTGTGGATGTCATAAAGTGTGTCCATGATTATTTTTCATGACAACTGAGCAACTAACTTGCTCAGATTTCGTCATTTTTCTGGTTCATGTGCTTCTAAATGTGTAAATATGCTGCGTAATTTAATCGTTTCTCTCGCTCAGGGTCTTTTATTTTGAAAGTTAACCAGATCTCGATGTCGGACTTCCTGTCTCCTTGAACAGAAACATAAAAAGGAACCATGCGTCTCTCATGAACCCACCTCGGCCTCTGAATCCTTCAGTTTCTGCTTCTTCTCCTTGACCTTCATTTCAAAGACCTGCTCCATCTCCGCCTCCATCTTCTTCATCTTCATCACGTGCTCCCTGCGCTCCTCCTCCATCTGTGCCAGGGGACTCCTGCTCGCCACGACACACGAGGTAGCACAAAGAAAGACGACATGAATAACCGTTAACTTAAATACAAACACGCTTCGTCTGCTCTCTCATTAGTACTTCAGTGACTGAGGCGTACTTGGTGAGCTGTCCCTTGGTCTTGGAGGTGTCGACTCCGTTGCAGGTGACGGCGGCGAGTTTCTTACTGCGGTAATTCTCGTAATGGACGTTGTTGGTGACGTCTTTTAGGTCCTGCATGTGAGTCCTATGGAAGAGGAGAGAGAGAGAGATCATGGTCGGACACCATCACATTGAACAGTGCGCTCTCTGTATGCAGGGTTCCTCGTGGAGCCTTCATCTATCACGCTCCTCTCCTGTGGAACCAGCTCCCAGTTCTGGTTCTGGAGGCTCCACATTAAGAGTCGTCTTAGATCTTGGTAGATCTTGTAGTTAGAGCTGACTCAGGTGAGTCCTGAGCCATCCCTTAGTGATGCTGCTACAGGCCTATAGACTGCTGGGGGACTTCCCATGATGCACTGAGCTCCTCTCTCCATCTGAACACATTCATGTCTCATTCATTCATGTTACTAACTCAGCTTCATCCTCAGAGTTTTTCTGCTTTCTCATCTCGTCAGGTTCTCGTGAATCGTGGCTACACAGAGATCGAGGATTGGTCGAGCCTGCTCCTGTGGTCCTGATGACGACCACTACTAATACTATTATCATTATAATTACTACTATTATCATATATATAGTCATATTTCTATTGGGCTGCAGATGTCCGTCCACCATGATCTCCCCACTGTCACCACGTGTTTGCTCATGATGGGAACTGTTGGGTCTCTGTGAATAATGTTATCAAGAGTTCGGTCTAGACCTGCTCTGTGTGGAAAGTGTCACGAGATAACTTTACATTTAGTCGTTTAGCAGACGCTTTTATCCAAAGCGACTTACAAAAAATAGAGGGGGATAGATTTATCATGTCCAGTTGTTGGTAGTGTTGTAGAGGAGGTCCTCTCTGAAGAGCTGGAGGTCTTCAGGAGGTTTGTGAAGGTAGAGAGGGACGCCCCTGATCTGGTAGGAACTGGTAGGACGTTCCACCAACGGGGAACAACAGACGAGAAAAGTTTGGATCGCCCTGAGCGTACAGGTGGCAGAGCCAGGCGTCGTTCATTGGAGGAGGTAACATATGTCTGTATGAGGACGTTCAAGAACCGGAGACTACTTGGTAGTCAGCGTTAGGGATTTGAATTTAACGTGGGCTGCTACAGGTAGACAGAGGAGCTCGATGAGCAGCGGGGAACATGTTGAGGACCAGGAGAGCCGCCACGTTCTGGATCATCTGAAAGGGTTTCCCTGTGCAGGCTGGGAGGCTCTTGTGGCCTCTCTAGTTTCCCTTCATGAGTTTTTCGTTAAAGGAAATACACGTTGAGCTGTCTCGTCTCACCTGATCAGCATGTTACGCAGCACGGTGAAGTCGCAGTGTTCGCCGTTCTCCACTGAAACAAACACAGAGAGCGATATAAATGATTACACATGAACACTTTGCACAATCAGAACAACCAAACATCAGTCTGTAAGGAAACTACTCTGCTAGCATTAATATTATACAGATGTTTGCACACTATAACTGTCTGACTGCTGCTGTCTATCTCTGAGAGGCAGTCCCACCAGAAACACTCAGTTATTGTGTTTTTGGTGATTAATCAACACAACATGTTATTTTATTATTTACACCATCAAACACAGAAAATAAATATATGAGTAAAACACCAGCCAGTTAAAATGAATGTTATTTGTCTCTGTGGAGACTTCGTGGTACAAACACACACACACGTATCACAGCATGTCGAGTTCATTCATTCATCAGTTATAAAGGGAGGGGCACACAGGTGGAGTTCAGGGTTGTAGAGTATCAGCTCGACAGATAACAAAGGGCAGAGAGACGCGAGGCCGTGATCACACAGGACGGTTCAAACACGAGCTGTCATTGGTTCGGTTTAGTTTGAGCTGACGTGAACAAACAAACTTATTCTGTGGAGATTCACGTTAACTGAAGCTTAACGGAGATAAAAACACGGACACGGAGTGTTTCAGAAGCGTTTTACCTGCCAGACTTTGTCAACTTGCTCAGATTTGGTCATTTTTCTGGCTTACGTGCTTCTGAATGTGTAAATATGCTACGTAGTTAAACTTTAGCTCCGGTGGCCGCGGCGCATCTCGCGTGCGTTCCCGGTTAGCGACTCGACATCATTACTGAACCACAATGGTGCAACTGGGCTGGTTTGACTGGTTTAAACTGGGATTTCTCAGCCCATATATATTAATATATCAGATATAATCTCCCAGACCAAACTTCTATTTCTGTTTTGAAGTTTTCAGAGAAGCTTTGCAGCTTGAAACAGTTCTGATTTAAATCTGAACAGATTTTGACGTTGAGCTTCAGACGTATGTTTGACCAATGACTGCTGACGTCTTTGCTATCTTTGTCTACGTTAGTTATTCTCCTGCTCTTCATACAAAATAACGTTTGTAAAGAAAACTTTCTATAACCTAAAAGATCATTCATAAATATAGAAATATATACCGTCTACGTATCTGACTTTACTAGATCAAGCTTTTGTGGCAGGTGATCTCAAACTTTTGAACGATAGTGTCTATTTTTCTTTCAACCACCTTCAAAAACTGGTTTTCTTTTCAACATAGTTGTAGCACAAAGCGTTGCATATTTAAGTACAGGCAAGGACCGAGGTTTGCTCAGCTGTGATTGGAGGGAGGGAACAGCTGATTTGTTGCAGCGACGTGCATCTTTTGCACGAGCTACAACATGTAGCCTCGCCGCTTGCCGCTTAGATTTGACCTCCGGCTCTGTTTGAACAGAAAAAAAATATAAACTCCTCCTATGTGACCACAGCCTCTCACTGTTGGAGCCCACAGACGGCACACAGTTAGAACAAACAGAACTGTTCTGGTTCAGTTAGACGACTGTGAGTTTTTTTTTGTTTTTTTCATCTCAACGACAAAGACATGGTTAACACGATCAGACGGGATTCTGGAAAAGGACTGCTGATAAAACTGCTGCTGAGGATGAGGATGAGTGTGGTGGATCTCCGGCCTCCTCTCTCCATCATCAAAATACGCTGCTCCTGATTGGTTAGCCTTCCACCCCGCTGGCAGTCAATCGTCATCAGGGGAGCGAATAAGGAGGACACCTTACCATTGATGAAACTTAAGCAGTCCCGCTGCCCCTTGGCCTCCAAAGCCAGCCATTGACCTCCTGTCTCTTCTAGAGGAGGGAGCTCTGACGGAGGGGAGGGGGGGGTGAGGGGGGTACGGTTTTTCAGTTACTGTCTGCACCCAGCAGGGGGGGCTAAATCTGGGTCTGGAGCAGCTGGGGTTTTTGTTATGGCTCAGAATTGGCACATGTTTGGCCCAGATTCAGCCCAGATTTGGCCCGGATCAACACCATAACCTGCATGTGTCCAAGCTGACTGGCTATAGATAATAATAAAAAAAAGAAGGTGCAGGGCTCGTAGAGGGAGGGTGTTATATATGAGGATCTATGCATGACCAGCTCGGGGTGCAAGTCTCAATGGTTGGAGGAGCTAAGTGGGGTCAAGGGTCATGGGGGGAGGGGTGAAGAAGGTTGTAACTTATAGTATAGAGATCTTATTTGTTGATGAGTGGCAGAAAACACCTGATGCGTCTTCGGTTTCTTTAATTCGAGTCGTTTTTGTGTGTTCAATCATCGAAATGGTCGGAGTCCATCAGGTGTTTTGAGCCTGAGATCTATTAGCAGTGTGTGTTTAAGGCCATGATGATGAACTGCAAGAGCACACGGCTGTTTGTTTTAAACATGCAAAGTGTGTGTGTGTGTGTGTGTGTGTGTGCAGGATTTATCTTACAAACATGTTTCTACGTTAAACCCAGCCACGTTACCTCGATGAGCTGCTACATAACCCGTCGTTAACTGCTCATGAACCTACAAGCGATGCGTTAGGACGGTGGATCCCAGTCCTTGGTCCAGCGACGGACGCAGCATCTCACCCTGCGGCAACGCGATGAACTCAACTCAAAGAAGTAATGAAAGAGTTGAATCACGCGGTGAAGCAGAGGAGGTACCGCCGTACGTGATACCGTACCGCTGGAGCAAAGAAGGGGAACCCACGGTATTAGAGTGATGTTTCTATTGCAGCTGTAGCCTCAGCACCAAAACAGCCTCTAAGTTTTCTCCATGACTATTTACAGCTTCAGACCTGGGACGACGTCAAACTGAAAATTTTGAGATGTGCGAACACACCTCGCGGGATAATTCCTGTTTATTACGACCACGGACGACATTGTTATCGGTCTGGGAACACGGCGACGAGCAGACAAGCAGATCAGGTCACGCAAACTCAACCAACTCTACTCGCTGTAGTTGTGCTTCCCCACCTGAACTCTGATCCGTTAGCCTGGTTTGTGCGGCTCTTGAGGTCCAACTGGACTGAGGCAGCTTTAAAGGAGCGATCTCGGCCTGCTTCCAAGCAGGTGATTTTATCGTGATTTCAAAAGCTAAACTACAAATAAATCCATCAGCTGATGGTGAACAATCATCTGTATAGACCATGCACTGTATATATTTATGCAAATCATTTGGTAAGCACATCAGTACGGGTGTTTCCCTCGACTAAAAGGTGTTAAACTGCTGTGCTCGTATCTTGCTCCATGTATTTAACGTGTCATTTTGCGACTCCAAAGAACATAAATATAAATGTCAAAAATGTGAAACTGCTGCATGAACTTCTGCATAAACCTTGAATACTGCCCATCTATCTATCTATGAGTTTCCTGTCAGTCTGTATAATGTGAACAGGAACTGGAACTTTCTTTTTCGCCTTCGGTCTGAAGAAAATGAACCGAACTCTGGTCCAAGATCACCTGGCTAAATTTGTTGGCTTGTTTACTTCCTGTCTGATCATCTGCTCGCGTTTCCTCCCGTCAGACTTCTTTGTACTGATGTCAACATTTAGTCGCTGATCAAAACGCTGAAAAGAAGTCGTAATAAAGTGGAATTATCCTTTAAAAACACACAGCGAGGTTTGTTTATTCAATTATGTGAAAAGAACAAAGACAACAGAATGTGTCAGACTCGTAGATCGTTGGCCCTTTGTGACATCGACATGCACGATGATGAAGAAGAAGAGCAGGGACGGTTTTAATATTAATAATAATAATAATAATATATGGAATATCTGTGTGAGACAGACAAACCTTTGCAGCTTTAAAGCTCAGCGCGTTCATTTAAAGAGGTGGCGGGAAAGTTTGTTTCCAACATCTCAGTCTATTTGAGAGAACATTACCGATCTGAGATGAACTAAAATATTAGCAGCCGTGCTCTCGTATGTTTCTAAACCAAAAGATTCAAACTACCAGGATATCAGTCCTGACGTCTAACGTGACGTCGATGTCCGATGAAAACCACTTTTGACGACGTCTGGACGCTTTGATTGACAGGTGGGTGCTGCTACAGGTGGCTTGTTTAAGCACCCAGGAGTCATTCAGCCTACCTCAGGTCCACCGATGAAAAATCAAATCAAAAATCGATTTTGCTGATTTTTAAGCGGAAGATGGTGACGGCAAGAGCCGCATATTCTGAGTGTCAAAGCGGCTCCACGGAGGACGTCACGGATACGACTTCCATTCTTTCCACTGTCAGTGGTGGGATAGATAGAAGCTTTGGATAAATTTTGAGTTTTGATTCAAGGATAGACGACGAACTCTGTGATCTCTGAGCCGAGTATCATTTAATAACTCAGGATAAAGGATAAAAAGATAAAAATAAAAATAAAAGTAGATAAAAATAGACGACATCACAAAAAGGCAAGCCTGTAAAAATGAGTTTTAAGAAGTGATTTAAAAGAATTAACTGATTCAGCGAGCCTCGTCTCCTCGGGCAGGTCGCTCCAGAGTCGAGGGGCTCTGATCGAAAAGGCGCGATCACCTCTAGTTTACAGCCTCGACCCCGGAACAACCAGAAGTGACCCGGCCGAGGATCTAAGGCTGCGAGCTGGCTCGCACAGGGTTAGCATGCCAGAGATATATTTCGGCGCCAGACCCCGACGGGGTTTAAATCAACAAAACCTTAAAATCAATCCTAAACTGAACAGGAAGCCGATGGAGGGAAGCCAAAATCGGTGAGACGTGATGTTGTCTGTTAAATCCGGTTAGGAGCCGAGCTGCTGCGTTCTGGACAAGTTGGAGGCATGAGAGTGATTTTTTGTTGATACCAGAGACGAGTGAGTTACAACAGTCCGGTATCTAAAATAGTAAAATAGCTTCGATGAGGCCGACGTGCTGTGTGGAAACTCGCAGCACAGGCTTGATACTGATAGTTAACCAACTGAGGTAAACGTGCACAGGAGAGTCGAGGCTCGGAAACACCTGCAACGGTTCACCGCTGACGTAACCGATGAGTAAACAAGGATTTTTGGACTTTGTTTTCATTGGACAGCGACAGTGTTCATGTGATGTTTAGTCCGACACATTCAAAAGTAAATCCTGTGACATCAACATCTGTGAATGACTTCACTCCGTACTTCACGGCTCATTCGTGTAAATATTAACAAAGCGCGCCGGGGGCCAAAGTTCTACTGAGAACACGTGAATGTTTTTTCCTTTTGTTCTTTTGTATGTTTTAAAAAAAAATTGAGCCCAGGTCTGACTGGAGCATTGGTTTGACCATCAGCCTAATGATGAGACAGCACAGCAACAGAAAAATGGAGGGAAAGGAAGGATGGACAGTTTTGAGGGAGGAAGGAGGGAGGGAGTAGGAGAGGAAATGGAGTTTGAAATAAAGTGAAAGATGGTTTGGTTTACCAAAAATGCCCTCTGTCAGTCATGGAAAAGAACAAAGAAAAAAAAAAGAGAGAAAAGAAAGAATGAAAAAGTGAAAAGACTGATAAACGGTCAACCACAGAGCAACAAAAGGTTTATGACTTTATATAAAGACACACAGAATATCAAAACTAACACACCAGTAAGAGCAACAACACGTCATCGTGGCTCTGAAGTTTGGTCGGGTCAATCTATCCCCCCTTTTCCAGAATCCCCATCAGGGTCGACACCAACACCACCGAGGAGGACTGAGAGTTTGTTTGTGTTGAGGGGAACACAGGTGGGTGTACAGTAGAAGATACCGATGTAATAACCGCCGGATAACGTCATACTTGTCAAAATGTGACAGAAACATGTTGCGCTCATTTAATTCCTCATTGGTTCTTAGTCGACTTTGAGAACACGCAACGCTAAACGCTGCTCCACAGTCGATTCGTTAAAAGTCAGTTCTCCATGTCCATGTCCCACACGTACAGACCAAGCGTCAAGCAACCTCCACGTCAAGTGCAGTTCCTCAAACGTCCACTTGAGGTTGGCTCCAGAAGTGAGTCAGTCTCCATAAGTCCCCATGTTAAAATGTCACAACTTCACAGCAGAAATAAACATGTTTACAGCCTGGTACAAAAAACAGTTTTGGTCTCTATAGCTATAGCAACCAGGCGTCATTCAGCCCAATGTTTTGATGAGACGGGAGCGAAAGAGGCAGGACTGCCAACATGGCCAGACTGAGCATCATAAGAGCTTTAATAGAAACCTGTGACGTCACGCAAATCTTTATACTGTCAGTAAAACTGAAGCGACAGGCTGTCAGGTGCCACCAACTGAGACTCAGACCATCAAAAAGTTCAACTTTATGCAAACTTCCACTGACAGGTGGCAACAAACCAACTTAAGCGTTGCACTTTGGTCTACAGGAGGACCTGGGACAGTGCGGGAGGGTGTGGGGGCTTCACGGAGTCTCCACGCTACTTTCTGTATTAACACTTCCACAGAAATGTGTTTATTATTGGATGCTTTGCTTCGTTTGACTTGCCTTCACTGGTGTGAGACCTCAGTGATGAAATCATCTTTATTTTACACCAACAGGTCAAGCAAGGACAGCACTGTAGCAGAAGTCCATTCATCATCTGTCGCCTTGTTTTTTTAATGGTACACCAACTATTGTTAATCCTCTCGCATGGCTGCTTAAGAGCCAAACATTTTGTTCTTTTTCCTCCCTCGGCTCAGAGGTTTTAAAATGTTTGTCACATTCGTTTTCACAGCATAGAGGTGTTTTCTACCTCTACTTACTCCATGTAACAGCTTTAAAGACGCTCATTGAGGTAATGCTTTTATCCCAAAGCGACTTACAAAACAGGGAAACAATCAAGGTACAAAGTCTACAATAAACTCTGACAAACTACTGCAAAAGGAAGCCTGACTGACCAGGAGGAGTTGCTCTTGCCGTAACGAGGGCACGATAACTCACGGGATTCCCGGCTGTCGACACTGCCCATTAGCGCTGCCTCACGGGACAAACCCAGAGGCACTGTGGGAGATATTAATGTCCGGCCCTGTGGTGCTAAGTGGTTTGTCTTGTGCGGCCCCTTTGGATTACACTCCTACAACGCATTTCCAGCCGAGAACACATTTTGACAAGTCACTGAGTTACCTGGTAGTTCATACATTCAGTGGATACGAGGGGGGAGGGGGGGTTCACTGTGGAAAACATGCACCATGTCCCACACGCTCAGGAGTGTCATGCTTCATTCATCAAGATAGAGATAATACAAACACGTCAATCAGCGTTTCTCTCACATCCGTCATCGACCGATCAGAGCGCACAAATTAAAGAATGCTTCATCGTTGCCGTGAACTCTCAAAGTGTGTGTTTTCTAGGCGCGTGTCCTTCCTCTCTGGCAGTGGACCTGAGTGAACCTACCTTCTGCCACGCCCCACGGGTACTGGCGACCTCTGACCTTCTTGCCGTTGACCTCGATTACCACGTTGCTGCCGACCACCGCCAGCGGCATCTTCTCCTGCAGCGGAAAGACAAACAACTTTACTTAACTTGTGAACTTCGATGTTTGGTTGGTCACATCCTGCGGCGACTCTTCGATGAGCTCGTCTATAAAGCTGGTGAAGAGTTACGCAATTCGGCTGCCAGACAACGCGACTATGTATTGATCCGTCTCCCTGCTGAAATCAACCAGAAGTCCTCAAATCAACTTTCACTAAGTAGACTGTGCGGTCCGTTACCTTGATCTTTCGGATGAGTTTGTTGTCCTCGTCGTCCTCCGTGTCTGGGAACTCATAAATTTTTATTTTGTGCTCCTGAATCTCTTTCATTATCTGACGAGAGGAGAAAGTAATCAGAGTAAAGAATGAACAAACATTAACACACAATTTATGTTTCGAATCGTGCCGATTAATTTGTTCTTCCGGGAGTTAAATCGACACCACGTTCACGTCTATGCATGAAGTAAAGAGCTAGAGCCAGGCACTCATATTTTCTATAATATTATATATATTGTATCATCCAAACAGAAACTGCTGGTCCATCATTACAGTATTTCCAGGCAGGTATCGATCTTCTCGTCTACAGAAAACTAGTAATGTTACCGCCTATCCCGCTGATGCAAACACGTGAATCCAGTACCTGTTTTTTAAAAAGCTGGCACTCCTCCGGGGTCAGAGTGTCGGCTTTTGCAATAAGAGGGATGACGTTGACTTTGTCGTGGAGCCTCTTCATGAACTCGATGTCCAGCGGCTTCAGACTGAAGAAGACAAGAAGAAACAAATCATCCACGAGTCAACAGAAGTTCATTTTTCTGGAACGGCTGAGCAACGCCCGGAACAGGATAAAGTCTTACGGGGAAGTGATGAATGAAAACTCAGCCTTGAGGTCACAATGAACTTATTACACAATTACACGTCTGTCAGCGGCGCTATCATGCAGGGTGACACATCCTGTGAAGCTTCCTCACTGCATGGCTTAACGCAGTTCATAGGGTGACCAGCAGAGGGCCGACCAGAACCGTCCTTTGCATGCTGACTGTTTGACAACTGATGGTTTTGTCTCGCTGGGCTGATGAGGGATCGTCTTTGTAAACGCTCTCCATCGCTGTCTGAATGACGAGTGTGTCTCGCGTGTCCAGAAACGGAGACGGCGCTCGTGGGCTGTTTTCTGCAAGCGTGGGCAGTGCATGTGGAGAAAGTGAGTACGAGCTGCATGATGGGAGAAAATTATGGAAAAATAATATAACCCTACGGGGGCCGGCTGTCGCTCAGGAGGTAGGACGGGTCGTCCACATGTTTGCATGATGCTACATGAATAAATAAAGTTTGAGAGGTTGGGTATGAACTGCTCGGTAAGAACGGGGTCAGGTTGAATGTGGCCTCAGATAAAACACGAGTCAGAGTGTCTGATCTGAGCCGAGGGGAGGAGAGGCAGAAAATACTGATTGTTCAAGCGCTCGAGTGATCTCAAACTGTTTTTCCTCTCAGTGTAAATCACACGGCGTAGCACTGACTGCTGGCTGGAGTCACTCTTGGGACTTCTCCTCCCTTCTCTCTCCTTTTTGGTATCTCGGGGTATAAAACATCACAGACAGGCTGAGCTTGAAGAAACACGAGCGTGCAGTTTACTTCTAACAAAGGATTTATAGGAATTGAAATTTTACAGCCACATCGGAGGACTGGAAACAGAAAAATCTGCAGCTGTTGTAAAACAACTGAAGGTAAAGAGAAGAAGAAGAAGAAGACTACCCCGATATTTACTGACTTGTCAGTGACTCAATAGTTATCTTGAATTTATCAACAATCCCAGAATACAAGAATGAGGCACGCCACAGCGATTTATTGAGCTTTAGAGAGCGGTCAAAGACGGAGACGAGAAGTAAACCAACTTTCAAACTCTCTTGTTCTCTCACTGTCTAAACAAGACATGTCAAACTCAAGGCCCGCGGGCCAAATCCGCCCAGCACGCCCACTGCTCGTACTACAAGTCCCACAATGCACTGCAACAGTCAAGACCTGTGCACCACGTCAGCGGATGAATGCACAGCGACATTAAAGCTCCCCAACAAAACGTCCAAACGTAAAGTTGACTTTGAGAACAGAGACTATCAAAGCAGGTGGGACGCTACAGACGAGGCACACAGTCTGACACAGGAGGTAAACGTGTGAGCTAATGTACTATGACGTACTAATGCGTAGTCCAAGTCTTCGATTATGGCCCACTGGGTGATTCGAGTTTGAGTTTGGTCTAAATTGTCGTATTTGACAGCGGCGTCTGCTTGTTTTGCAGTTCAGTTCAGCTTCAAGTTCAGTTTCAGACATTTAAATGTAATTTTATGTGTTTTATGAGGTGGTCGGCCTGATAATGTTGTAACTTCCAGCGCGGCACAAGACTGAACCAAACGCTGACAAACGCTGTTTAACACAGAATCTACATATAACTATGAGACACTGTGAATGAGACGATTTGTCAGTCGATAAAACGTTTAACAGCCATGTATGTTTAGCTGAGGTTTGCTTTAACACAAAGTACAGCTGAGGATTGTTCTGTAAACTGTCAGTGACACCGACTCATTCAAATATTCCACCAAATATTGATTTCTGAACTCAGTTAAAATATAAAAATGAAGAGTAAAACCAGAGAAACTCTTTTCACAGATCAAACGTAGGCATCCTGAAGCCCGAGCGGATGGATGGATGTTTAGTTATGTGGAGACAGAGCGCCACATTTTATCTCAGCACTGCAGGACGAGAGAGGAAACACAGAGTGTGTGTTTGTCTGATGAGATGAGAGGCCTCTGCCTCTGCGAGCTGCTCCGAGCTCTCCGCTCTGATTGGATGATTCACTGATGGAGAGCAGAGCTCTACTGAGCATGAGCAGAACTGGGTTATATAACCTACACACACACACACACACACGTACTTATGCATCAGCTTGTATAGCTGGCAGCAGACAGGAAGTGTGGATGGAAAGGTGGACTGTCCCTCAAAGAGAGGTCGTAAAGTCTGCAGGACCTCATCGTGAATACTTAGTTCACTGACTGTGTTTGGATCAGAACATCAGAATGTTGGTCGGTGTTTGTGAAGAACACCGCTGAATACAAATAGTCGTCTTGACCAGAACAAAAGCATCCACCCACTTACCAACTGCTGCTCCTGAGACGCCGCTTCACAATATCTTCACTGAAACTCAACTTAAAGCTGCTAGAATCAATATTTCACGTCAGCATCTGATCAAATGAATGAATTTCTCTAGGTGAAAGTTGCTTGGTTGTGTTTTGCCATCGTTAAGTTGACTGTATACGACCTGCAGCGCCAAACAGCAGACAAAGTTAGCCAGGTATCTTTCTCATGAGTTGGTGGTGGAGGAGACCAAAACAGAGCTCAAAGGACAGTGAACATTGGAACTTACATTCATCAGGAGGCCATAAATGAATGCTAATGTTGCTCTGTTACAGGTTAACATGTTCGCCACGTCAACTTTAGACTTGCAGGCCGTTTATCAGTCACCTCATGACGTCTCATGACTCATTCACCAATGATTGGACGACACGTTCAAACTCCGGAGCCACAGCTGTTGGATTTATTTACTTATTTTCCCGTTACACTGCCTGTAAATGGCAAAATCTGATTAAATGGATACTTAAAGGAACAATATGTCAGATATTTACTGTATTAAATCATAAAATGACTGTGCTACTCTGACACCAGAGGAAATCAAAGGGACGGCGTTCCTTATACGTCTGCACTCCGTCAGCTCATGTCACATTTTAGTATCACAGCTCACTTTGAACCTCAACCGAGGCGATCTAAAATAAAGTATCAGGTACAATCCACGACAGAAAACCAAAGAAAGAGCGAGTAAAGTCGAGTCTCATTGTTGCCACATCAACCTTCTCTACACCGTCATCTCGTGCAGACCTACCCGTGTCCGGAGGGCGCGATGAAGTATAGGCAGCAGTGGACTCTGTTGTCTGGCATGGACCTGCGGTTCACCCTCGACTCTGCGTTCAGGAAGTCCTCGCACTTGCTGTCGATGTAGTTTATGACCGGCTGCCAACTGAGAAGACGGAGGAGACACGTGAGGCGGAGAAAAGAGGAGGATGATAAAGAACACGGGACACTAACTCTCGACTTCACATCCTCACCAGTTGCTGTTGTCCACGGCATCTCCAAACCCCGGCGTGTCCACGATGGTGAGCGTCAGCTGGACTCCTCCTTCTTTGATCAGCACTTTGGACTGCTCCACCTGAAACACACCAACATGCACGCCGTTCAGTACAGGACTGATCTGCAACCAGTCCTTATGATCTTTCTGTGTTTGTGTGGATTCAACAAGTGACACTATCCTCGCCCACTCGGGGCACAGCTGATACATCATCGCCCACACAGCATGCTGGGAGATTCACCAGTATCTGCTGCTTGTATGAGTGAGGAATCTCAAACCCTTTCTGTCCTCTCAGCAGTAAATATTTGGAGCAGTGATGGTGTACAGGACGGATGATTACAGGGTCGATACTGAATTCATCCAATCCTGGACCAGCTTGAACACTGAACTGGCCTCGCTGTGTAGGTGTGAATGTGAGCGTGATTGTTTGTCTCTACGTGTCGGGCCTGGCTCGGGGTGTACCCCGCCTGTCGCCCCAATGCCAGCTGGGATTGGCTCCGGCCCCCCATGACCCTGATAAGGAGAAGCAGAGAGTCTGCAAATGTTGTAGGAGTACAATGCTGAATCAGTCTTTTTAAAGCCTCATTAAGCTAGAGGTTAAAATAAGTTCTGACCACCTCTTTGCAGAGTCAGTGAAGGTAGAGACCGGGCAGGACTGGAGTCCTAAATAAACTAGACTAAAATAAACTGCACTTGAAATCTGTTGTTCAATCTAAACCAAGCAGTAACCTCTGTGGATGTGAAGTGAAGCCAAAAACTCATACGTCCACTTGAGGCTGGCTCCAGAAGTGAGTCAGTCTCCATAAGTCCCCATGTTAAAATGTCCAACTTCACAGCAGAAATAAACATGTTTACAGCCTGGTACAAAAAACAGTTTTGGTCTCTATAGCTAATTACCCCGTTCATGACAACTGTACTGAGGGTGAATTTTTATACAACTCACCTGTTCAAATTATATTAAGGCTTAAAGTTATGCAGGATTAAGAGCGTGGACGCTTTGATTGACAGGTGGGTGCCGTCACAGATGGTTTGTTTGAGCAACCGGGCGTCATTCAGCCTGCTTCAGGTCCAAAGATGATCCACGTCTTTGCTGATATTTAGATCTCTTCAGAAACCAGTGGGTGACGTCACGGACACGGCGTCCACTCTTTATACTGTCATTGATCTAAACTTACTTTTGGGGTATATAGGAGTGTCATGATAGTGAGGTACCTGCAGGGTTAGGAGTGTGAGGAGCGGCTGTGTGTCGTGGGTTTGAAAGTATTTTGTGATTACATGGAAGAGAAGTATTCAAGCTCAGATACGACGTTGCGTTAAATATTCTCAAGAATTATGGAAAACCATAAAATGTGCAACCGTCCTACCAACCTAAAAGTGTTTCACAGAACTGTTCAGTATATTTGACGTTATAAAAAGGCCACAATAAGCTCGATGAGGCCGACAGAGCTGAACATGTTATTAAGAAAATAAAAAGATGGAGTTCAGCTCGTGGCTTCAGTTTCACAAAACCTTTCTCGCTCTTCGGTCGCACATATTCACATCCATCGTTTCCTGCAGCTCGTCTGCCGTTCCCTCGCTTCGCCGCATACTTTCACAAGGCCATCTAGTTATTTTGGGATCACCCCTTTAACTCAAACTACAGCCCTCTCGCGCTAACACAAACATTCTTCGGCTTCCACAAAACCTTCAAGATAATCCGTCTGACTTTACAGCTGAGCGTATATATCACCCGCCGCACTCATTTGACATATCTGAGCTTAATTGTGCATCCAGCCCGTGTGTGTGTGTGTTATAATGTGTGTTTGCAAGTGCGAGTGTTTGTGCATGACATGTCGGCCATCTCAAAACCAAATCTGCTATTTCCACCGTTTCTGCGAAGAAAAACAGATTGGGAGAAAACCTCAAAAATGCCGTCAGTCTCAACACCATCATTTAAAAAGAAATCTGATCTGGGGGGAATGTGAGCGAGCGACAAAGCATGAGAGATTGTTCTGGAATATAAATACTCTGACCCCGTCTCTCCCCCCTCAGCCTCAGACCGCAGCACCCACGGCAAACACACTTTTACACACACACATGCACACACACGCTAACTGCTACTCCAGGAGAGCGTGCATGCCCACGTTGCGCTCTCGGGGTTCACGTGAGGTTCGACCTGAGCGATGGAAACGACGAAACGTTTTCTGTCTCGCCAAAACAAGAGTAAATTTAGCGCCCGTGTTGGAGCGGAGACCGGAGCCAAAAGATGCAAAGAGATGCAGCGACATCACCTGATTTGTTGGTTTTAATTCAGGACGTACTGAACGAGTGCAAAGACACAAAGATCTAAAATCACAAACTGAAGTTTGGAGCACCAGATAATCAGTTCGGAGCTGGTGCAGTGGGAAAATTCTGTTCTGGTGACACAAACGTCACAACTTTTGGGGGAAATTTGCATATTGCCCTTTAATTGACCAATAACAGGAGTCTGTAGAGCTGCGTATAGGTTCAGTGCAATGTGGAAGTGCCAAAAACTGCAGTTCCTCAAACGTCCACTTGAGGCTGGCTCCAGAAGTGAGTCAGTCTCCATAAGTCCCCATGTTCAAATGTCCAACTTCACAGCAGAAATAAACATGTTTACAGCCTGGTACAAAAAACAGTTTTGGTCTCTATAGCTAATCTCCCCGTTCATGACAACTGTACTGAGGGTGAATTTTTATACAACTCACCTGTTCAAATTATATTAAGGCTTAAAGTTATGCAGAATTAAGAGCGTGGATGCTTTGATTGACAGGTGGGTGATGTTACAGATGGCTTGTTTGAGCAATCAGGCGTCATTCAGCCCGCCTCAGGTCCACTGAGGTCTAATGATCCACTTCTTTGTCATTTTTTAGATTAGCCGGGAGGTGGAAGAGGCAGTACAGCCAGTACGCCGTCAAATCTTTATGCCGTCAGTGTTGCAGACTCAAAAACTGAAGCGAAGGGCCGCTGTTATTGGAAAATGCTGCTTGAAATCCATTCAGGTGCCACCAACTGAGACCATCAAAGAGGCGTTTAGCAGGACGACGTGCGAAAGTTCACAAAAACGTTGGTGACTGTGTCTGTATACGGCCAACATGGCGCGGGCCAGAGCCGCAGATTCTGAGCTTCAAAACAGCTCCTCTGAAACCAACGTACACTGTCCATTCTTTATACTGTCAGTGGGTTCAACATTCAGCCCTACGTCTCTTATGGAGGTCCTTCAGACCTCTATGGGCTGACTGAAGTCGTCCTCTAAAGTCTGACTCGAGAGATAAAGGATGTCAGATGTGATTGGATGAATAAACTGTCATGACTGTTCACAGGACTGAGTTCTAATCTGATGTTTACGACATATGGTTTCACTCCGGCCTGCTGTAACGGATCATCAGATCGTCTCTGTTCACAGTTTTGGTGCAAATGAAACGAGAATCTCTCAGTGCAGCTGATGAATTTTCAGCTGGCCTCACTCCCCGACCGACACAGAGGCAGTTTTGGCCTGCTGAGCGATAAAATGAAGAGCCGGCGTCGAGGAGGAGTTGTGTGTCTGTCTGTGTGTGTGTGTGTCTGTGTGTGTGTGTGTGTGTGCTGTGGATGAGTGTGTAACACTTGTTCATGTTCATGTGCATTAAAGCATTAAGACGACGAGGCAAATCCTCCTGGGAAGTGATGTGCGTAACGTGTGTGTGGGTTAACAGTTTATCAATCAAGTAGAGAGTGTGTGATTTTTTCAGCTTTTTAGCGGTGTGTGTGTGTGGGTGTGTGTGTGGGTGTGTGTGCGTGAGGGTGGGTGTTACATTTCATGGGAACATTCTTGCCCTGTTACTGACCCTATCAGGCCTCAGGGGGAAGTACAAGGACTCTCACCCAATTCCTTATTTTTCTTTGTCTCCCCCGTCACCTCCTAACCTCCCGCTGCCTCAGTCCTCGACACGCTTGTTAGTTTTAACGTGCTCCGTCTTTTTCCTTCTCCTCCTGCGGCCTCCATCCCTCCTCTGTCCACGACGCTTCTCCTCCACCTTACAGTCTTTGAACTCACCATCTTCTCTTCCCTAACCCGTCTGTCCTCTGCTCCACACCGCTGATGCAGCTGCCTCCTCCTCCTCCTCCTCCTCCTCCTGCTCCTCAGTTTGTCATGACCATAAAAGGACAAAACCAGGCCTCGTGTCCTCGGTGTTTTCCTCCTCCATCCTTCGTTCTTTTGCTCTCCTTCTCCACAACACTCCATCTCTTGCTTTCACTCTCCTTGTGCTTTAACCATTTATTCTCTATTCCTGTTGATCTACACTGACCTGTGATCAGGTGAATGGTGTCGGGAGAAGTACGTAACGCTTTACGGCACTAAGTCACACACCACCAACTATTTCACTGATTTTGGTGAAACTGGATCATATTTTATGGAGAAAATGTTTTCTGGTTTTCCCTCTGATGTCCTCCGGCTGCTCCGCCTCAACTCTCTGTGATTTACAGAGTTTCCTGATGGACAGTGAAGTAAACTGCTGACAACTGTAGCTGCTGTTAGCTCATGTTAGCTCTGTTTGTTAGCCGGACTGTGAGCTCAGAGCACTGGAGGAGTGTTAGTGTTTGTACCACAGGAGTTTTAGACCACTGGGAAGAAGAAGAGGAGCTGGTGTCGTGCCAGAACAGGAGCTGGACAATACGTAAGACAGTATCATGCTCATTTGGTAAGCTATAAATAAGTTATCCACTCAAAATGTTTAGCTGGCAATAACGTTAGCCAGCTAAAACCACAATATCACAATATACTTCACATGCTTTGCAGTAATGTTAGCTTTGACTTTGGACTCTGTGTTGTAAGTAACACATTATAATTTTGGACGGCAGAAGTGATTTCAAACATCTTGATACGAGGAGCCTCTAAAAGCTGCACGTGTTCTGTAGAGCGGTCAGAGATAGCTCGTCTTCACCCGTGACTCGTGACCTTTCTTGTTATCTGTCGTCTCCGCGGGCAAAGTTCAGACAAAGGCGACGTCTGAAGAGTCCTTTTGTTTTGCACGCCGCTCAAAAAAAAAGGAACAGACACTTAATATCTAGGAATGCGTGAGGTTTGCAGATATCTCATAACTGATCATTTGCATGGTTGTGGTTAGGGTTGGGATCGACTGTTGAAATGAGAGAGCAGGTTACGTTGGGTTGAACATTTTTCCCCCCTTAAGAAGTGACACATGGAAATTAAAGGTCATCTATATCCCTTAGAAATAATTTGAATACATGACCACAAAAAAAAAACACAGTGTTCGTGTCGCTGAGCATGACGTGATTCAAACATCTGACAAGAAGATGTATCTGGTTGATAGATCTCACAGGAACATGCAAAACCAAAACAAACCAGAGGGACGACCGCACATCAACATTCAAGCAAGTCAACCCAGTTTTCTCTCTTTACCATCAGCATGAACCAAACGAGTTTGTTGTCGTTCCGTCTGCACTGTACAACTGCTATTCATTCAACAATAACACAGCATAATGTCCATTTTTTGAGAGGGAGAACAGAAACACTTGGTAGAGATGGACTCTTGTAGACCCCGGACCGGACAGCTAATATCTAACATTACCGCTAGGTGTTGCATGTGATCCAGACCCTCCCGGATGGAACATAATGAGAGCCATGAGTGAGAACGGAGTAGCAAGAGATGTTCCTGCAAATACTTCACAATAAAAGCCTTAAAAATGAAGCACTAGAGGGATTTTAATTTGAAACAGACAGCACAAATCAAACAGCAGGAGCGACATGACGGTCGTCAGGGACAGGATTAGTTAGTTAGTTAGCAACTTACCCTGAAGACGCCGCTAACTGCTCAGCTGTGATGCTAACACAGCTGAGAAGATTGTACAGGCCGCCTACTAATGGGTTGACGTCGCTGAGAGATGCTTCTCGACAGCTGCTGTTTCAGTTGGTTTGGACAAAATCAAAGCAAGACCCGAACCGACCCTACAAAATGGGTTGATTCCTGCATTTTCTGTCTCTTTAAAGACATATTTGGGTCTTTTTTTTTGCTAGATTAGCTGAAGAGTGACAGAAAAGTGAGTAGAGAGAGAGGAGGGAGGTCGGACTCAAACCCTGAGGCGGTACGGCAAGGACGCACACTCTACCAGGTGAGCTAACTGGCGCCCCAGTCGCTGCATGCCCTTATTTTTTAAAGATATTTTTTGGGGGCTTTTTTTGAGCTTTAGATCAGCTGAACAGTGACAGGAGAGAGAGGCGGGATGACATGCAACAAAGGGCCAGAGGTCGGACTCAAACCCTGAACCGATACAGCAAGGACTGAGCCTTTGTACACGGGGTGAGGTGAGCTAACTGGACATCAGGTGTGACGCCAACTGATCCTGTAATCGGACTCACCTGCACAGTTTTCTTGATGCGCTGGGACGGTCCAGGGTAGTCCTTGGAGTACAGGTCAGTCAGGAACAGAGAGTTGATGAGCGTCGACTTTCCGAGGCCAGATTCACCTGAGGACACACACACACACACAGAAGAAAAAAAAAGCGTGAGCACAGCAAATGAACAGACAACCTGCCGGCCACATGTGATGTGCGTGAACCGAGCGCAGACGCACATGCATTAAACAGCATGCACAAAAGCACACGGCCCGGAGGGAGCAAGAAAAACTAAGTCCATTCATCGTCTGCGAGGGGAAAGGTCACGAGCTCGTCTGCCAGCAAGAAAAGCTTTCAGATAGACGGGAGAAAACATTTCCTCCCCCTCACCTCCTTCGTTCCTTTCACTGAACGCTTCCCCTGTGTATAAATCTTCCCATTTCTCTCCTTCCTGTGCCAACTTTCCATTCTCCACGCTCCCGTGCTGATGTTAGGAGCAGCAGTCGCGCAAACACACAGTTAACATTCACTCGACAAAGAGGACGTCCAAACGTACACATTGCATACGCTCTCTCTCCTCACACACACACACACACACACACACACACACACACACACACACACACACACACACACACACACACACACACACACACACACACACACACACACACAATGATGTGATTAATGGCTGAGCATCTGGCTCGTGTCTCATGAAAAGTGCCGGAGGAGCGTTTGGTTTGAGGGAAGGAGGGCTGCTTGTCCTAGCAAGACCTCTGAACGACTCCCACGACACCGTCGTGCTGCTTTTCACTACGGCTGTCCCGAATACCATTTTGTGGGCTCCGGAGCTTTGGTGGTAATCACAGGGAGGCGACGGGGTGCTGAATCCTGAGTTCAGCTCAGCCTTTGAAAAATTGAGGGTGTTACCACTGTAACATACAGCAAGTCAGGGTGGGAACAGGACAGGACAGACTACCTAGCCAATAAACCTCCCTGTCGCCGAAATGTCGGAGGAACTAGAAAAGTGTGCAAATTGTTCTGCTGATGGCTGCAAAAACCAACAACAAAAAAGTCTTCACGTCCTCCCGTCGTGTGATTAAATTTATTTTTGATGGAGCTGCGCCCGCAACAACTGGAAACCTCCTGGCTTCAGAGCTGAAGCTCAACGATGGATCGATAACGGCTGTCGCGACCCGTGTTCCAACTCAGGAGCTGTCATGATGTTTTACCGTTTATTTTGCAGGTCTATTAAACAACGAGAACAGTCGGTTGGATGCGGGTCGTGTTGCATTTTGAAGTGACGGTAAATATGATGAAGTAGAATCTTTTTTTTTTTTTGGTGGGGACTTTGAATATCTGCAAACAGGCAGAAACATTCAGTCAAAGCCAGATGCCAAGCTGACACAGCGTACATCTGTGTGCAACGCTGGAGGTTTTCCATCCCTAAACCACGATCACATGTTGCTCCAGTAATTCTATATTGATGAGCAATTTTTCCAGAGATCCAACAGCCGGGGAGCGATATCTTAAGGTGCTCCTGATTGAGTTGTGAGATTAGCTGTTAGCTTTTACTTTGCTCCAAGGCTCGCTGCAGAATCATTTAGCAGATGTCAGAAACACAACAACAGTCAAATGTTTGCTGATTTTCTTTAAAGGCAGGAATGTCCTGATTGAGTTTGTTCGGCCCTGATCCTGATCCGGGTGCTTTAATAGACTTAAACATTGATTAAATACGTATCTGACACCTGGTGAAGTCTACTGGCTGATCCAAATACCGAGGGACCTTTTATTAACTAGAAATTGTCGATGAAAGTAAGAGAAGCGTTTGGCCAGAAAGAAGACTGATCGCTCTGTTGGAGACGTTTGAAAAGTACTCCTGATTGAACGTTTCTTCATCCTCGTGAACAAACTTCTTCATTTCGACTTACTTATGGAATTAACATTAAACAGTGACAGCTGTTGATCAGTTTAACCCGTGAAAGAAACAGTCAGTGTTGGCCAAGAGCGACAAGGTGCTTCCTGAATGATTTGTACGTGACTTTAATGAGAAAGAAAGAAGTCGATCACTCATTTTTAAAACACTCACACTCCAGTTTTTCCTCTTTTATGCAGTGAAATGTTTACAGTGTAAAGGCTGGATGTCATAAAGGACGGGATGGGATTTTGATACGCTCATATGATCCACCAGAATATGCCTGGATCGGCTCTGGACATCTCAATGTTACGTTCATTCTATATGCTCTTTTTATCTGCAGCCACCTGCCGGAGGTTAAACATCTGTGTATCCCATCAGTCCACGTCGACGTGGTGCGAAACCCCCGTGGATTCCAGTCTTTACCCCTTCTTAACCCCTCCGTCTGCCCCCCGTGTGTTTGCTCAGTTATGGATGATATTCTGTCGCAGTGTGAGTTATGAACACACACCGTCTCGGTGTCTCCTGCAGCTTCTACAGACGGACGACTCGTCCGTTTGATGGACTGCTCGGAGTCAGAGGTCAAGCACGTGCGTACACATGAATGCACAAAGGCCGTTTCATGTTGAGATGTTGAGATAGCGCAGATGTATGAAACCCTCCTCCTCCTCCTCCTCAGTGCTAAACTGCAAAGGAGGGAAGGTTATCTAAACATGGAGGGGTGTGTTTGGGCTTCAACATGCTCCTGTTAGCTTTGCTCCGTTGGTGTCACCACTGATGCAAACTCAACAAAGCAAACAACAGGAAATGACATGACAAGTCGAACACACATAGAAGTTGCAGCTGAATCATCAACCGCGGTGAATCGAAAAACAATTAAGCAGTTGATCCAGTGATGGATTAAAAACTGGAACTGTGGCCAGTTGAAATATCTGCTGTCATGCACAAAGGATCCCTTCACTGTAATAATAAGAGTAAATGAGTCCTGCAGACAGCTTTCAAGATACAAAATCATACTGAAGGGTTGAAGATGCCAGATTCAAAGACCTGTGTTCTAGGTATCTGAGGTGACCTTTAAAGCAGCATTTTCTTTTAGGGGGGCCTAGAGGAGTAGACCACATGTTTCAGGACAAACATATTACCAAACCTCAGAGAACCTCAGGATTGCATCTCTGCGTTTATGTAGATGATGTGGTTCTGTTGGCCTCCAGTTCTGAGGCGGCGAGTTGCTCCCCCAAGTGTCTTAGGGTCTTGTTTCACGAGTGATGGGACAACAGAGCGTGACATGGACCGGCAGGTTGGTGCGGCGTAAGGCAAAGCTCTCGATTACGTTCCAACCCTCAACTACGGTCATGAGCTTTGGGTAGTGACCGAAAGAATGAGATCACGGATACAAGCGGCAGAAATGAGCTTCCTGAGGTGGTTCAGGCCTCCTGGGTGCCTTCCTTTGGAGGCGTTCCAGGCACGTCCGACTGGGAAGAGATCCCGGGGGCAGACCCAGAACCTGCTGGAGGGACAAGCCCATCTAGCCTGGGAACACCTCCCACCAACTCCGACCCTTTAGCTGCTAAAATGCAGCTAACGGTGCACGCATGCAGTTTGGTGCACGGTGGGTTTAAAGACACCTTTTCACTGCAAACAGCTGCCTGATGCTGGAGAGCCTTGACACTGAACTGAAGCAATACAGTTGTGGGTTGTAAAACCAAAAAACAGAGCTGAAAAGATACTAAAACGGTACAGCCGAGTCTGGAGCAAATTCTCTGCAACACCTACCATACTGGACGTGAAATAATATACAAATATTGATAAGTAGAAGCTCACAAGAGCGTTCAGTCAAACAATCGTATTTGTCTTAAACAGACCTCCATCACAGCGCCTGTCATGGCTGCCGGGAGTCACAGATGGGACACAGATGCTATTTTACTTTAGAGCAACAATGGAGTGTTCATCCAGTACAAAGTTAACCAAAGCTGAGTTTATGATCTGTTCATCACGCCGCCTGTTTCAGGGCAGATTGTCCTACATCCTGACGGTGCTGCCGTACACCCTCCAGACATCTTTCTAACCATCTTCTGTGTGAAAGTTGCATCCCAGTCCGGTTTCAGGACAGAAAGTCGTGGGTCAAAGGTTTCACTTTCTGTTCTCGACAGGCTCTGTTTGTGTTTTTTTGCTGAACCGGGCCTGCCTGGTCTCATCTGTGGAGCAGATGTGATACTGAGGACGGAAAACAACCTGAAAGACTCTCTGACACGGGTTTCCTGATCAAACACCGGACGGAGCTCTGATCAAACATCTCAGCGAGGATCTAACTGAACTAAACCGGTCTCACAAACATGCTAATCTTTGGCACAAACACTGCAGTGAAAGAGCCAATAGCTGCGTCTCGTTCTACCCACCATGTGACCTGTCCACAGCTCTGCTGGCTCTGAAGGCCGATGTGTTTGTTCAATGACACACCAAACTCTTATTGTGTGCTTGTTGACTCAGGTTTGTCCCCAGTAGAAGGCGACTTAACTCAAATTAGGGATGGTCAGGATGCATCCTTCAACATCGCATGTAGATACTTAGCAATATTTTGATTTCCATTCATGGGAACAACTCTAAAAGTTTACGTTAAACACTGAATGGTTGAGTTAGTGATTGCTACACAGCTGAAGATGACGGCTTAGTTTCTCTGACAGAGTGTGACGGATGTTTCATTCAGTCACTGCAGTGGTTTAAACCCCCCCTCAGGGCAGGTCTGTCCCAATTAGCCTCTCTAGTCCAGCTTTAATTAAATATTGGTTCCACATGACAAGTGGAAGCACAGCGCCAGCTCTCTGTAAATAGACTAATGACCTGAGCGGCAGTGATGGATGGCTGAACCTTCCAGCTCTTTCCCGCTGTTTCTCTTCCTCTCTCTCTCTCTTGCTCAGTGAGCCATCAGTCCATCACTCCATTTTGTCCTATTTCTCTTCTTCTTCATCCCTGCTGTGACTTTTGTGCTTTAACTCTTTCATGGTTAACATGGTGATTATTATCCTGCACGTTAACAGAGCGGGCTTTCTTAGTATCTCAGTGCTTCACAAAGACAGACGCACAGAATAAAAGTCAGAGAATAAATCCAGGAGGTTGTTCCAGAGGCCGAGGCACCGCTACATTAAACGCCCTGTCCCCGGCCTTTTTATAGTTTGAACGAGGCCAACGTGCCATGGTGGGACGATCTGAGTGGTCTGTTGGTTCTGTAAAGAGTTGAGAAGATATATGTAGAGGTGAGAGAGCGTGGAGAGATTTACACACACTATGAAACTGGTCATGAAGTGAGCGGTGAGCCAGAGTAAGGATGCCAGAATCGGGGTGATGTTGTCGTCATTCCTTGGATATTCTTAGTAACCGTGTTGCAAAGTTTTGAATTAGTTGTGAACAGGAAACCTGGATGATCTTTCAAGATGTTGGAGGTTCTGAGTTGGAAGAAGATGGACCTGATGACAGAATTTAGCTGACCTGACTGTATTTTGACAAAACTTGTCACTCTTGCAGGCTGGTTATAGATGGTGCAACACAAACAGACAAAGATTTGTTATTTATTGGCCCGGCGTCGTCTGTGGGACATGTTGTCCATTTTTTAATTACACCACGATGCACAGACAAAAAAGAAAACACTTAAGAGCAGATGTCAGCCGGTAGATCCACCACACTGACAATCCTCCCTCAGTTTCTGTCTGTCATTTAAAAAAAAAGTGAAACCAACTCTTCTTCATCTAGACTAAAATGTGTCTAAAATACTTCACACAACAGAAAAAACTGTTTTCGCTGCAGTGCCGGATTTAGTCTGAATCGGGGCCTAGGTTTGCATCACACTGACTGACAGCTAAGGTCATAATAAACCAATAAACAAGTTTTTTTCCCCATTCATTCGAGTGGGGGTCGTCCATTTTCGCTGCGGCGGTGCAGGCTGTTGGGGTGTCCCCAAAAATCAGATCAGTACAGTCAAACAGAGATTATCCAGGTGGATTCATGGACTGAACTCTGAGACTCTACCTGTGTGACTTTGTTAATTTCATCAACCAGCTTCTAAATCTGAGCCCGACTCATGACGTACGCGGCAAAATAGAAACACAAAGAAGTTTAATTTGGTTTGTGTTGAGAGTGAGACAGAGCAGTGGTTGAGCGACACAGGCAATAAATCAGAGTGAGTGAGCGCCGGCCTCGATAAAGTCGGTTAATCAGTGATATAAAAAGTTATTTCCTGATTGTTTCAAACCGGTTACATTCAGGACAAATAGACACACCTCTCAGCCTCCCTCGCGTTTCGCTTGGTTTGCTGTACAGATGCAATAGAAGAAGTTCCCACTAACTAGACTACTTTCTGCTGAACTGGGATAGACTGGTTTCAGGTACTCTGCACCTTCCTACTGGGATGAACTACAAACTGAAGGCAGACACAGTTAACAGTCATTCAGACTTCCTAACGCGACTTCATGGACAGTACAACTGGAATCTGACTGACTTACTGATGCTCACTCGTTGTTGTACAGTGGCACGTTGCATGTTTATGTACCGACTGAGAACCTTGCATATTAACTGTAAGAATGTTGAAAGAATTACAAGTAAGCTGGACTGCAGGAGACAGAAAACAAACATACAAATGGTCGCAGTGGGTTTCCCGTGGGATTCCTGACATTCCTGCCTCTTTTCTCTCGTTCTGTTTCAGCCTCTCTCTCTCAGCCCCGAGGCAGCAGCTGGCCCCCTCACATCCTGACAGGCCTACTAACTAGCACCCAAAGCAACACACACACACACACACACACACACACACACACACACACACACACACACACACACACACACACACACCTCTAACAGGCATGTGTGAGGCCTGAACCAGAAAGTGTGAAAGGAGACATCTGGGAAACATGCAGGCATTGAAACAGACGGGCTGGGCATGTCAGATCCATTGTTGAGGGACTGGCTGAAACAAGGGGAGGGTCAGAGGTCAGTGGATAAGGATCTGCAGGTCCAGCAGAGTCTAATACAACCTAAACTGTGTCAGCACTGCGCCTGACAGCGGTGGTCCACATGGGCAAGGCTATAGGAGCCTTGGAGGGACACAACCCACTTTAAAATTAGAGAGTGAGTGTTCGTTCTGCTGCGATCCGCCGAGCCCGAGACTAAATCTGACAGAATCGGCACGTGCTGGGTCACAGCACGACATGTGCGTCTTGAAATAGAGATGCCGAAGAACAAACCAGAGCAAAGCGAGGAGGAAGAATGAGAAAGCAGAGGAGGAGAGACTCGCCTGCAGCGGTTTAACTCGAGCATGCATGAACATGCACATGTGCGCGACCCCCCCCCCCCCCCCAACGTACGAGCACGTATGTGGTGACACCGTGCTGAGTGTTGTGCCAAGAGGTGATGGGAATCTTTGTGAAGTAAACAGGCTGCTGCTGTCCGGCAATGACGAGGCCTGTCTTGCATACTGAAGTGAGCACGGATGTAGGACAGAGATCAGACTGTAAAACACTGAACCAGAGACTTTGACATCATTCTGTGACTTTCAGCTGGCCTGCTTAGAGACCAGAAAGTTTTTGGGTGGCACTGATATATTCTTAGAGCACTGTGACTTTCTCGGTACATGTTTCAGCTTCCCCTATGATGAATATAAAACAGATAAACATCTACGAGGTTCAGAGTTAATCAAGGATGTATCAGGTGATGTAAACGACATAAAAAAAAGGCCCAAACATTGAAAAGAACATCAGCTCAGTTGGCAGCAGTAGCTCAGTCTGTAGGGATTTCGCTTGGGAACCGGAGGCTGGCTGTTTCAAGTCCAGCGTGGACCATGGAGGGCGGACTGGTAGCTGGAGAGGTGCCAGTTCACCTCCTGGGCACTGCTCAGGTACCGAACCGCTAACTGCTCCACAATCTCTCCACATTTGCATGTCTATGAACCCTTTGCGTGTGCGTGGTTGTATTTTGGGTAAAATGCATGTAAAAGACTTTATTGATTCCCCTCGAGGGATCAATAAAGTGTCTATTCTATTCTTCACTGTCCATCAGGAAACTCTGTAAATCACAGAGAGTTGAGGCCGGAGCAGCTGGAGGACATCAGAGGGAAAACCAGAAAACATCTTTTCCATAAAATATGATCCAGTTTCACCAGAATCAGTGAAACAGTTGGTGGTTTGCAACCCGATCACACCCGAAAAACATTACATAGTGTGAGAACAGACGTACGAATGAGACACCATTCACCTGATTACAAGTCAGTGTAGCATCAACAGGATTTAAACTCTGTTAGTTTATGACAGAAAGGTTACACAATGCATGATGGATGACGTCCAAGTGTAAGTAAAGGGAAATCGAGCAGCTGTGAGTCAGAAATGACGCCATGGATTTAGTCTTCAAGGTGACATGGGAACATCTTTCTGCAAAAGGACTCAAGTAGAGACTTGTCATTGCTCGATTTTACGGTCATAGAGTTGAGAAACTGTGCACAGCCTGCAAGACTAACCAGTTAACAGTTTTATGACCATGAAGCACAGCTGTGTGTAGCCCAGTCCGCATTACACTGGGTGTGGACACAAAAACAACACCTGTACAGTGTAACAGTATAACAGCCCATTCATACATCCGTTCATTTCATGCTGCTGTATCCGTGTCCAACTTCTTCCAGTTCCTTCAGGGGGAAACCCTTGGACATTTAGAGGCCAGATGGGACATATAATCCCTTTAGCATGTTTTGGATTCACCTCCACGTTGGACTGGGGGAATCCTAATCAAACGCCCGACACGTCTCAATAGGATCCCTGTGATTGTACTCCGAGGATTCCAACTCTGAGCCCGGATACCCTGAAAAAGATACCTTTGGACACTTGTATGTGTGATCCCAGACGTTCAGACTCTCGACACACTTAGGCTGCATTATTTGACCTGCAACAAACCAAACGTGTCATCAGCAGAGGAAGAAGTCGGGGCGTATCGATCCGGGGGAGCGAATTACTCTCTGTTTCTGAAAAGTTGAGGAGACGCGACAACACTTGGAAATTAGATATTAGTGTCTCCTGATGAGTCAGACGTCATCAGACACCGCTGGAGTGTGTTGCCCTTTGGGCTCAGCTCTTTCTTCACCACTTTACAATGCCAGTCAATCACACACTCCGTCTTACACCATGTTACTTCCTCCTCACTCATGCCCAAGAATGTAAGATATTCGACCTCCTTCATGGGGGGCAAAGTTACTCTCCAGGAGTCAACTTGACAATCACCAACCACAAGTAAGGTACACTACTGCTATTGTTAAGGTTCATTCATATGATACAGGAGGTTTTGGATCAACTCAACAGACATTTTGAGGCCACACTTTGTGATATTGCATTAGATAAAGTTCTAACGGAAGTAAACTTACACCGTAAACACATTTTCCCCTTTTAAGTAAGAAATTTTCCAGACGCTTGCTCAAATTTCAGGCTGTTCAAAAAAGTTCCTCTGCATGTAGCCCATGATCTTCAGTCTTGTTTGTCTTTAACAGGCCCCTTTTCACAACAGTTTGACTTGTCGTGGCAGGAAAAACACAGGTAGAACTAATGACATGATGAACAATGACTGTTCCACTGAACTGTCCCTGTATGCCATGCTAATGAGCCAGTAAACGCAACACAGCGACACTGGAAATGATGTACCTGAAAGGAATGTAGCCAATATAACTGTTACCGACTGCACCTGTTTGTCTCCTGCAATGACACACTGCTGAAATGCTGACAAAGAGCTTGGACTCAATACACCCGTATAAATCTGTTGCGAGTCCTTTAGGAGGCAAAAACACAAGTCACGGTGGCTACTATGAAAAATGTGGTACATGGAGCAGATCTTAGCTAGACACTTTCAGTTCAAGCAACCCACATTGTTAGAAAAAACAACAGTAATACGGTAGTATTTAATTCACGTGGAAAAGCCGGCGTGACCCGGTCAGTCCTCCCTGCCGACTCTTCGGTGAACTCTCCCCCAGAAAACAGCCTCCATCTGGTGGAGCAGTGAGCTGGTTAAGTCCCTCTGTTTACTGATGGTGATTATGTGATGAAATATTAAGAAACCCACATTGTTATATAACAACAGTAATGTGGTAGTAGGTAGTGTCTTTGGCAACTTATGAGAAAAAAATCTTCAAATTTAAGTGGAAAAGTCAACGTGACTTGGTCAGTCCTCCCTGCCGACTCTTCAGCGAACTCTCCCCCAGAAAACAGCCTCCGTCTGGGCAGTGAGGACCCGTTAAGTCCCTCTGTTTACTGGTGATGATGTGTATATCTGGTTCTGCTTATTGATCACAACTTAAACTATCTACAATACAAAGATCAGTACTTTATTTTCAGTATTTGATTCACTGGGAATGATTTGAAAATGACGGGCGCTCTGGAGTCTTTAACCTTCTGATGATACCCACTGTGGGTATCTTTTCAGCTGTGTTATTCTACATGTTTGAACTACTTTCAAATAATCTCAGCCAAGACAAAATGTTACAAAAAGGTCACTGAAAACTTTTTATCTGTCATTTCCTCTGAAACTCTGATTTGACTTGATGGAGTGGGAAAAGCCCAACAGGAGACGCCAGCTCTCAAGAATATTTGAGAACAGCTAATCATCTCTAAAGCTATCGACTGCACCACTTGAGGATTTTGCTGACGGACTGTTTCCTGAGATATAACATGTGAAGAAACTGGGATGACTAACTGAATCTGCTGTGTCATTTTGAAAACGTTACTTCTGTTCTATGAGCTGTCAAGATCTCTTATTCTCAGATCGAGTGTCAGGTCATGGGGGAACTGTTCGAAATTGGTGTAGTTTGAAAGAACTGAAAATCTAAATGAGGAATTACAGTTAGCCACCAATTGCCACATGCCAGCACATTCACACTGTGGCTGACGTGTTTCAGAGCTTCTCCAGCTTCCTTGACACGTTAACAACCACAACTTGTTCTTTTCTTTGTTACAGATCACTCTGCATGGTTGAAATCCTTCATTATTACAGTTGGCTATAAGAATGATTAAGTAGATCAATGTTTAGCTGATCAATATTGAGGACCACACCTATGTCAACACACTGAAACAATGTGTGTGAGTGTGTGAGAGCGTGAGTGAATGTGTATTAACGCATCTGTCTAAGCCAGCAGATTAACTAGACCAAAGCCTTCGTTCACTCACTCCTTTCTGCAAGGTCAGTAGGCAAGGCGGTCAATCCTAAGCCTGTCAGACCGTCTTATCTGGACACACACACACACACACACACACACACACACACACACACACACACACACACACACACACACGCTTAGATAAGTACAACAACAGGACAGACAGACAGACAGACAAGGTCTTACAACCACACACGGATCAGTGAGGAAGATGTAAGCTTGTCGCACCAATGGTGACTGCTGTTGTGACTATAATTTATGGTGGAGTGAGGAGGATGAATCGAGGACTGACAGCCAGAGGAAAGAAAGTCTGGTGGTCTGTGGTATTTATTGTGAAGTATCAAGACTAAAGCCGTATTCAGACCACGTCAGGCGTTGTGATGATTAGCCACAGGGTGTGTGGGTTAGTTTATTTATGCTATGCTGAATGTAACCGCAATGAAACCTCTGATTCACTGGCTTTGTTGTGATCAGTGCTCCCCCTCTCTCATTTACTGTCTGTGTCGCTCTACCACTGCTGTTTCTCTCTCAAATAAACCAAAGGAAACCTCTTGGTGTCGCTATTTTGCAGTGTAGACTATGTGAAATAAACCAAGCCAGAACACAACAGGTAGAGTATCACCGTTTAGCCCATGAACTCTGACTGGATAGGCTCGGTTTTAGAGACATTTCAGGCTGACTGTGGACGGGTTTGACTGGTCTGATAGTTGGATTGCCCACCGCAGTTTGACGTCAAGTTGCGTTTGTCTAAAAGTTGAACTTCCCCACTGCAGGTTGCTGCGTTTTTGAACCACCGCAATCTTAACTGCCAACCAACATCTCTAACTAACCTGGTAAATAAAGGGTTTATTTCGACAAAACCAGAGTTGGTGATGGAGTTGGTGTAGTTTCCGTTGTTTCAGTGAAGTGTGTTGACAGTATAGAAGTATATTGGCAATCTCTGTTTGTTGGGTTGTGGGTGGTCAGTTGGAAAATCATCCCACCAAAGTATTTGGACAAGGAAAATTCTGATTAATCCCGAGGGGAATGCGAATGTCTGGACCAAATTTCAAGGCGATCCGTCAAATAGTTGTCGTGCCACTGTTGCTAAAAACCAAAAAAAAAAAGGTCAACCTCATGGTGGTGTTAGATGAAAGTCAGGGCATCACCAAAGCCAGCAGACTTCATTTTTCTGAGGGACCATGTGGGTGTATGTAGAAAATGTCAATGGCAATCCATCCAATAATCCATGATGAGATATTTCAGTCTGACCCAAAGTGGTGGACCGACAGAGCCACCCGTAGAGCCACGGCACTAGTGTGGCTAAATATACCACACATTTGGTCCGGCTTCTCAAATGTGGGTGTGTTGCTTTTTTCCTTTTTATATCAGTTTTTGGACGTTTTGTCAGACTAAATAAGCAGTTTCGAAGACCTCAGAGACTGAACTGATTTACTGAGTGTAAGTAATTCTTAGTTGCAGTTGTAGTGGTGGATGTTTTTTTTATGTTTTTGATACCCCAGTTTTAGCTACCAATAGATTGTTGATCTAAATCAAAATTAAACATTCAACACCAACTTTTGGTACTTGGCACTTCAACAATCGGCGCTATGGACACATTTTGGTCAAAACAAATGATTGATTTGCACTTATTGTCGTCTTACTTTGATCCAAATGTGTCAGAGGATAAGACAATTCTTGGAGAAAATCCAAATGCCAAATGAATAAACACGATTATTAAAAGCCAGTGAAACTTCAAAAGAACTTTGAACTTTGCAAGTCACAGCTCTGCTTGCAAGGTCAGCCTCATAAAAAGCTTCTGATGTGATCTCCTCCTGGGCTGCTTTAGGGAAGCAGAGGCAGCGGGGCTGTTAATACTGGCCTTGTTACACATCAGAAGCAGTGTGAAGCAGGCATTGCTTCCCCTCTCCTCCCAGCTCCCTTCAGTTATGATCTGACTCTCAGCTCTGTTCAGCTCTCTGCACTGGCGTTGGATCTCGCTGATCTTTCCAGGAGTTTCTATTCAACGCGCCAGCTGGACAAAAGGGGGCAGGAAGCAGCTTTTTTCCCCCCTCAGAGAGAGGCGAGAGACAGCGAGTTGGACAGAGGGGAAGAAAAGAAAGGCTAAAGAAGAAGAAGAAGAAAATGAAAAACACCAGAAGAGCTGTTTCTGGTGGCGTTAATTCTCAGGGAGTGACCGAGTGACAGCAGAACAACGCAGTGAAAACACATGGTCGTCTGGCATAAAGGCTGAAGCTGGCTCATATTCTGCGATGGAATGAGAACAGGGGAATTCTGCTATTCATCTCAGGACACAACGTTCATAACCGGCCATCCTAAACTGCATTTTATCATCTTACTGGTAGCTGTTGCAACAAGCAGTGCCCAGTTATAGTCGGTGCTGCAAGAGGTGGCCAGTGTGGCAGGGAATATAGTAGACTACAGAGGTGGATTTCTTGCCGGGTTTCTCAGGGCTGAGTCAGTTCAGTTAGCTCCACAGCTGGCCGAGCTAACGATAGTTAGCAGTTAGCTGCTTAGAAATCTTTCCATTGGGAAAGTCTGTAAATCACCTCAGTTGTTTTGAGCCCGGTTCTGTTGCCTGCTAACAGCAGATTTAGTTAGCAACACTTAATTAGCAGTTAGCTATTTTAGCAAGTGATTAGGCTAAAGCTAAAGACTCTTGTCTGGCGGATTCTTGCTCGCTCACTCTCTCCTATGCTCCTCTTCACTTCCTCCGTCAACGTCCTCTTTAATCTCTTCTCCTCTGCCATTATACCGTGTTATATGAACTGCTTGCCCCGCTCCGGTTCTGGCACGACATTGGCTCCTTTCCCTGTCAACACTCCCCCCGGTGCTCTGAGCTCACAGTCCAGACAGCCCGGCTAACAAACTGAGCGGAGCTTAGCTAACAGCAGCTACAGAAGAATACCTGAAAATACCTCATGACTTTTTATCATTGTTGGGTCACATGCTGAAGGATAGGTTAGGTAGATAAGTTTGACTTCATGGTTTGATTGATTGATTTGAGCATGATTAAAATCATTGTTTTGTCTGCAGATGAATAGTCAGACAGTTTGGTCATAAGCTGACGCCACTATCGCTAATCCAGGGCGCTAATTTCAGCGTTAGTTGGAGCCAATGATTTTAGTTGAAGCTCATGTGGGAAGGCCTCCGTTGCTTGATATATCTTTTTACCAGCTATCCACAAATGGGGTGGTAGGTTTGCACAGTATTTTGCAACAATATGTGGCATAAAGAGTTGGTCAGATTAACGCAGTCACCCACATACGGCCTGCTGCAGTGAAAAACAAGTACAGCTGGATGCCATTACTATCTGTTAATCTGAAATGTCTCACCATGAGACATTACAGCTCATATTCCAGCCAGTGTACTTAGACTATGTATTAATGTTATGATATAGACTGTATGTACTGGTGATGGGAAGAGAAAGCAGTTGATATATTTTAATGAAGTTGCTGAAAGCGACCCAATTCTTGCCGTCACATTTTTAATGTAGCTCTGCTGGAATTTGAACGAGGTTTACCTGCAGGCATCCGCCCAGTCGCCTCATACTCCACCATCTGTCTGTTCCAGATCTAAAACGGAACAATACCCGGGCCTCCGAGTCGAGCCGAGCTTTCACACTTCGCTACGATGCCAAGTACAGCAGTGCTGAATCCAGCCTTCGCGCGGTCCAGCTGGCCGCTTCTCAAGTCAAAAAATAATCAGCTCGTCTGTTTCTTTGCTGGTATTTCCCTCTTTTCTCAACCATCTCTCCACCACAGTGGTTAGTGATCATGTTTATGATCATATATGAAGCTTATTTTTGGTTTTTATAGCTCAGGAATTGGGAGGTAAATGCCTACAAACTGTATATACATGAGTACAGAGTACCTCTCCAAACTCTTTAACCTAACTTCCTTCTCTGGCTGGACACACACTTGCTGCTGCTTCATAGTCAGTTTAGATTATACTTAAGTTTCAGTTGGTCGTTTCCTGTCTGCTCACAACACCAGAGTCATTTCAGCATTTCTTTTTTTTTAGCTTTTTCAGCATTTCTCACTCATCATTCTAATCTATCAAGGGTTCATTTTCTTTCAGTTAGCAATAACGGGTCACGCTAACAGTTAAAAAGGTCAAATTCAACTGTGTGAATTTTTTGTGTTCATTCATGAGTTCATTTTTGACCAATAGCAAGTTGTTTTGATGGTCCTGACCGAGATGGTCCAGAAGGGCGGATGCTATCGCCGCTCACTAGCTGTGTTTGACTTTTATATAAGCCTCATCTGTAGGAACATGAACTATTCCCAAGCGACAACCTCCGTGGCTGTGAAGACAGAGAGGGCTCAAGACGGCTCTTCAGAAACCTACGAGTGACATCACGGAGACTACGTCCATTCTGTATACTGTCACTGACTATTCTGCAAAAGAAGAATGGTTTGTAGACAGAGTACGAGGTACAAAAACGTTTTTTGAATAAACCGTGTAAGCGTACGAGCCAGTTAGCGACCAATTTCTTTCCACGCTTTAGCAACTTTTTAAAAGCAACTTGCGAGTTGTCTGAAAAGCTATTGTGACTGCGAAGTGCAAACATGTTTCCTGCCTGCTAAAGCAGTTTGTGTCTAACTTTGCAGTAGTCCCGGTGTATCGTAGCATCTAGAAACACATATTTCATGAAGACGTACGGATGAATTTCTCTGTCACGTGACCAGACCTCAAGTCCTGAGAATAATAAGTCTGCAAAAATATATAGAAATTTATGTTCAGATGTTTCATTTTTAAGTTCATGAAGTTTGTTTCAAAGATGCCATGAAGTGAAATATTTCACTGTGGCTTTCATGCATCATCAAGCTTACAGAGAGCAGTTAGCGGTGGGACAAACAAAGCCCAGCTTCCTCTTCATACAGTGCTGCTGTCCGCTGTGAACACGCTGCTTTGCCCTTCACATTCGTTATGTGTGAAATCTGGATCAGCTGGGGTATGCAGCGCTGAGAGCCAAGAAAGCTGGGAAGAGAGAGAGAGACAGAGGGGCCCCCATATGTGAGAGGGCCTGAAACAGGATCCAGTTGATTGTGGATCTCTCTCTGGTTCTCTTCCAAGCCATCACTCGGCTGTCTTTGTCTACCTCCTGCTTCTCTTGCACAGTGGCTGTTTACTAAACAGGAAGCTGAAACCCCAGGCTGAAATAATAAAAGGTTTTTCGCCTCTTTGTGTTGATGTCTCTTTTTTTTTTTTTCCTCTCTTTTCACTGGACTGATTGGGGTCAACACGAGATAAACTGAGTTAGATTTATGGAAGTTGGAGGAGGCGGAACTTAAACCTGAAAATAAACGGCCAAAAAACAAAAACAAAACAGCTGAATACAGAATATTTCTGAAGAAACAAATGATAAAAAGACGATGAATTAACGTCTCAAATATAGTTGGGGAAAATATATTTCAGCATAATCTTGACTAAAACAACCAGATTTCATGCAGCTACACTTGAATATCTGCTATTCCTCAATCACATGCACATAGCACACTGCTTACTGCAGGGCTATTGAGGCCACGCCCCCTACCTGCACAGGTGATTTCTGTACCTGGACCACACTTTAGAGCCCAGAGCACACAGAGACTATTGAAGACACACATTTGAGCTCGTGGACTACATAATATTGTTCAATAAAATGATTCAAACTTGATAAAGTTCTACTTACAAATAAATCTGTTGAAATTATTTATTAACAAACAAAATAATTAACTAATAAAATGTTTATATTTATGTTTGAATATGATACAGTTCATTTAAATTACTCCCAATTTACAGTTAATTCCCATAAATGTCCTTAATTCCTTAGCTTAACTTCCCATGGAAAGTTTCCAGAAAGTTTCTGGAAATTTAGAGTACCACGGACAGGATAAAGAACATCATTTCTGTAGAAAATACAACAATAATTGCAGAATTGCTGGAAATGTCTTTGCTGATAGCTCAGCTGTGCTGTTTGCACTTCATACCTGACAAAGTGTGTGTTAAAAGTGTGAAGATCAATGTTGACGTATCTGACAGCTCAACAGCTCTGCAGGACTTCCTCACAACAATCCGTATCTGTCCATTACAGGCCCCGTCCACGCAGGGCGCACTTCAATATGTCAACGTGAAGTCAAACTAGAGCTTCCGGTTTCTGTTCCAGTCCATGAGAAAAGCTCAATCAAAAATCACGCTGACGTTACGCAACTATACTGACAACTGAAAATCAGGCTAGGAGGCAAGAGTAAATCTGGGACTGACTTTTAGTGGTTGGTGAGAGCTTGGTGAAATAAAAGGCTGAAAGACAGACGCCGAGTTTGGCTGACTGCTGTTGGACTAGTCAGTAATATTTAATTTGTCTTAAATATTAATGTAAACTCCGGGAACAGGCTGCAGACAGAAAAGCTGAATGAGAGTCATTGAGTTGTCAGATGTCAGGACTTCAGCTCCGCACACAATAGCTACTACTTATGTGTGTTTTTGTATGCGTGTCCATATAAACAGCCAAACCAACGGTTCCTCCGCTGCACTGTCCACTTCCCTCCCTATGTAACGCCGTGAGCCACATTCTGCAACCAGCTTCATTCATACTCTGAACCGACATCCTGCAGCTCGCTCTCCAAAATCAAATCATCCAAAACACACAGATGTGTTATTGTGCGTCGTCCTGGGGTTACCGAGAAAAAAATCCCCCCTCTTGGGAATCACGTGCACGCATTCTCCGTCGCTGAACATGGCTGCAGATGTTGTCTGAGAGCCGGGACCGCACGGCGCTCCGCACGGCGCTCCGCACGGCGCTCCGCACAAACCGCTTTTTAAACTGTCAGCTCGTCACCCTGAGCAGCTGAGTGCGTCGGATGCCGCGCATGCTTTACCTCCTTTAAACCTGCGCTGATGACTCACATTCACACAGCGAGGAACACACACGCAGAGAGATGAGCAGGTGTGCGTGCATAGGTTTGACTTGGACACACACATTCATACACACACACACACACACTCATGGAAGTTTACAACTTACCTACGACCATTAGAGTAAACTCAAAGCCTCTTTTGACCGACTTCCGATACACCTGGTTGGGGAGGTTGGCGAAGCCCACATAGCCCTCCAGGTTCCGCTGCTGAAAGAGACACACACACACACACACACTTTCTGTTAATGCAGGACACACACAGCGTGAATGAATCATAAAAAACACACACACAGGTTTGAAATTTCCATCTTTAAAACAGAAGCTGAACATAATAACGACAGAAAACATCAACCTTCAACACGACACATACAGAAACTCTGTTACTGTGGTGTTTTACGTGTGTGTGTGAGAAAAACACACACACAGTCGTGAACCTACAATTAGTATTTCTGAGTCCTGCGGAGACGGAGTCCCTTTGAAGTGAAGTGCAGCTGGGATAAACACAAGAGTGGAAAACAAAGCTGTTTTTAAGGGGAAGAGAGGTGACGGGAGGCCGACTCGCAGAGAAATATCAGGCCTCCCCCCCTCGAGGATGGCGTTGGCCATTTTAACATGGGGACTTATGGAGACTGACTCACTTCTGGAGCCAGCCTCAAGTGGACGAGAAGAGGAACTGCAGTTTTTAGCACTTCAACACTTCAGCGCTTCATTTCCCAGCACCGGAGGTTGCCTCTTACCTTACCTTACCTAACCTTGCGGTCATTTTCTCCATGACGAAGACATTTTTTTTACCCCGTCTGTAATTTTTTTCTTTGCTATTAAAAGCAGAATTCTCGGTAAGGAAGTCAAGTTCCTGTCTATGGTAATATCAGTAGCTGTATCAGGGCGGGACCTAAATTAAAGTTAATAACCAAAACATGTTGAATAAGTTTGAATATTCTTCCTGATGTGTGTCCCCATATGTCCCCACCAACACATCTCAGAAGTATTACTATACTTTGAGGAGATAGATGGAGTGTTAGAATACCTCAGATTCCCTCCATGTTGGGCTACTAGTTACTATTTGAACAGCCAGGCGTCATTCGGCCCGCTGATGATACACGTCTTGCTTTTTAGATTAGTCAGGAGGTGGAAGAAACAGTACAGCCAACATGTTGGTGGCCAGAGCCGCATATTTTCGGCTTCAAAACAGCACTTTGGAAACCTGTGGGTGCCGTCACTCAGGCTCTCTGTCATTGCACAAGAATCATGAGTACACAGGAACTACAGAGCACTGTGGATGATGTCAAACTTCCTGTTTTATGCTGAGCCTGAGGAAGAAAAACCCGGGTTAACTCAGACAGCTGATGATGCCATCATCTCCGATTGGAAAGCTCAGTGCGGTTCTGCACAGTTATCCCTCCATCTCTTTCTCCGTCAGCCGTGCTGTCAGATAACACCCCCACCCTGCCCTCCAATCACTGTGCGATGCCGTGCACGCTACACGAGGCAAACACAATTGATTGCCGGGCCTGTTTGCCTTCCTGCGAGCGGCCTCTCGGGGGTCCGTCATGCGTGGTGGCGATAGAAAAGTGCAGCTCCGCGCTGATGGATGCTGATGGAGGTCTGACTGAATGTCCAAAATAAAGACACAGAATGGCACAAAAACAGGGTCACGCCCGTGTTACTGCCAATATCACACCGTGTCTTCTGTCCTACTTCCTCCGTCTGATTGAGTGATGCATCTTGTGGAGTCACGTGATGTAACACTGTGAAATGTGGTCGGCCTATGTTGCAATGAATCATTACTGCACCGTTCACAGACTGTGAAGCATTTGTCACATCAGAATCAAACATTAGCATTGGTTGAGCGACACAGACAGCGAATGACAGCGAGCGAGCACCGGCCTCGATAAAGTCGGTTAATCAGAAAAATAAAAAGTTATTTCCTGATTGTTTCACAGCGGTTACGTTACAGCACCGCCGAACAACCCTGTGGTGATTCGCTGCGGTGCCTGATCCTGTCTGAATGCGGCCTAAATCTTTCCAGTAAATTCGAGTCGATCAGCTTAAAAGTTTTCAACCAGGATCTTTGTCTTTTAGATCGAGGAGCTTGTAGAAATAAAGTGTGCCAAACTCGGTAGTCTACAGCCATTAGTGTAATGTGTCGCACACATGTAATGTAGGCGTTGGATCCTGAACATAACGGCTGTGAAACAATCAAGAAATAACTTTTTATTTCTCTGAAACTTTATCGAGGCCGGCGCTCGCTCACTCTCATTCACTGTCCTTATCGCTCAACCACTGCTGTCTCTCTCAAACCAAATGAAACTTCTTCATGTCTCTATTTTGCAGCGTAAATTTCAGTCAGACTCAGATTTAGAAACTGCTTCATGAAATAAACAAAGCCAGAACACGACAGGTCGAGTATCAGAGTTTAGATTTCAGGTTGACTGTGGAGGTTTGACCGGTCTGAGCGTTTGATTGGCGACCACAGCGTGACGTTGGGCTGCGTTTTTTGGTGGACACCTTTGCGGCCTGCACTACCCCAGCTCAAATGAACGGAAAAACCTGTGCGAATGCGGCCTAAATCGGTAATGGAAATGCATATCAACACGGCGTGATTTAACTCGGCGTGACCAGCAGTGTCAAAGGAAAAGCTCTATTATACGCAGTGGAATGTAGGGTTGCAAAAGTCCATGAACTTTCAAAGTTGGAAACTTTCCATGGGAATTAACGGGAATAAACCAGGAATTTACAAAATTGAAGGTTGGCTCTTCACAGGGAACTCAAATATAGTTGGGGAAAATATATTTTAGCATAATCTTGACTAAAACAACCAGATTTCATGCAGGTACACTTGAATATCTGCTACTCCTCAATCACATGCACATAGCACACTGCTTACTGCAGGGCTTATTGAGGCCACGCCCCCTACCTGCACAGGTGATTTCTGTACCTGGACCACACTTTAGAGCCCAGAGCACACAGAGACTATTGAAGACACACATTTGAGCTCGTGGACTACATAATATTGTTCAGTACAATAATTAAAAAACATTGTCATATTTATGTTTGGATATGATACAGTTTCTTTAAATAACCCCCAATTTGCAGTTACTATTCCCAAAATTCCCAAGCTTAACTTCCCATGGAAAGTTTCTGGAAATTTACCGCCCCTTTGCAACGCTATAAGAATGTAAAGTCACAGGATAAGAAGAAGTTATACTGTTGAGGCTAATTGTGAAGCTTTACAGCTGCTTAAGAGCGGGACACGTCTTTGTAACGGTGGGTCGTTACATCACCAAACACTCACTCACTATTGGACGATTAAATTAAACTGCTGAAAGACACTAAAACGTCCTGTCGGGATGTCAGGACTGACTGAGGAACTCCTGTCACACCAGAAACAATGATAGTTTCAGTGCGTCCTTTTATATATTCCACATTTGTGACTGTCGAGTGTTGCTCAGGTCACACACTGACATCATCAGCGGTTGCTATGGACACAGAGAGAAAAAGAGGAAATAATCTATTCGCCTCATTGATGCTGCAACTACTCCGAACGAGCCTGAAGCACTTTCCACCATTTCCATGTTTGATCCACCCACATACAAGTTGTACATGTGTGAGTGCGTTACGTAAGCTGGCACCTCTGATGGTGGGTCCACTCTTCTTCTTCTTCCTCGCCGTTCACTGGTCATGTGTGCACGCCGGCGATCATTTAGCATCGGTGTTTAACCACAAAAACATGCGTGTGTGTGTGTACAGTATGCATGTTAATGCGTGCATGAATGAAGCAGTGTCTGCAGCACACAATGGCTGCTGTGCTTCTTCCCCTCTTGTGCGATGCTTTATGATTAATATGCTGTGAAAGTGACTTCGAAGAGGGAAGTAGTGGAGGAGAAAGGCTTACCCTGAACCCCTCCCCCAGTCCACCCAGCGGTGATAGTAGCTGCCTGGTTCACTGACATCATCTGTGCTGCCAAGTCCACCCACCACCACCACCACCACCACCCCCACCGACCCTTCATGCATTCAGCAGCTGATGCTGAGGGCCTCTCACCGCGTCCATCAGCTGCTTTAAACTTCCAATTCGTGCACTGAATATCAGAAATATCACAGCGTAGGAGGACAGAGATCATCCGACAGCCAGAGCTTGTGTAATTTCCTTTCCTTTCCCTTTTTTTTTTTTTTTTTTTAAACCCACCCCCTCGAAGAAAGTCACTGCCAATCACCTCAGAGTGCGTTACAAGCAGAAAACACAATGAGCGCTGTGTTCTTAAACAAAACGAGCCAGCCAGATGTGGTCGACAGTCAAACCAAACTCCACTCAACATCTGAGCGCTTTAATGAGGACTCGTTATCTGGTGAATTAAATGCAATTTAGGGAATATCTCTACGAGCAGTCCTTTTGTCATACACAATACAGACCACCAGGCAACGTCTTACTTACATTAAAGGTCCAGTGTGCGAGATTTAAAATATCTATTAGCAATAATGGAATATGATATTCATTAGTATGTTTTCATCAGCCTGAGGGTAAATTTTTAGAGAGCTCACCTGTTCATATTATATTAAAGCTTAAAGTTATGCAGGATTAAGAGCGTGGACGCTTTGACTGACAGGTGGGTGCTGTTATAGATGTCCTATTAGAGCAACCAGGCGTCATTCGACCTGCCTGAGGTCCGCCGATGATCCACGTCTTTGCCGAGGTTGTGTTTGAGAGGTTTCTCCTATATGCTAGGAAGGCGAGGGTGACATGAGGAGAATGCAATACATGCAGCGATTACACCGCTATTCTACACACCGGACCTTTAATGAGGACTTGATATCTTGTAAATTAAATATAATTTAGGGAAATGGTTCAATATCTCTAGGAGTAACACCAGGCAACGTCTTACTTCATTGTTTAACTTATTTTTGGGGGTATTTATGTGGCTCATGGTGATTTCTTAATGCAGTTTGTCACAGGAGAGCAAAATCTGACATACAAAAGCGTAAAATAAAAAGGAGGGTCTGCGTGAAAACACGTCTTAACGTGAATTTACTGTTGCACATCCCCAAAAAAAAAAAAAAAAAAACCCTACAACGAGCTATAATTGAGACCAGACCACGTCCCTACTGATACGTGCTGTTTCTGTGTAACGTTCAGGGACCCCCTCAAACACAACCTCCGTCCAAATAACTGCCATTTTTGTTATTGCGTTATCTATTACACAAACACGGTATTCAACACATATATGAATATAAATAGTGTAAACTGTGTTGTAGCTTCGCCACCTACGACCCCGCTAAACCACAATACACACACGAGAGGCGTCATATATGTATATATTTGGTCAATTACAGTATATATTTGACTGTATATGTTTGTTACGAAGCTGTGTGTTGTGTTTAATTCGTGTTACATCGAAGACAAAGTGACTTACAGCGATGCTGGGAACCGCAGTCTCTGGTCGCTCGATCATTGTACCGTGCTGTCACCACCCAGCCCGCAGCGGACGGTCAACCGAGGCATAAACCGATAAACGTCCAGGAGAACGGCGGAGCAGACCGGAGAGGAGCTCGGAGCTTTGTGCTTTTTGTCGTCTGGTGTTAAGAAATAAAGACAAACTGCGTCTGGAAAATGAATGAATGAGGTTAAATTTACATATGGCCGCTGACGGACTCTACTACCAGATGTAGCACGAGCGAGGAAAAATGCTCCGACTGTTTTTTTTTTTTTTTTTTTTTTATCCTCGCGCGGACAAACGACCCGAACTCATGGGGTACTTCCGGTGGAGGATTTCAGAATAAGACGGAGATAATGTGACGGACAGAGCCTGAGTGACGTCACTCACAGGTTTGTTTCTTGTTTCTTACCGCCTCCTGTCCAAGCGGCAGCCACCTGTGGCTTGCGAAAGTGCCAAAAACTGCAGTTCCTCAAACGTCCACTTGAGGCTGGCTCCAGAAGTGAGTCAGTCTCCATAAGTCCCCATGTTAAAATGTCCAACTTCACAGCAGAAATAAACATGTTTACAGCCTGGTACAAAAAAAACAGTTTTGGTCTCTATAGCTAATTTTTTCACACAGTGTTTCAACATGGCGGCCTCCCGGAAGGAGGACCCGCTCCCAGTGTAGATATAGAAGGACAATTTTTAGTTAACAAAAACAATTATTAATAACAACATATGATAAAATATGAGCTAAATTTAAGCTAAATTATGGTAGCATTACCATGCGCCAACCTCCGTGGCTGGGAAATGAAGCCAATGCCAAAAACTGCAGTTCCTCAAACGTCCACTTGAGGCTGGCTCCAGAAGTGAGTCAGTCTCCATAAGTCCCCATGTTAAAATGTCCAACTTCACAGCAGAAATAAACATGTTTACAACCAGGTACAAAAAAAAAAAAAAAAACAGTTTTGGTCTCTATAGCTAATTTTCACACAGTGTTTCAACATGGCGGCCTCCCGGAAAGAGGACCCGCTCCCAGTGTAGATATAGAAGGACAATTTTTAGTTAACAAAAACAATTATTAATAACAACATATGATAAAATATGAGCTAAGTTTAAGCTAAATTATGGTAGCATTACCATGCGCCAACCTCCGTGGCTGGGAAATGAAGCCAATGCCAAAAACTGCAGTTCCTCAAACGTCCACTTGAGGCTGGCTCCAGAAGAAGTGAGTCAGTGTCCATAAGTCCCCATGTTAAAATGTCCAACTTCACAGCAGAAATAAACATGTTTACAGCCTGGTAAAAAAAAACAGTTTAGTTCTCTATAGCTAATTTCCACGCTCATGACTGAGGGTGAATTACAGATTGTAGTAAGTACAGATTGTATCGGGCGTTAACGTTAACTAGCTACGGAGTTGTGAGAGAACAGATTGTGTGTCTGCTGTTAACTGGCCTGTGGGTTCTAACTGTACTTCCACAGTAATGGCAGAGGTAGCAGATATATAAGCTGAGCTTAAAATATGCACAAAACCTCAAAAAGTATGCTGCATTTCAGGAGGAACAATGATAGAAACCCTCTTCAAGCATAATGCGAACTGACAACCATAGGGCAAGCTTCGGACTCTTATTTTGAAAGTAAATACGGCTAACTTCCGGTCTGCTCCTGGTTGTGTTTGGTTAACTTCATGCACTTGCAGGGGGGCCTGAATCCGCCTTCCTATTGGTCAACACGAATGTGGCCTCCGGTTGTGTGTGTGTGTGTGTGTGTGTGTGAGGAGAAGCCTACATCTGCTGCCTTCAAAGACTGTCGTTAATATCGTTACTGAAACAATTATCAGCAGCAGACAAAGTGTTAAATGTGAGCTGACATTGATTTGGTCAAACCAGAGAGCATCAAGAGAGCCAGTAATGTTTCTGTAAATGACTTTTTTTTTTGTAAGGGCATTATCAAAATATATAAGGGGAGCCTTTAGGAGCAGCATTGACTCTGAGAAGATAATTTCATAATAAAAATAGATATATTAACACACATAATATTGGCCATTTTGGGGCCTATATGTGTGATTTGCATGAGCTCATGATGAAGTCTTTGTCGTGGTCTAGATGTGGCATTCAGTGGTCAGCTGTCTCACTCTAGTGGCAAAAGAAGTAACTGCTAATGTTAAACAGTTAGTTAGTTAATTTTATTGACACAAATAATTAAAAAACAAAACATTTGGGTCCAAACAATAAACAACAAAAACCCATGAACCCACACACATACAAAAAAAAAAAAAAAGAAATGATACAATTGTTTGTCATATAATGATACATTTATCATATAAACACCTCGGTTGCACTATACCATTCCATCTCCCATCTATTTTTCTAGCATTGCAAGACAAGCTTGTAACATAACTAATATCTTTTTATCAGTGTTGGCGAAGAGAGAGCTCAGCTCTGTGGAGTCATGTCCGTACTTTGCACAGATGTAACACATTTGTTTTTACCTGAGTTCACTTTTCACCTGTGCTCCTGTCCAAATGTGACTGCAGGTGAGCATTTTTATATATAAAATATATATTATATATATTATAAATATATTTAAAGGTCCAGTGTGTAGAATTTAGTTGCATTTAGTGGTCCAATCACTGCATTGTAATCTCCTCACATCACCCTCACCTTCCTAGTGTAAAGGAGAAACAACACTTTAAGGACCCTGTTTAGAGTCAGTATTTAGTTTGTCTGTTCTGGACTACTGTATAAATAAGGTGTTTCAACATGGCGGCCTCCATGAAAGGGGACCCTCTCCCACTGTAGATATAAAAGGATATTTTTTAAGTAACAAACATAAAAAGATTCTTATTTTCAGGTGATTATACATGCATGAAAACATAGTTATGAATATTATATTCCATGTTTGCCTTATTCTGAAAATAGAGGCCCCAAATCTTACACACTGGACCTTTAAAATGTATTAACGTGTAAAAAGCATTTTAAAAATGGAAAGGATTAAATCTTTACATATAATATGTTTAATCTTATAATGCATGTAATCACCAATAAATATTTGTAACGTGTATTTTTTCATATTAATTTGACATAGTGAAATAAACTGTATGGGGTGAGTCAAAAGTTTGGACACACCTTCTCATTGAATGTATTTTTTTTACATTGCAGATTGTTAGTACTGTTTAAATTCAGTTTTGTTCATTAAAACATGTAAATATCATCAACCTGTAACTGGAGCTGCATGTAGCCTCCTGATTTGACCATTATAAAATGTTTGGGTCACATGCTCTGTCTTTGATTATCACACAAAACAATGATAATTTAATTATTTAAGATAAAATCTGATCGAATTTATTGATCCCACACAGGGGAAATTCACTTGTTACAGCAGCTCACGGTACACAAGGTGGATAATAAAAATCATAAATAATAATAAACACAGTTTGGTTCACCCATAGGGGGCAGTCCAGTACAGAGCTGACCTCTTTACCAGTTTATTGAGTCCCTCTCTGTGTTGTTACCTCCCCGGCAGAGGACTGCAAAGAATAATGCAGATGCAACCACGTTGTCCTAAAAAGAATTCAACAGAGTCCTTCACACTCCAAAGGACCTCAGTCTCCTCAAGCAAGTGGAGATGACTTTGACACTTCTTGTACAGGACGTCTGTGTTGTTCGACCAGTCTAGTCTAGCCAGAAACTGCAGTTTGTCAAATGTCCACTTGAGTCTGGTTCCAGAAGTGAGTCAGTCTCCATAAGTCCCCATGTTAAAATGTCCAACTTCACAGCAGAAATAAACAACCGCTGCAGATGGCTCAGGTCCACCTCTGACCATTTTTAGATCAGCCGGGAGCCGATGGAGGGAGGACTGCCACCACACGGAGCTTCACAACGGCTCTTCAGAAACCTGTGGGTGACGTCACGGAGACTACGTCCATGTTTTATGTGGTCTGTGGTACCCACCATCTCAATATCCAGTTCACTGGTGTGGTTCTTTGTCTTGCTGGAATTATTACAGAGGTGGCTGAGCTCACACAAGTCAACAAAGTTTGTGATGAACCCAACATTGTTGGAAGAATGCATTAAAATACTTATTTCTGATATAAATTGTACTTAATGTTGTGGTTATCTCCCTATCCTGACATGAACAGCGTGACCTTGCACTATAATAACATCCAAACCTTTGCAAACCGGTGCTTCTCCTGGGAAAGTGATGCCACCATTCAGTCTGGAGACTGCTATGTACTCTGAATGATTTCCACCACACCCTGATGACACTGCATGGTCATTTTACAGTCTAATACAGTAAATACTTTACACGTTGTTCCTTTAATATAATAATTAAAAGCAGTACATGTGGAAAGTGTAGACCCCTGACACAAAGAGAGAGAACAACAGAGACAGACTTTGATGTGTTTCTTGATTTATTTAAGAGAAATCAGTAGCATAAGCATCAAAAATAAATAGTCAATTTTTTTGTATTTTTGTCAAATTGCTGAGTTCAAAACACGACTGTAAAAAAGAAAAAGAAAATCCTTCATCACTTTTTGTGGGTGATTGTAGAAATAGTGAGGTAACCCATAGCTTATACTCTACTGATGACAACAAGTGGAGTTGGGAGGCATCGCTCGATTCAGAGTCAATTCAAATTACAACAGTAGTTCACAGTGCTGTCGGTCGGAGTGTTTGAACAAAGTCATAACTATTGATCCACGTCCTAAAATAATCAATCACAAATGTAGAAATGGTAAAAAAATATGGTATAAATGTCAATACTAAAGAAAAACTGTTATGCATACATTTCTTCTTCATGTTATGTTTGTAAATGTGCCACTAAACAACATATAAATACATATTTTGCATATAGATGAACAGAAAGCTTATGATTGCCCCTTGCGGATCTTATAGTGCAGATGTTGTAAAATATTTGTGCCTCTTTAAAAGTTATAGTTTGAAAAGCTGCAGCGTCCGTGACACATTAACCGGACAGATTTTGTTCTTTTGGAGGCTCTGATGCCGTTGTCACGGTTACACGTTGGATGTCTCTCCTGGGACAGGTTTGGCATCCAGGTAGGTGATGAGCTCCTTCACCCATGCAGCTGAAGGTCTGGCACACACATGACGACCTGTCTTAGTCATAAACCTGAACACACACATGCAGGTAAACAGGTTAGTAAGGTCGTAATGCGAACATACGCCGATGATGCGTGAATGTTTGTCTCTAAAGGCTGTGTACTCACAGGACGGCAGGGTTGGCGCACCGCTGGCTGGTCTTGGTGTAGCTCACCACTCGGGCTTTCTGCATCGGCTTGTCATTGAAAACTGAGCAGCATTTCTTCGGTCCAGAACCGCGCATGCCTGCCAATAAAAACACACATATGAATCACTTAAAAAAAACACAAACACACACACACACACACACACACACATGTTAACTGCTTCTTTCTTTTTATCTTCCCTTTTTTAATTTCCTGAGGCGAAGTCTGAAACGGTTTCTGTGTTTGTTATTGCTCAGTTGTTCCATTGTGATGTGGAAAAACCTGCTGACGTATTACGATGCTGTTTAGATGGAAAAAGGACAGGTTCCATTTAAGAGACTAATCTTAAATTAACATTTAATCTGGGTTTCTCAATCTTTAAAGCTGCATTAACATTTTTTTGGCCACTTTGGGGCTTCATCATTTTAAAGTACCAAGTGTAGGATTCAGTGGCATCTAGCAGTGTTGTTATTAATTGCAACCGCCTTGTCTCACCCTCTCCTCTCCTCACAAAAGTGTAAATGGTTCTGTTTAGAGCCAGTGTTAGTTAGCTAGTTTGTCCTTCCAATATAAGTCTTATTCTAAGATAACAAAAACATAACAGTTCATATATTCAGGTGATTAAACACAAATGAAAACACAGTTACGAAGATTATATTCTGTGAATAGAGCCCGCTAATTCTGACACACTGGACCTTTAACTTGCGTATTTAGACATCTAACATTTATTTAAGCATTTATTTGAGTCATATTTATGACCACATGAGGAGTCCAAAGTTCACATTTGTCCAGCAGACGGCTAGAAACGAAGCTCATGAGAGTCGTGAAATTGAACCAAAACAATAAAGTCGTGGCCTGTAAAAAAAACCAAAACAATGAGCTCAAAGACGCTAAAAAAGCTCTGTTGAAAAAATATCAATTAATGCAGCTTTAACGGCCTGTAATTTTATTTTTATGGTCAAATGTGAGCCAGTTTGTGTTTCACTAACCCATTTAATTTTCTCTGGTACTTTCCTACCAACGCTGATCTATTCTACAAAAAACTAACATTCCCTCTCTTCACCTCTCTCTCTCACACAATGATCGAGTGCGTTATCGCCAAGATTACCTTCGGTCAGATTGATGACAGCCAGCATCACCACAAACACAGCCAGAGCGAGACGAAGAGCAGCCATCCTGAAGCGTGTTTACGTTTGTTTTCTCCGTGCGGTGAAAGTCTCAGTTGTTGCTGTATCAGCCTGTTCTCTGCTGTGTGAAATCATGATCTGCCTGCACCCACATTTATATGGTTTCAAGAGCTGCTGGGAATGACCCCTTTGTGTCAGTTTTGTCAGAGTTTCTGTGGGCGTTACTTTTGATTGTCACTTCCTAAAAAAATCTGACAATAGGAACTGTTTAAATGTAGTTTCCCTGTGTCAACTTGTCTGTGCCTCCTCCTACATGATGACGAATATTAATTGAATGAATGAACCCAGCAAAAGACAAAAGGACTTAGTGTCACGATACAATAGACTACACTAGATTTTTTAATGCTATTATTGCTGTTCTTGTTGGTTATTTAGTTAGTTTGCCTCTCTGTGTCTAGATTTAAAGGTCCAGTATATATGTATGTCATCATCATCATATCACGGAGGAAGGAGAAAGATTTTATTATCACAGTTTGGACTGGATCATTGTTCCCCAACCACGGGAGGAAAGTTTGGACTGCCAATGTGGTCTGAAGATACCAAATTAAAGGGGGTACAAAACTCCTCCACAGCCACAGAAGAAGGAAGAGTTTGACTTTTATAAACATGAAACACATTCACACGTTCATGCACTGACAGCAGAGGCTGCCATGCAAGCTACCGGGATCTGATCACATTCACACACACTGATGGCACAGTACAACGTGAGTTCAAGCCGGTACTGTAGGTACGTCGTGAATAACTGACCAGAGTTTGAACCCTAACTCAAAACAAAACCTGTGTAAGCAGATGTGTGTCTGCTTGAGAATAATCAGATGTAAATAGATTCATTATTAATGACTAATACATAGTACGGTATGAGGTGGCAGTACTGTCACCTCATACCGTACTCGGTCCTGAGTCTGGTCACCAAGGCACAGCGGTGTGATGAACCCCCACGAACCCATCAATAACTCTGTTTGTTGTTTTCTTTTATATTGTGGAGGCTGATATGTGGGTGATATGTTGTAGGGGGGCGACAGTCATATTTATTTATTTTTTTACTTTAATTATGGTTTAGATATGGTGGGTTGGGGATCTGCATCCATTTGTCACGCAGCAGAGAGGCCCCTCCACCACCATTTTGGGGCCTATATGTGTAATTTGCATGAGCTCATGATGAAGTCTTTGTCGTGGTCTAGATGTGGCATTCAGTGGTCAGCTGTCTCGCTCTAGTGGCAAAAGAAGTAACTGCTAATGTTAAACAGTTAGTTAGTTAGTTAATTTCATTGACACAAATAATTAAAAAAACAAAACATTTGGGTGCAAACAATAAACAATAAACAACAAAAACCCATGAACCCACACACATACAAAAAAAAAAAAAAGAAGAAATGATACACTTCATTGTTTACATTTATCATATAAACACCTCGGTTGCACTATACCATTCCATCTCCCATCTATTTTTCTAGCATTGCAAGACAAGCTTGTAACATAACTAATATCTTTTTATCAGTGTTGGCGAAGAGAGAGCTCAGCTCTGTGGAGTCATGTCCATATTTTGCACAGATGTAACACATTTGTTTTTACCTGAGTTCACTTTTCACCTGTGCTCCTGTCCAAATGTGACTGCAGGTGAGCATTTTTATATATAAAATATATATTATATATATTATAAATATATTTAAAGGTCCAGTGTGTAGAATTTAGTTGCATTTAGTGGTCCAATCACTGCATTGTAATCTCCTCACATCACCCTCACCTTCCTAGTGTAAAGGAGAAACCACACTTTAAGGACCCTGTTTAGAGTCAGTATTTAGTTTGTCTGTTCTGGGCTACTGTATAAATAAGGTGTTTCAACATGGTGGCCTCCATGAAAGGGGACCCTCTCCCACTGTAGATATAAAAGGATATTTTTTAAGTAACAAACATAAAAAGATTCTTATTTTCAGGTGATTACACAAGCATCAAAACATAGTTATGCATATTATATTCCATGTTTGCCTTATTCTGAAAATAGAGGCCCCAAATCTTACACACTGGACCTTTAAAATGTATTAACGTGTAAAAAGCATTTTAAAAATGGAAAGGATTAAATCTTTACATATAATATGTTTAATCTTATAATGCATGTAATCACCAATAAATATTTGTAACGTGTATTTTTTCATATTAATTTGACATAGTGAAATAAACTGTATGGGGTGAGTCAAAAGTTTGGACACACCTTCTCATTGAATGTATTTTTTTTACATTGCAGATTGTTAGTACTGTTTAAATTCAGTTTCGTTCATTAAAACATGTAAATATCATCAACCTGTAACTGGAGCTGCATGTAGCCTCCTGATTTGACCATTATAAAATGTTTGGGTCACATGCTCTGTCTTTGATTATCACACAAAACAATGATAATTTAATTATTTAAGATAAAATCTGATCGAATTTATTGATCCCACACAGGGGAAATTCACTTGTTACAGCAGCTCACGGTACACAAGGTGGATAATAAAAATCATAAATAATAATAAACACAGTTTGGTTCACCCATAGGGGGCAGTCCAGTACAGAGCTGACCTCTTTACCAGTTTATTGAGTCCCTCTCTGTGTTGTTACCTCCCCAGCAGACGACTGCAAAGAATAATGCAGATGCAACCACGTTGTCCTAAAAAGAATTTAACAGAGTCCTTCACACTCCAAAGGACCTCAGTCTCCTCAAGCAAGTGGAGATGACTTTGACACTTCTTGTACAGGACGTCTGTGTTGTTCGACCAGTCTAGTCTAGCCAGAAACTGCAGTTTGTCAAACGTCCACTTGAGTCTGGTTCCAGAAGTGAGTCAGTCTCCATAAGTCCCCATGTTAAAATGTCCAACTTCACAGCAGAAATAAACAACCGCTGCAGATGGCTCAGGTCCACCTCTGACCATTTTTAGATCAGCCGGGAGCCGATGGAGGGAGGACTGCCACCACACGGAGCTTCACAACGGCTCTTCAGAAACCTGTGGGTGACGTCACGGAGACTACGTCCATGTTTTATGTGGTCTGTGGTACCCACCATCTCAATATCCAGTTCACTGGTGTGGTTCTTTGTCTTGTTGGAATTATTACAGAGGTGGCTGAGCTCACACAAGTCAACAAAGTTTGTGATGAACCCAACATTGTTGGAAGAATGAATTAAAATACTTATTTCTGATATAAATTGTACTTAATGTTGTGGTTATCTCCCTATCCTGACATGAACAGCGTGACCTTGCACTATAATAACATCCAAACCTTTGCAAACCGGTGCTTCTCCTGGGAAAGTGATGCCACCATTCAGTCTGGAGACTGCTATGTACTCTGAATGATTTCCACCACACCCTGATGACACTGCATGGTCATTTTACAGTCTAATACAGTAAATACTTTACACGTTGTTCCTTTAATATAATAATTAATAGCAGTACATGTGGAAAGTGTAGACCCCTGACACAAAGAGAGAGAACAGCAGAGACAGACTTTGATGTGTTTCTTGATTTATTTAAGAGAAATCAGTAGCATAAGCATCAAAAATAAATAGTCAATTTTTTTGTATTTTGGTCAAATTGCTGAGTTCAAAACACGACTGTAAAAAAGAAAAAGAAAATCCTTCATCACTTTTTGTGGGTGATTGTAGAAATAGTGAGGTAACCCATAGCTTATACTCTACTGATGACAACAAGTGGAGTTGGGAGGCATCGCTCGATTCAGAGTCAATTCAAATTACAACAGTAGTTCACAGTGCTGTCGGTCGGAGTGTTTGAACAAAGTCATAACTATTGATCCACGTCCTAAAATAATCAATCACAAATGTAGAAATGGTAAAAAAATATGGTATAAATGTCAATACTAAAGAAAAACTGTTATGCATACATTTCTTCGTCATGTTATGTTTGTAAATGTGCCACTAAACAACATATAAATATATATTTTGCATATAGATGAACAGAAAGCTTATGATTGCCCCTTGCGGATCTTATAGTGCAGATGTTGTAACATATTTGTGCCTCTTTAAAAGTTATAGTTTGAAAAGCTGCAGCGTCCGTGACACATTAACCGGACAGATTTTGTTCTTTTGGAGGCTCTGATGCCGTTGTCACGGTTACACGTTGGATGTCTCTCCTGGGACAGGTTTGGCATCCAGGTAGGTGATGAGCTCCTTCACCCATGCAGCTGAAGGTCTGGCACACACATGACGACCTGTCTTAGTCATAAACCTGAACACACACATGCAGGTAAACAGGTTAGTAAGGTCGTAATGCGAACATACGCCGATGATGCGTGAATGTTTGTCTCTAAAGGCTGTGTACTCACAGGACGGCAGGGTTGGCGCACCGCTGGCTGGTCTTGGTGTAGCTCACCACTCGGGCTTTCTGCATCGGCTTGTCATTGAAAACTGAGCAGCATTTCTTCGGTCCAGAACCGCGCATGCCTGCCAATAAAAACACACATATGAATCACTTAAAAAAACACAAACACACACACGCACACACACACACACGTTATCTTTCTTTTTATCTTCCCTTTTTTAATTTCCTGAGGCGAAGTCTGATACGGTTTCTGTGTTTGTTAATGCTCAGTTGTTCCATTGTGATGTGGAAAAACCTGCTGACGTATTACGATGCTGTTTAGATGGAAAAAGGACAGGTTCCATTTAAGAGACTAATCTTAAATTAACATTTAATCTGGGTTTCTCAATCTTTAAAGCTGCATTAACATTTTTTTGGCCACTTTGGGGCTTCATCATTTTAAAGTACCAAGTGTAGGATTCAGTGGCATCTAGCAGTGTTGTTATTAATTGCAACCGCCTTGTCTCACCCTCTTCTCTCCTCACAAAAGTGTAAATGGTTCTGTTTAGAGCCAGTGTTAGTTAGCTAGTTTGTCCTTCCAATATAATCTTATTCTAAGATAACAAAAACATAACAGTTCATATATTCAGGTGATTAAACACAAATGAAAACACAGTTACGAAGATTATATTCTGTGAATACAGCCCGCTAATTCTGACACACTGGACCTTTAAGTTGCGTATTTAGACATCTAACATTTATTTAAGCATTTATTTGAGTCATATTTATGACCACACGAGGAGTCCAAAGTTCACATTTGTCCAGCGGACGGCTAGAAACGAGGCTCATGAGCGTCGTGAAACTGAACCAAAACAATAAAGTAGTGGCCTGTAAAAAAAACCAAAACAATGAGCTCAAAGACGCTAAAAAAGCTCTGTTGAAAAAATATCAAATAATGCAGCTTTAACGGCCTGTAATTTTATTTTCATGGTCAAATGTGAGCCAGTTTGTGTTTCACTAATCCATTTAATTTTCTCTGGTACTTTCCTACCAACGCTGATCTATTCTACAAAAAACTAACATTCCCTCTCTTCACCTCTCTCTCTCACACAATGATCGAGTGCGTTATCGCCAAGATTACCTTCGGTCAGATTGATGACAGCCAGCATCACCACAAACACAGCCAGAGCGAGACGAAGAGCAGCCATCCTGAAGCGTGTTTACGTTTGTTTTCTCCGTGCGGTGAAAGTCTCAGTTGTTGCTGTATCAGCCTGTTCTCTGCTGTGTGAAATCATGATCTGCCTGCACCCACATTTATATGGTTTCAAGAGCTGCTGGGAATGACCCCTTTGTGTCAGTTTTGTCAGAGTTTCTGTGGGCGTTACTTTTGATTGTCACTTCCTAAAAAAATCTGACAATAGGAACTGTTTAAATGTAGTTTCCCTGTGTCAACTTGTCTGTGCCTCCTCCTACATGATGATGAATATTAATTGAATGAATGAACCCACCAAATGACAAAAGGACTTAGTGTCATGATACAATAGACTACACTAGATTTTTTAATGCTATTATTGCTGTTCTTGTTGGTTATTTAGTTAGTTTGCCTCTCTGTGTCTAGATTTAAAGGTCCAGTGTATAACATTCAGCCATAACTGTGTTTTCATTAGTGTATAACCACCTGAAAATCAATCAATCAATCAATCAAACTTTATTTATAAAGCACTTTTCATACATTAAAAACGTAGCACAAAGTGCTTTACATGTTTAAAAGCAGCCCCCCCCCCTATTATAACTATGTCATAAAAAATAAAAAGAACAGAATAAAATTGACTAAAATAAATAAATAAATTAATAAATAAATAACATCAGTTAAAAGCCAAATTAAATAGGTGGGTCTTAAGCCTGTTTTTAAAAATATCAACACTCTCTGCGGCCCTCAGGTCCTCCGGCAGGCTGTTCCACAGACGGGGGCCATAGTGCTGAAAAGATGCCTCACCGTAGGTTCGTGTTCTAACTTTGGGGATTATTAAAAGGCCAGTGCTGGAGGATCTAAGGGCGCGGGAGGGTTCATATGGTAAAAGCAATTCTGAAAGATAAGAAGGTCCAAGACCCCTAAGACACTTAAAAACCATTAAAAGGACCTTAAAATCAATCCTAAAACACACAGGGAGCCAATGCAGTGATTTTAAAACCGGTGTAATATGTGCCCGCTTTCTGGTCTTCGTCAGCACACGTGCTGCAGAGTTCTGTAAAAGTTGTAAACCTGAGATGTTTTTTTTTGGAAGACCAGAAAGCAGGGCGTTACAGTAGTCAATACGACTGGAGATAAAAGCATGCATTAGTGTCTCTGTGTTAGCACGAGAGAGAAAGGGGCAGACTCTGGCTATGTTCTTTAAATGGTAAAATCCTGTTTTTGTTACATGTTTAATGTGTGGAATAAAACTGAGCTCAGAGTCAAAGATGACGCCCAGATTCTTTACCTGATTGGATGGATTTAAAGACAGTGTTTGAAGTTTTGATAAAAGTTTCTCTCTCTGCGCCTTAGGATCGATAATTAAAACCTCAGTCTTGTCCTGGTTGAGCTGTAAGAAGTTTTCTGCCATCCAGGAGTTGATGTCTAAAATACATTTAAAAAGGGCATCAATTGGCCCTGTGTCATCAGGGGACATGGATATGTACAGCTGTGTGTCGTCCGCATAGCTGTGGAAATTGATACCATGCCCCCTGATGAAATTTCCCAGTGGGAGCATGTATAAGTTAAAAAGTACAGGACCTAAAATTGAACCTTGGGGAACACCACATTTAATTTCATGAATCTTTGAGGAGCATGAGTCCAAACTTACGAAAAATGTTCTATCTGTGAGATAAGAACTGAACCATTGAAGGACAGTACCAGAGAGGCCGACCAGGTGTCTTAGTCTGTTTAAAAGAATCAGGTGATCTACTGTATCAAAAGCAGCGCTTAGATCCAGTAGCACAAGGACTGTAAGCTTGTGCGAGTCCATGTTGCACCTAAGATCATTAACAATTTTCAACAGTGCGGTCTCTGTACTGTGGTTCGTCCTAAATCCAGATTGAAATTTCTCAAAAACAGAACGGTTACTTAAAAAATCATTCAACTGAATAAAAACAAGTTTTTCTAAAATTTTACTTAAAAATGGTAAGTTGGACACTGGTCTATAGTTATTAAGAACATTAGGATCCAAACTGTTCTTCTTCAGAAGGGGTCTCACTACTGCCGTTTTAAGGGCAGCAGGGAAAGTACCCGTCTGAAGAGAACAATTCACGATATTCAAGAGCTCATCTTCAAAGACTCCATAAAACGTTTTAAAAAGTGATGTGGGAATAGGATCTAAAAGGCAGGTTGTTGGTTTTACTTGGGAGAAAACTCTACCAAGCATCTCTGCATCAACCAGGGCAAAACTGTCCAGTGATTCCTCGGGTAAAAACAAGCATTCTAGGTTATTAAAAACAGTATTTTGATTAGATGAAATAGAGGATCTTATAAAATCAGTTTTGCCCCTGAAGTGGTCTGCAAAGTCCTCACAAAGGGAGTCTGTTGGAGAGTTTTGATATCTGTTAAAATCAGGGTTGATTAGAAGATCAATAGTATTAAATAGGATTCTTGGGTTATTTTTATTATCAGTGATTATGTTGCTAAAATAGGTATTTCTTGCATTCCTGAGAGCATTGTTGTATCTTTTTAATTGCTCACGGTATATTTGTTGATTAACTGTTAATTTATTTTTCCTCCAATTCCGTTCAGCTACCCTGCAATTTCTTTTCAATTTTTTGATCTCCTCATTTCTCCACGGGGCAGTGCGCTTAGGCAGAACTTTCTTGGTTGTTAGTGGAGCTACGAGATCAAGTGTTGATTCCAGTTTCTTAGTAAAATGTTCAAAAATAAAATCACAAGGTGCAGGTACAGTAGCTGAAGGATACTTACCCAGGATTTTAATAAAATTTGCAGCCACTTCAGAGGTAATATAGCGTTTCCTGACTGTTCGCACTGAGGACTCCCGCTGAATAAAACTGGTGATATTAAAAAACACACAGTAATGGTCAGACACAGCCAAGTCAACAACAGAGGACACACTGGCTGACAGGCCATAGCTGAGGACAAGATCCAGAGTGTGTCCTCTGTTGTGAGTCGGCTGTGTGACATGTTGAGTAAAATCCAAGCAACTCAGTAAATTTAAGAAGTCTTTGGCCAAAGAATCAGATGGATTGTCTATGTGTAGGTTAAAATCACCAGATATAATGATAAAATTGTAGGTGGCATGGATTATTGATAAAAATTCAGAAAATTCACTGATAAAAGCAGCATCATGCTAAGAACATAGATTACAATGCAGTGATTGGACCACTAAATGCAACTAAATTCTACACACTGGACCTTTAAAAATCTACATAGCAAGCGGGTCCTCTTCCTTCCTTCCATGGCAGACCACGTTGCACAGCCATGCTTCTACAGTAGCCAAACAAACAGACAAACTGGGTCTAGATAGGGCCTTTCATGTTTTTTTGTATGTTTCTCATACAGTATGTGCTTGATAGTTGAGGGTGAGGCTGGGGTTAGTCAGTTGGTTGCAAACTGCAGCCTCACCAGTACATGCCACTACATTTTACAAACTGGATTTTCTGTTTTTTTCTATTTATTTATTTATAGTTATTTTATTATTTAATTTTAGGTATTAAGTCCATTTATTTATTTATTTTTGTATTGATTGACTAGATTTTTGAGAGCAGGTATGTCAGTGATATTTAAGAAATATAAAACAAGACAGCAGCCAAAGACAAAGAGACATGATACTGTAGTTTTTTATGCATAATTGTCCTCTGAATATTGCAGTTTGTAATTATATCAGTAAACTTGGGGAAAGATTCTACATGAGTCATGACGGTAGTGGATGAATGACATATTTGATTTGGTGTTTAATAACTTCCCATATTGCGGAACTTAAAGCAGTAAAACCAATCTGGGTTTTTAACAAGGATTACCGTGCAGCAACAACAATCACATGTATGTCATCATCATCATATCACGGAGGAAGGAGAAAGATTTTATTATCACAGTTTGGACTGGATCATTGTTCCCCAACCATGGGAGGAGAGTTTGGGGGTACAAAACTCCTCCACAGCCACAGAAGAAGGAAGAGTTTGACTTTTATAAACATGAAACACATTCACACGTTCATGCACTGACAGCAGAGGCTGCCATGCAAGCTACCGGGATCTGATCACATTCACACACACTGATGGCACAGTACAACGTGAGTTCAAGCCGGTACTGTAGGTATGTCGTGAATAACTGACCAGAGTTTGAACCCTAACTCAAAACAAAACCTGTGTAAGCACATGTGTGTCTGCTTGAGAATAATCAGATGTAAATAGATTCATTATTAATGACTAATACATAGTACGGTATGAGGTGGCAGTACAGTAACACCCCTCCACCACCACCAAGTGACCAGGCCCATGACATCCACCACGCTGGGGGAAACGGGAATTGGATGGTTGGTTGGTTGGTTGGTTGTGAAGTTTATTGGAAATGAGTGTGTGCTGAAACAAAAACAATATGGAGTGCATCAGTCATTGTTTCTACGGTAAAAAACTGTCAGCTGTGGTTGACAGAATTTTACTGTAAAAAAAAAAGGTATAACTTTTTTTAATATTACAGTAAACGGATGTTAGTACTGTTGATTTCACGTATGAGGTTGGCATTTTCTTCCATACTTTAAAATGTCTGTAGATTATATAATGAAAAACTGCTAAACCATGACCGTGAAAACATGGCAGTAAATATTACAGTGTTTTACTGTATAAGTAACAGTCTCTAATATAAAATGCCACTTTATTCTGTATAAATTCCCTTAAAATGTTGCATAAATAAAGGTTTTTAAATATGATATACTTCTTGGCATAATTTACAGTCTTTTACTGTCATGCCAAGGACACCGATCGTCTGTGGCTGACACACATACTGCAGCAGTATTCATGATCAGTGTACGGTTGTAACAGATGAGCTGTGCTGTACATCTGTATGAGTGTATGCTGTATGTTTGAGTCAAGCCACTGCTCTGTATTTTTAGCATGAAGCATTCACACTCATCTTTGCCATGACTGAATCAGTCATACGTAAAGACACCTCGCAGCAGCCGGAGGACATGGATGTGACGAAATGGCCGAGGCTGGAAAACTTGTTCTGCGTAGTTTGCGTTCACACGTTAAGCAATTGAATGTTTCCTTTTCCCACTTCACTTTCCTCCTTCCACTTCACTTTTCTGTGCCTTTAAATAAACTAAAACAAAGCTGTTCACTCTCGATGACGAATAAATGTTATATGAGAAAATAATCCAAACTTTAAGATGGATGAAGACCAGGTGGTTGAAAGCTCTGACAAAGACAAAGTTTACTGGACCTAAAGACAAGGTCAAGTTTACTTAAATATTGCAGAAAAAGAGCAGTGACGTTTCTTCACTTTTGAATCCAGGTTTCAAAGCATTAGTTGTTGTTTTGGTCACTTGTGCGTGTTGCTTTTATCAGTTTTATATTATCTTAAATTTAATGTTGAAGGAGGAATCAGTCTCTGTAAACTGTTCAGTACGGTCTAGACGTGCTCTCTCTGTGGACTGTAGGACTCAGAAACTGTGAAAAATATAGCAAAATATTTAATTCATTTTAATTTCAGAGGTGATGCATAGAGACAAACAACCATTCAAACCTACGGACATTTTGGAGTCACCAATAGACCTTTTTCACAGCAGCCATTCTGACATGAATTAGTCGGATCAACACCGTACCATTCCATTTCCATTCTCTGCAGCAGAGCCAGTGAGCCTAACCTCTGTGTCTGTGAAGTGAAACCCAAAACTGCAGTTGACGTAGGTGACGTCACACATACTCTGTCCACGCTTCATACTGTCAGTGGAGCCAACGTGCACCACAGCAGCACCCTGACTCTGTTTGACTTGAATGAAACCTTAATCAGTTTCATCGGTAACACCTGTGTTTACTCTACTATTTCATGTCAAAATGGCTGCGGTGAATAAAAGGTCTGTCAAGGCGCCTGCGTTCGGACTGTGTGGGAGGAAGCTGAAGAGAATCCCCACAGTCATGGGAAGAACATGCAAACTCAGCAAAGAAAGGTTAGCGTCTCCCGCAATTTCCCCAAACACAGAAAGGTCACGGTTGGCAGTGTTTAACTAATGCACCGCTGTGCCGCGTTTATATTATAAATGATAAATAAAATCAATAAAATGTAAGAAGTTTTTTATATTTAAGCTCAGATCTGTTGGTAAAAGGTCATTTTAAGCTTTTTATTTCCTCTCCTTTGACACCAACTTGGTGATTTAACACTTTCACTTCTATTTATTTGATCTTGGCACATAATCAATTTAATTAATTAACTTCCCCCACACATAATTTCTCATTTTCACATTTCATCTGACTGTGTGGCTGCTGATCTGAAAACACTGAGAGTTAAAGTCATTTCAACAGCTACCCTGTGTGATAAAACTGCACCATCCACTGCACTATATATAATTCATATACTCACTGTGTTATGTATTATTGCACTTACAGTACCTGTTAAACGCTCCATGATGTTCACCAGCTAGTTGCCTGCTGTTTGGTGAGTGTACAGGGATATTATTGCTGCATCTGGAAAAAGATGCTGATGAGAACGAATAGAAACGGTAAAGTAACAGGTCATAAAACCAAGACAAGCAGCTGAAAGATGCTAAAACCCTCTTTCATATTACACATAATTGTTTGACCCACCGTTTATTGCAACATTGTGTAACTTTTCTCTCATAGACTAACGTCTGTTAACTCCTGTTGATCTACACTGACCTGTAATCAGGTGAATGGTGTCTCTGTCATTCGTACGTCTGTTCTCACACTATGTAACTTTGGGCTCCGGGTCGGGAGAAGTACGTAACGCTTTATGGCACTAAGTCACACACCACCAACTATTTCACTGATTTTGGTGAAACTGGATCATATTTTATGGAGAAAATGTTTTCTGGTTTTCCCTCTGATGTCCTCCGGCTGCTCCGCCTCAACTCTCTGTGATTTACAGAGTTTCCTGATGGACAGTGAAGTAAACTGCTGACAACTGTAGCTGCTGTTAGCTAATGTTAGCTCAGTTTGTTAGCTGGACTGTTTTTTGGACCACCGGGAAGAAGAAGAGGAGGTTTTACAGGAATGGTCATGAGGAGGGAAGCCAGTGTCGTGTCAGAACAAGAGCTGGGAAAGCGGGGCAATGTAACCGGGCTCAGCAGCCTCTATGGCGACGAGAGCGAAGAGGACGTTGACAGAGGAAGCTAAGAAGAGAAAAGGAGAGAGTGAGCGAGCAAGAAGCCGCCGGACAAGAGTAAATCTTGGACTGACTTTTAGTGGTTGGTGAGAGCTTGGTGAAATAAAAGGCTGAAAGACAGACGCCGAGCTGGGCTGACTGCTGTTGGACTAGTCAGTAATATTAGCTGTCTTTTCATCTATTACTCTTTAATAAACTTTGTTGCTGGCTGTACATAGTTGTACTGGGGAATATCTCAAAACTATAAGAAAAACTGGGGGATTATTTGGCCTTTGACACCTTTCCAGTCTCATGATTATGTGTTGTCATGTATAGATGACGTGGCCTCAGTTTCAGTCGAAGGGGAGTTTCGCACATGACAGAGTACGTAGTATTCATATGTAAATCTTCAGCGCCAGATCTCTCCCCCAGCTCATGAAAAAGCAGAAGCTCTCCTTTAAAGCTTCTTTCACTTCTTCATATTTTGTCCTTTGAGAGAAACAAACAAGTGTTTATTTTTGATGTGACCTTCATGTTGTATTTAAGTGCCATGCTCTTTCGAGATATAATTTTACATATTTAATATCATTTCATGGTGTGAAAAAAAGAGGAAATAAGCTTAAATGCCTCCCACTCTATGGTGCCTCTTCACTTCAGTGAAACTTGGGGCCAACCAGGCACATCAGCAGTGTTAACGCCACCGTGTTAACCCTGAATTTCCAGAGCTGAAATAACGACACAAAGACACAGATTAAAGAGGGAAAACTCCTTTGTTTCTTTTTTTTTTTGTTAAAAAAGCAGAAGAAAATAAGCAAGTTTGTTGAAGGAGCTTAGAAAGAGAAAAGCTATGATCCCTCAGCCACATTACAGAGACCAAGCTAGATGACCCCCCCCATCAGGAAACAAACCCCGTCCCGCCCATCCAGACTAAAATCAATAAAAAAAAACAAAAACATGAACATTTGAGACAAATTGTAGAAAATCAAACCAGGAAAGGATAGCAAAGTGAGGCGTCACTTCTACCGAGACTTCAAGCCTGAAGCGTCATCACAGAACATGCAGCTACGAAAGCTAATCTCGGACTCGCAGCGAGAATAATTCTGTCCTGAAAGTGACGAGGACGCAAAGAGGACGGTGACCGGTGACCAAAATTATTTTAGGAGTACTCAAAACAGACATTTGTCACCGATGGACCCACAGATTATCTAACTTTGGGGTATAAACACCAAAATAATGCACAGGTTCTTGCTAAATGTTTGATATAAATGATCCATTTGTTAATCCTGATTATCATCGTGGATTATTTTGGTGTCTACGCTCTCATCACATAAGTCTGGTTTGGGATGTGCTCTCTAAATCGACGGCAGCTGTCCTCTGTTCGGCCTGTGTTCGTGGTGGTTGGTTGGTTTTAATGTGGTGAGCAGCTCCACAGAGGGTCCGTGAAGGCTTTAGAGATAATTCAGAGGCTTTAACTGGTGCTTGATTGTCGTTAGCAACAGTATCCTGAAACGCTGTCCCTCTGTGGAGATAACTGGGCACACCTAGTCCTGATCGTGGCCTTCAAAGACTACGTGGTAGAACATTTCAGTCACTCAGAGGTTCTCCCATTCAGCAGACCCAGGACCTGCTGCTGTTCAGTGAGGTGTATTTGATTTGACATGGTTAGTACTGACTTTAAAGCTGCACTCATTAATGATGACGGTTGGGTTAAATGACTATGTGTTTGTTTTGATGAACCCACGAGGACTTCCCCAAAACTCAACAGAGTGTTTCAGCCCATAAACTCTGATAAACCAACCAGACACGAGGGCAGCGTGGATGTAGAGTTTTGTTCCTCATTGTGATATCTGATTTTTGCTACATGATAACTGTGACAAAAATAATTCACAAAAACAATATTACCACTCACGGTATAAAGAATGGACAGCTTGGGCGTAGCTCAAAATACGTGGCTCTGGTTGGTGCCATATTGGCTAATCTAAAAATTGGCAAAGACGTGGATCATCGGCGGACATGAGGCCTGGTTGCTCAAACAAACCACCTGTAACGACACCTACCTGTCAATTAAAGCGTCCACACTCTTAATGGGGACTTATGGAGACTGACTCACTTCTGGAGCCAGCCTCAAGTGGACGTTTGGGGAAGAGTTCGGCAAATTTATTACACTCAAAATACGAGTGTAGGCTGGAGAGTAACTGGACAAAAGTGAAAAACGTGTGAAACCCAAAGCCAGATTGGAAAGAAATGGAAATGATTTAAGATTTAACATTCTGGATTATTTACACGACATTATAATATGTGTATTATTAACATGGTATCAATATTTAATTTTTTTAATGAATATCCGTCCAGAGTTCGGGCTAGATTGGCTCTATATGGAAATAGTCATGAGATAACTTTTGTTTCTAACTGAGGATTTCTAAATACTATGAAAACAAATGTCAGAGATAATGTCAGTGTTGAGGGTTGAGTTCATATTTCCTGACATATTTGATTCAAAGAGCGCCTGTGAGTGAATGGAAGTGACTGAAAAGTCTGGGTCGGGCCACAGAGCTACACCAACACAAACCACTTCACCTTTACCACATCTTTGCACACTTTCTTCAGACTTCTTCTTATTAAAAATATGCAAAAAAACAAACAACAGAACAAAAATAAAACAAAAACTTCCAAATTATAAAATCAATTTCACTTTCCAGCCTTTAAAAACACCATAAACGTGTAGCATCATCATGAAGAACTGTTTGGATGCTCGCTGCACTGTTTCTCCACGCTGAATTGTTCGGCAGCGTTCAGGTGTTGCGTGTCAAGAATTGGACAGAAAATTAATTACAACTAATTTTTTTTTTTTTTTTTTTTTTTTTTTTTTTTTTACATCGGCTACCACTGTGCACGCCCCCCCACCCCAAAAAAAACATAACTTATTAACCCTAAGAGCAGATTCTCAGGGGAAGTGTAGTGTATTTACACGACTATTTACCAAGCAAATAACAGATTCTAGCATTTTGATCTCATTTGAAATTCACCCTAAAAACCAGAGGAATGGTGAAAGAACCTGACACAGACTCAGTCTAAGAAAGAAAAAAACAACATGGTGAAGCTTGAATTAAAAAAAAAAAAAAGCACAGGTGCAAACATTAGTAATATGAAGAATATATTAGTCAGAATAACGTGAGTCATAAAGAGACATAGAGCGTGTCAGGAGACCAATGGACTCATACTGTATGTAAAAATCAACATAACACAACCGACATGCGTCTTGCATTCAGCCACACCTAACGGGCGCTCGCTCACGCACGCACACGGCAGTAAAAACCCCAAAAAACCACATCTGTGAACAGCGTCCAGTCCATCTCGTCCTCAGAGAAACACCAATTAATACATTTGTAGTGAAGAAAAACAAGCGTACGCTCACATCTGTGTTTAAATTCACACTTTTAAAAGCTTCTCTCGAGTAAACAGGCAAGAAACGTGTAAACATTGTTCACCGCGCAGACCATGGAAATCAAACAGTATCTGAAGTCCTAAACTGTTACAGTGACAAGTTTTATTCAGAAAAAAACCCCAAACAAGCTTCTACATGTTTGTTTTTATACACATCTGTAAAAGAAATATACAGCATGATTTTGGTCGTTGTCCCAAGTTGACTGATGACACCAGTGTGATCCCAGTACGGTTGCCTGCTAACACGTTAGCATATATAGTGTTGAGTGTTGCTACCGTCACTGAAACCAACTGTTTTTTCTGCACTTCTTTAGAGACAAAATGACACAATCTTACAAATTAAAAGTTGAATTCGTAAGTGATAAAACAGTCAGAGATGATAGAGGTCTGGTATGACCACCAGCTAATGGTGTTTTTGCTGTATAAATTGAGTTACTGTCGGTTTGCAGAACTTAAATTAATATTATATAACAGATTTTAAATCATGTCGATGCTACACTGACTTGTAATCGGGTGAATGGTGTCTCTGTGATTTGTACGTCTGTATGTAACTTTGGTCTCCGGGTGCGATCGCCCAGTGAAGTCAACTGTTGCCAACTGTAGCTGCTGTTAGCTCAGTTGAGGACTGTGAGCTCAGAGCACCGGGGGGAGAGTTAGTGTTTGTACCACAGGAGGTTTGGACCACCTGGAAGAAGAAGAGGAGGTTTTCAGGCCTAGGGGCACGTGGGAATGCTGACGGGGAGCAGAACCAGTGTTGTGCCAGAACCGGAGCTGGGCAAGTGAACAATGTAACTGACTAACTAAATCGCAAAAATACCAATTTCTACGCAATGTTGCTTTATGATTACTGATGATTTAAGTCCACACCTGCTTATTATTTACTGAAGTTTGAGGTAATGGTATTTGCTATCACTCAACATAGTCCACAGGGGACACAAGGAAATGTTCCAGCTCCTGTTTGACACCATGGTCTGTGTGGGGGTGTTACAGATGGAGAGTTGAATGCTAGGCTATAATAGCATTAATATTCCAAAGGTCGTGATGTCTGCTGTATATTGTTGTCCAGCCAGCAGCAGTAATGTGAAGCATGTAAAGAAATTATCTTTGCCTTGAGATATTTGTGCAAATTTGACTCAATGTATGGACAGAAAGTAGCATTATGTTGTATTCTTACAGATACTTCTCTTTTTATCTGTTTGTTCATGACTTGAAATCAGAAAGTTTTGGCATAAATGCTTAAAAGAAAGTTTACTTCTTGCCTCATTTTGCGTTGGGACGGGGTGATGTGTGATTTAAAGGCGCGAAATATGCGATAAACTAACGAATGTGCTACTTCTGAATATATTAGCGCCCAAACAAACATGAGACTCTGTTTCTCTGTTAATCACTTAAACACAAGACAGTTTTTGATGGCAAATAAAGGAAAGTACGACGCGATGCAATACGGAGCTCCTAAAGTCCCTAAAGTCATCCTAAAGATGTTGAAATTCTCACTTCTTGTTTGTTTTTTCATCATACAAAAAGGCACAACAGAGCACACAGTGTGTGTTTTCACTAGGATGTTGTTCAGATTAGTATGTTCTTGTGTCATCATCTTTGCACACAAGATAAAAAGTAAGACCTTTTGGGGACTTTAGGGGCTCCGTAACGCAGCGCAGTTACGGAAGAGTCTCTCCTACGTTTTCACTACTTTTGATGCCAAAGCCAACTGAGCTGACAGGAAGTTAGACACAAAAGCGGCATAGAGAAAATGGTAAATTTTCAAAATAAAACTTAAAACAGAGAAAGGAGAAACAATTCAACTACACAGCTCTACTTGCTCATGGTAGAAGCACATAAACCAAGTAAAGATTAACAAAAATTTGAGCAAGTTAACAAAGTCTAGGGGACAAAACACTTCGAAGAAGCTCCTGGTGGGTTTTGAAGCGACATGGAGAATAGTGTCTGTGACGTCAGAGCTTAGTGCCCGGTGCAACCGTTTGTTTGATATCGATTGCCCACCACCAACCCTATTTTGCACCACCGAATGCAAAATACACATTCACTTGCCATCTTTGCAATGAAGCATTGGCCGTTTAGTACCTGAATGCACGTTGTGCAGGGATTATGAGATTTTGCAGTCGCGTCACACTACGGGCTGATTATCACTGGACAACTGGCTGCAGCCAAACCAAAAAAATCAGGCTGTATACTGTGTTTTAACTAGTGCACACATCAGACATGCTTACAAGACAGCGGTGGCTGACGATATCTACTCTCTAAATCCACATGTTGTCATCAATACGGCCACCGGATCGTACGTTACATCACCTGAAATCCCTCCTTGATCTTCCTCATCAGCAGGGTGGAGTCTCACATGCACAAATATCACACTGGCATTCAGTAAAAGTGTGATTTTCTTCTTTTTTTTTTAGCTTCTTGACTCCCAATCTCAAGCGAGCGAGCGAGCGTATCGAGCCGCTATATTAATGTTGTAAACTGATACCGTTTTCCCATCATGCATCAGCAAAAACCTCAGTTTTCCACTATTAGACCAAAAAAAAAACAACAAAAGAAAAAGAAAAAATAGTCCTGTGTGACTTTTCATCAGTCATGGCTGAAAAACATGCTAGAAGCATTGAATCAAACAACATATCCCTTTATACAATACCTCTTATTATTAGAAACATACCATATAGTATTAAACAGGCATTTAAACTCCCTATAAAAAGTGGTGCGGCCACAATAGAAATCATTTTATTTTTCTCCTTTTAGAAAGATTTTTTTTGTTTGTTTGTTTTTTTATTTTTAGAAAAAAAGACACTTGTTGAGGTTCCTGGGACTGACGTGGGAGTAGTAAGGTGAACTGACTCAACTGACCAATAGGAGCACAACACAAAAGGACACAGACGGTCAGTGTAAAGGCCGGTCAGTAGGCTTCATCTCTCATTACTTAAAAGACTTCTTTTTTTTTAATACACAGTCACTAAAGAATGAGGATCCGACTGTCCCTGAAGGTTGAATCATAAAACAATAATAATAATAATAATAAAAAAAGAAATTATACTTTTATACTACGGCTAAAACAGATCCGATAAAAGGAGTGTGTGTAAATTGGCTACATGAAACAATTAAATCAAACCCTCTGGATTAGTTCAACAGGTGAGTGTTGGAGGAGAAGAGCGGAGAGGCCGGGCGATGTTCAACAGTCAAAATGTCGATCGATGGTGTGTTGGGTGTTTAGTGTGTGTGTGTGTGGGCGGTTTACTCAGGAAGATGAATACCTCTCTGGCTTTCTAAACTGAATTCTCCCTCTTAGAGTCTTTCACATCGCCTCCTCCGCCGTCGCTCTCCTCTACCGTTCTTTGAGCGTCCATCCTTTCGGCGATTCATCCGTCCGTTTTGCTGCCAGTCCTCTCGGAGAGCTGCGTTTCATTTCGCAGCTCTGTATCTGTAAACGTTTAATCTCTTCTTCTCTTCCTTTGTCGTCTGTCATTCCTCCATGGCAGTATTTTATTTTATTTATTTAGTAAGTAACAAATAACTCAGGTGGTCAATCTAAGGCTCCTCTTCGCCGGTGGAAACAGCCAATCGCATGGCCACGGACAGGTGGTCGGTGATGCCGGCCAACTGGGTGACGAAACTGAACTCCTCGATTTCCTGCAGGAAAAGAAAGAAGAGGAATCATCAAACAAACAAGATTTAACATGCAAGAACTTAAACATGAAGCAGGAACCAGAGTGCTGTCTACTTCCTCATTTAAAAAATTACAGGGTGGATCAATGGCAGTAAAAAGAATGCACAGCATATGCGAGGCGTCGTCCACAAGTTTCCAAAGCAGCGTTTTCTCAGGTTGAGTCAGTTTGGTAGTTTTTTCAATTCATGTGAATAATGCGAAAGTCCCCGTTTACAGCTGATAATTTGTCTGTTCTGGGCTAAATACAGCAGACTTCGAGGAAGAAGCCTCACAGCGTCTGTAGATATAAAGGACCCTAAAGTAACAAAAACATGATGTTTCTTATTTTCAGGTGATTATACAGTAGACTCATAAAAACAACTTAGTTATGAATATTATATGCTGTAAATAAACTCCCCTAAATATGACAGACAGGATCTTTAAGTCCCTTTATGGCGTTCAAAATGTCACCATCATTTTGCTACTGTGACTACTTTATGGCCAAAAGTAAGTGGACATGTAATGTTGGATTTGAGCTCCGGGTCATCCCAAAGATGTTGGTTGGGTTTGAGGTTTTAGGCTCTCTGCAGGCGAGTCCACTTCTTCCACACCAAAAAAACAAAAAAAACCACAAACATTTCCTCATTCTTGGTGCACAGAAGCACTGTCATGTTGAAACAGGAGAGGGCCTTCCCCAAACAGTTTGAAAAGCACACCATTGTCTAAGAATAGTGCTGTCCTGTGTTAACAGCATTAATATGTCCCCCCACTGGAACTACAGGGACTTTTCCAAAGCATGAAAAACAAACTCAGAACAAAAAGTACACGGACACTTCAGTTGTATCGACATATTTTTGGCCATACTTTACGACTCACACTTGGACAGCTGTGGCTAGATACTGAACTATGCCTCCTGATGGCAGTGACCTCAGTGTATCATAAACGAAGCAGCTGACACCCGAATGGGAGAATTTGTTTATTTCAAGGATCCCCCATAATCATCCTGTGGTCCAGACCAAACATCCATCCATTTCCTGTAACCGCTTATCCTCACTAGAGTCGCAGCTGACTCAGGGCGAGAGGTGGGGTACACCCTGGGCAAGTCGGCAGTTGATCACAGGACACATTCACCATTCACGCTCACACCAAGGGCAATTTACTGTAAGTCACTAGAGTAACCTGTTAAGTGCATGTCTTAGGACTGCGGGAGGAAGCCGGAGTACCCGGAGAAAACCCACGCATCGCAGCTGGGATGTTGGAACAAGGAACCTTCTTTGTGTGAGGCGACAGTGCTGACCACCGTATGCCAAACATATGACACATTACATAATAAACATTAATTCCATAAACATGTAAAAAAATGATATCAAAGCTTACATTCATACAGTTCAAACATTCAAAGCAAGACTTTGATTCTTACAAATCAGTCAGTCGACACTGTACGTCAGATATATTTCTAAAAATTCTAGCTAGTTTACTAATTTAAAAAAAAATCTATATAGATAATGCTTAAAAAGACACAATTATGCCTCCTACTATTCAGTCTGCCAGCTGCATATTCCTTTTAAAAGATAATTTATTATGCATTCCACTTTGTTGTACCTCTGTAGATTAGTTTCCTTTCAAAGCACTGGTCCTCGGTTTGGGTATGACAGACTGGGTCTGCCCCTTACCAGTAAATCTGGTGTGATTGTGTGTGTTATTACAGTAAAGTCACTGGTGCAGCTGAACAATGTAATCATGCTTGAAGAAATCCTTTTCAGTGCTGGTTCTCATAGATTTCTGAGCAACTTGTAATTTTCAAGGTTTGTTTTAGATGCAGACGATGACCACGCTGTTGAGCCCAGATGGCAGAAAATTAATGATTTAGAAACTTAACTCAGCGTGTGTAAACGCTTTCTTTTGGCAAGGACAATGCTTTTAGTTTTGGATTTATTTAAGGCTAATTAATCCGTTTTTATCTAATCATATACTTTGATCTACTCACTATACAAAACTTCATTCACGACATGTGGTTGCTGCATAATACAGAGTAGAGTCATCAGTAGATGTTGTTGTAGATTAAAAAAAGGTGCTATAAACATACAAGTTCCTTCACTGCCACTAATATTACTTCCTAAAATATCAGTATTACTATTACGACTAGGCCCCACAAAGAAAATACTACTCAGACTTCTGTGGAATAATTTGTAGAAATATTATAAACATGTTATGTAATAACATTTATTTATTTTAATATATTTTTATTGATGATTAATGTTTGATTTTTATGTAGATGTATCAAATTACAGGAGCAGATTTAGGTTGCAGTGCTCTCACATGTTAAACAGAAACAACACGTGCAAAGAAATTCTGAGGTTTTTATGGGCAGCCTGAGGTTTGTTTATAAGGAAGCAAAACAACAATATGTTGTGTTTCATGTTTCATTTGGCAGTCGGTGTTGCAGTAACTACATCCTGGCACTAGGTGGCGTCAGGTGGACACAGAGCGAGTCAGACAGACGGCGATGTTCCATGTAAATGATGTGATTTGGTTTTTCAATCCTCTCCAATCCCCCACACAGACAGACAGACATGACGGTACTGCCCTCATTCCTCTCCTTCACAGCTTGTATTGTTGTGTTTCATTGTCTGCCTGCCTGCCTTATAATCTTTTTATCCTTTTAACAAGTCAAATATTCTCCTGTGGTATGAGATGATTTCACTGGCTTCTGGTGATGTTTGACATGGCTCAGAAACAAACAAGCATCGACAAGTGTCTTGTTGCTAAGGCGGAATGAGGGCAGAACGAAGCGGATCGCTTCTATGCCGACAAGAAAATGGCACACGATTCAACAGTTTTTGTGTGGAAGCAATAATTGAACCCTATCAGGAGACTTACATTACTGATGTTTGACTTCAGCACTTGTTGGAAGAGGCTGCAACACAGAGCTCCGCGCTGGATTTGAAAAATTGATTGAAAATTTGTGTTTCTGTTCACATTATGGATTTACGTACTCGAATATTTTGACCCACTAAAACTGAAACCTTTCATCATCAGTGGAAATGCCTTCTTTTAATGTTACGAAAATAAATGTGGGGACTCCCTGAAGGACCCCGTTGTGGGGTGGAAATGTGGAAGGTCCCCACAACGGGGTCCCCACAGGTTTGGTCCCCACGAGGCGTCTCCATAACGAGGTCCCCACAGGGTGTCCCCACAACGGGGTACCCACAAGGAGGTCCCCACAACGGGGTCCCCACAGGTTTGGTCCCCGCAAGGCGTCTCCATAACGAGGTCCCCACAGCATGGTTTCCACAAGATGAAAACGTGAGAACAGGAGGACAAAAAATGAGTCTGAGACACAATATTACGCTTAATTTTTCAGACTTACCTAAAATCTATTTTTCTTGTTATGTTCTTGAAATTAAGTTCAAGTTAAGTTTAGATCAGTTGGTTTAACTGGTCACAGCCGGTCAACGAGGCAACAGTTTGTTAGGAAATGTTTCATTTTAAGGGGTCACGAGTCAAAAAGTTTGGGTATGACTGGTTAAGATTACATGTGTTGATTATTTTTCTATCTGACTTTCCAGTTGTGAATCAATGAATTCAAATTTCATCTGCGTTAACTATTTTTAATTTCTTGTGGCGATTCATAAAGTTTCCAGAGAAACACGACTGAAATTTGGAGAAACGTGTCTAAAATGATGCACGCATTATTTAAAATATGGTTTGGAAGTTTAACTGAAAGGATGTTCTTAACTCACAATGCTTTTATTTTACTTTCCTAAAATCCTTTTAATAAACCGTACCAGTTTCCAGTCCTGCTGCAGGCCCTCGTCGCTGTACAGGATGTAGTCAATCCGCCGTCCGTTGCCCTTCAGTGGGATCTTCCTCCCCTTCTGACTGCTGGCGGGACACTGGCTCTTACTGGGAGGAAACACCAGGTACTCCTTCCTCCCCTCCTCGTTCTCCATGACTCTGACAGAGACACATGGGAAGGGATGATTAGACTGAAGTTTAGACGGAGAGATAAGCAAGAGGACAAAGGACATATTCCTGGAGTCCAAACAATTACAAGAATTACAGAAATAATGTGACCATTTAAAGCAAAATTAAGAGAAAGCACACAAATCATGGAGTGTAGTGTAAATCATTGTTTTTCCATGCTGCTCTAAACCTGCTGCTGTATTTCCAGTCAGAAAGTTAAGGAATGCAAATAAAACAATCAAACCGACTGTTTTTAGAATGAATGAAGACATTTTAGTCTTCATCAAAAAGTCTTTCATTAGCTTTAGGCCGAGGTTTGATGGGTGAGGGTTAAGGCTGAGCTAGACCTGTGGCTGGGGTAGGGCAGATGGATGACGTGACATGATTGCCCCCTGGTGGCCGACTGCAGTACAGGTCATAAACCCTGACCCCCTCCATGTTGGTGGATGGCACACTAAAACAATTATACATCCAGTACTACGAGGTACAACCTCTAGAGGTTTTATGAATGTCGTGTTTTTGGTAAAAGCAGTAGTAGTTGACAAAAACAAGTTTTTGTTTGTGTGACTTACTTTTGTAAACTTTCAGGTGAGCTGACCTCGTCGTCATAAAGGCCACTGGGATCCAGTAAAGTACCTGTTGAATGAAAAATGAAATTGCATGAATACACGCCAGTGATGGCAACAGTATCTCTGGTGAGAACTTTGGTGAAGGACCCCCAAAGATAGAAATGCTGGTCTTCGTCAATGGTCAATGGTCGCCATGTTCTTCCTGACATGAGATGAGACGGCGTGATTCAAATCAGGGTCGTGTTTTGAGCAATTTTCAGGACAAATATTCACAACTGACACTCCATATCGGATGTTTCATTCGCAGGTACGACTATAGCCGACGTGTTTCTGCACCCCGTGTATTGATCTGTGCTTTACAATCCTTCCCGTCACTGTGACGACCAGCTTCTCCCTTATAGCTGTTCTAAAAGTACAACATTGTTCTCTGAGCGTATATCTCCACCTCCACCATCCACTGTCATCAACTGGTGAAATATAACAGCCAGAGAGAGAGAGAGAGAGAGAGAGAGAGAGACGGGCACTCAGAGGTCCTTTTGACAATGAGGATGTGAGGCAGTGAGTTGGATAATGTGCTTAAAATACACCACCTGAAGAGGGGCGGCACTCTGAAGTTACTCCAGTCAATTCGCAAGTGTTGGGAGCTCTTATGAAAAAGTAGGTGTCTGACGTGCAGCCGGCACTTTTCGCAAGTCTAGGAGGAGGTTTTTAGATCGCTGTAAAAAAGATGGTGAGGTGTTAGGCAGGCACAGACTGCTGCCGGTCTGCTCTGATACTTGCAGCTCGTTTGGGAAAGCGTACATCCACGAGAGATTCTCCTCTTTCGGGTGGTTAACGTGGCCTCTCTTGTCCTCATAAATCGTAGCTTTACAAACAAGCTGTTGAATATGTGTGGGGAAGAAAATCAACGCTCTTTCGCACCAATCTTGACCGCAACTCCTAAAATACGTGGGAAGGCACGTTTACTGCACATGTTGGGTTTTTTTTTTTGGTTTGTGGTTGACGCGTTTAATCTGCCGTCAAATATGAACTCAATGGCATCACCAAAAGATGATCATGGGCGTGAGATTTTTCCTAGAAACCTTTAATTTTTACTCCCAAGTCACCGCTGTTTAACTATGAAGTGGTTGTGGGTTACCCGGAGTTCCCACATGAGGGTCGTCTGTGGTCAACACTGGAAGATTCTCGGAGCTCTCGGCACATTTCATGAAAGCTATCAACACGCCTGATAATAGCTGTGAATCCTGGCTCTCTCCCTGCCTTTTTTTTTTCTTGTATTCATTTAGGTCTAATCTGCTTTGGATAAGCTTTATGAAACGGGATAATCGATCCTCCTTTTATTTCATCGATTCATTGATCCATTCTTCTCGTCTCGCCTCCCTATGTTTCCCCTTCCTGCCCGATAGCGATCAAACAGGAGACGCAGATCCGTCCCTGTCCAAAATAAATAAGCCCTCCTCTAAACGAGCCCTCTCACTCCGTCCTGCCCACACTGTCCCCGAAATATCCGCTGGCCTAAATAACGCTTCACATCCAGACCAAAAACCCTCCAGTCTTTACGTCACTAATGCCCATGTATCAGCACGCTGTACTGGGTGTATTTTAATTCACACAGTGGGTGCGCATCCTGATTTAGCCGGACAGAGCCAGATTATAGTCTCCTCTGCTCTGCGTGCACTATATGGATCGCCATATTTTATCATACGAGCGTAGAGCACCTGCATTTCATGAAGTCGTGTTCAGCTGCATTAGATGTTTATGAGCATACGGTATATCTGACTGTAGATGAACATGTGACTCTGCTGTGTGTGTGTGTGTGTGTGTGTGTTGTTACCCAGAGCCCATGGTTTGTCCTCCCCTGGCCCCAGGCGACATGGGTCCTTGTATTGAGTAAAAAGTGCATGCTGCTGCTCCAGCTTGTCCTCTGGAAACACACAAGAGCACAAGTACAGAACAGTTTCATACATTATGAAAGACTGATGCAGCTCCTCTGAAGACATTCTTCATTCGTAAAAGTAAATTATTTCTTATTGATGTGGATGATGATTATGATTATTTGACTCCTAAGAGGTAAAGAAAAGCCTATGAAACACATGATTACAAATTAGAAACACACATAAATCTCTTTTTGTATTTATTTCAGTTTGTGTTTCATATTTTTCTATTATTTTGTTAAATAACTCTTTCTACATATTTGATTCTGATTGGCTGGAAGGTGTTGATGAACTTTTTTAATATGTTTTTATACTTTATGATGAGCGGTGACAAAACCTGTGGTGGAATAAAACAGAGTTTACAAAAATAAAAATGACAGGAGCTAAATCTGATCTTCTTCAGCAGATATCTTACTGACTACAAGAGTGTTCGTGAACCTCCACGATGTACAGAAAGCTTTAACATTAGTTGTCTGGGACTAGAAATCGTCTCTGTTGCATGTTGTTACGAAGCCGTCGACTGCCGTGACTTTTCCAGGCATTAGTCAGACCTCGTATATCTCCATGGAAACTGAGGTCCAAACAGAAACGAAATATGAATATCTTTTGATTATATATTTTTATTTAAGATGGTAATTGTTGTGTAATCGAGGGTGAACTAACTCATTATTGACACTTCTGTGATGCAGTCAGGTAATATTGCAAATTAAAAGCCCTCTAGAGATGCGAGACATTTGCAGAAACTTACAATTTAGTTCTTATTCATGTACCTAGTGGTACAATTCTGGATATCAAACCAGTCTGACTGTCAGAATAAAGCCCCTTTAACACCCCCTCTTGACGATAATAACTTATTCATTTGATAATATCTTTTTGTATCATTCAATTATGACACAAACATATAAAGGAAATACATATAATCATTAAGAACTGGGGATTTTATGCTTTTATTTTGTCAGACAATGGGGAAGCTGGGATTGTAGTTTTTTGCTAAATAAACATCAAACATGTTTATAGAAGGAACAAATAAAGGTGGTGACTTATTGTTTAGTAACTGTGATGTCACTGAAATGTAAATTAATTGCACAAATTTGTGGGAAAAGCAATTATGTGTTGTTGATGAGTCATGTGTTTCTGCATTGTGCAGCAGTTCCCCATCAGGCTTTTACATTAATGGTAAATATATCAATATTTTATTAGCTTTAGTCGTCTAAACCTCGGCACCATGCAACCAGAGCAATAAGAGGTCTTACATACATCTATAAATTATACATTAAGGACCAGGATTCAGAGTGGAAGAGAGATGAAACCTCCGACGTGCTATAAAATAAAGATGCATAGTTGAATATGTTGATTTAGCCTCGACCGCCGCGTACCTGAAGAGCAGTTATCAAAGTTGAGGTCTCCCAGGATGACATCAAAGGCCACCAGGTCTTCCAGCACCTTCTCTCCTTCAGGCGGCTGGGATGAGGATTGGCGAAACTCGGCGCCCCACTGGAGCAACCAGTCCAGCTGCTCGCAACGTACGGACGCATCAGCTGGGCGGAGGAGGAAGCAAATAAAAAGGCACCCAAGCATGTATGAATGAAACTGAGCGAGTAAGAGAGGGGCACAGCATACAGTAAGACACCTCAGATTATGTATCTTTATTAGTGTTTCCTGTTTTATTTTGTAAATCTCCCCTCCCCTCGTGCCTCTTCCTTCCGGTCCCCACCACTTGTGATTGTCCGATTGTTCCTCAAACGTCCACTTGAGGCTGGCTCCAGAAGTGAGTCAGTCTCCATAAGTCCCCATGTTAAAATGTCCAACTTCACAGCAGAAATAAACATGTTTACAGCCTGGTACAAAAAACAGTTTTGGTCTCTATAGCTAATTTCCCCGTTCATGACAACTGTACTGAGGGTGATTTTTTATACAACTCACCTGTTCAAAGCCAGAATATTACCGTAATAAATATGGTATAACTTTTTCTAATGTTACAGTAATACAACATTAGTACTGTTGATTTCACGTATAAGGTTGCCGTTTTGTTCCATGATTTAAAATGTCTCAAAAACTGCCGAACCATGACAGTAAAAGACCGTAAAATACTTATTTTATTATATAATACTTATATTTTACTGTATAATTAACACTACTTTATTCTGTATAAATTCCCTTAATATGCCGTATAAATAAAGGTTTTAAAATATCTATTTTACTGTACATAGGAAAACATATTTCCGTAAAATATTTCATGGCATATTTAACGGTCTTTCACTGTCATGGTTTGCCAGTTTTCACCTCAAAATCTTCATTTTTTACAGTGTAATGTGATGTAAATCTAGCCAAAATGTATGTGATTTGGATTTGGACACAATATTTCAGGATGTGACATGATAATAATACAGTTTGATGATATTCAGGACGTGGCGTTTACACGGTGAACTGTATCCAGGTTTATGATCGTCTGCCTGCAGGTGATGATGTTTACATGCCACAGTATCCTGGTTTCTCTTGGAGCACTACAGCTGTCCATATTTACCACGGCGGTGTTACACACTGAAACTGATATTTTAGTGATTTAACGACGCTGGTTTCCATTTTGAAAAGTATTCTTAAGGCGCTCATTACGTTGCTAATATTAGTGACATAATATTTTGGTGCTGTTTTGCTTTGGCGGCGTCGGAGAGAGGAGGGAGGAGGTGAGGAGAGGGAGGCGGCGGGGCGAGAGCGAACGTTTGAGAGAGAAATAACAGCTGAATAGTGGAGAGTGTGAGAAACAAAGAGGTGTCAAGATATCGGTGGGTGAGTAGGTGGCTTTGGCTTTTGATTACTCTCAGCTCTCCAAGCCTAAGTACATGTGAAATGTAATGTTGTGTGTGTGTGTGTGTGTGTGTGTTACTGGATCACTTAGAGATAGATGAAGCTGGGTGATGTGTGGGCGTGTTTGCTGTACATTTGCATGTGTGTGTGTTAGTTTCAGTTTGGCTTCCCGTATGTGAAAACTTCATGTGTGAGGAAAAAACTTGGATGATGAATAAAAAATACTCGTTTATATATCAGTAACTCAACAAACATCCTGTTCTAGTATGATTCGTTACTCAGTCCAACCTCGTACTATTCCAGATGAGTAATGCTGCCTTCTTTTGTCCAGGCTTTGGAAGATACCTGCGTCTCCGCTGCTCAGCACAATACAACTTTGTTAATTCACATGTTTGGGAATTTTATGAATTTCCGAGGTAAATGCCAAGTGGGGAATTTTGTCTTTAGGTCAACTGAATTGTGATGTTTCACTTCAGCATGATAAACAAATGTTTCAATTTAAGACGCTTTTATCCAAAGTGCAGTGCGACAAGTTCGGCGAGCGACAGTCGTAGAGGTGGATAGATGTATCATGTCCAGTTGTTGGTAGTGTTGTAGAGGAGGTCCTCTCTGAAGAGCTGGAGGTCTTCAGGAGGTTTGTGAAGGTAGAGAGGGACGCCCCTGATCTGGTAGGAACTGGTAGGACGTTCCACCAACGGGGAACAACAGACGGGAAAAGGTTGGATCGCCCTGAGCGTTCATTGGAGGAGGTAACATTTGTCTGTATGAGGACGTTCAAGTAAGTATATTAATATCACCTCATGACACGTTAATGACTAAGTTTTCTTGAATTCAACTGTTATCTGGAAAAACACACTACGCTTCTTTTGTGTAAAGTTGGATATATTTCGTTTTTTGTCGTGGACATCAACCACAACGTCACTGAAACAAAAATGTATAAATCTCACATTATTTAGATTTTTTAACTCACTGTTTTGTGTCTGGAGTCATTTCACTTATTCATATTCGGCTTACATTTGTTAGTTTGTTGTCTTATTGGCATCGTTTGAATTTAAACTGTTGTTTTCGCGTCGACTCGTGGAAGACCAGCGACCACTTTTATAGAAGCTAACTGGGATCCAAATAAAGAAAAAACTGATTAGAAACAGCATGGCTTCCTTTATTTACACCTCACATTGTTTTTTCATTGGTCCACATCATGTGCATATTGATCAATATTTATATATTTTTATTAAATTAAAGAAACTTTAAGTTCAAACTGCTGCCACAGCTTCAGCGTCAGTGGGACAGATTCTGGTGATCATGAACACTGACATGAAACTTAAACGCTCTTAATCCTGCATAACTTTAAGACTTAATATAATCTGAACAGGTGAGTTGTATAAAAATTCACCCTCAGTGCAGTTGTCATGAACGGGGAAATTAGCTATAGAGACCAAAACTGTTTTTTGTACCAGGCTGTAAACATGTTTATTTCTGCTGTGAAGTTGGACATTTTAACATGGGGACTTATGGAGACTGACTCACTTCTGGAGCCAGCCTCGAGTGGACGTTTGAGGAACTGCAGTTTTTAGCACTTCACAGTCGTGGCTGAACAGAGTCCTGTTTGGCTGGTTTATCTGTGATTTTAAAAGCCTTTATCATAAAAAATGTTTATTTTTGACCTCAAGTCGGTTGCGTGCTGTAATAAATTACACTGGAGCTTCAGCCTGCACCTTTCTGGTCTTTAGAAAATGCTGCAATGTGGCGTTTTCTGCCCCGCTGTGGGGAATAATTACTTTCTGCATAATTATTTAGACACTGAATAAAATGTAATTTCAAAAACTGTAAAAACTGCTGCAGAAACACACATTAAACTGATGCTACTCCCTAACCCTTCACACACCTGAGAGCTGTCATGGCAGGTGTGTATGAGCAGAAACAGCACACAAAGATATGGAAATACCTGAAACGCCACACTGATTATGGTGTAATACAGATCAGAGTAATGATTGGGGGTAATCACTGATAGTCAGTGCTGCATTAAGTTCAGTAAGTCGATCACACTGCGTCATGCATCTTTGCAGGAAAGATTACACAAATACAACTCGTTCCTCTCAGAGAACAAGAAGAAGAAGAATCAGGTCTCTCGTCCTCCCCCCTTCTTTCCTCTCCGTCCTCTCTCTGTCATACCCCAACATCACCTCCCTCCCCCCCAAAGGCTTTATGTTTGATGTATCTTTAGAAACAGCCCTGGCACTGCTATATTTAGACCTGCGAGAAGCGTAGGAGGAGCCCAGAATAGCAGGGCGAAGAGGGGGGGAGACGTGTCTTTGGTAAAAAATGAGGGAGGCATCGACCGGAGGCTTTAAATAGGGCTGTGACGCCTTAAACAGCTTGAGCCAGTCTCCATGGGAACAGCAGGAGGAGGCACGCAGGGGTTTTGATGCGCCCATTTATCTGGAAATCTGGACACACACACGCACACACACACACTGGATGGTTGTAGCTGTCTGGCGAGACACACACTCACACACACACACACACGGATGATGTTCTCAACTCTTAACTCAAAAGTTAACGACAGACTTGTGTATGTGTGTGTGTTCACGTGTGTGTTTGAACATGTAACCGTACCTTCTATGGCGTGGAGGTGCGTGCACGTGAGATATCCCACAACCCTTTGCTCCTGATGGGAGGTGCCCACGTGAACCTGCAGAGGGGGGGGGGACACGACAAACACGACATCAGACATCATTTAACGGACGCAAAACATGTCAGGAAACTTTATTGATCCCTGTGAGTCGTTACAGGCGTAATTTAATAAGAGCAGAGCAGTGAAACGGAGAAAATGAGTGAAAAATATGGAAATATACGAAAGAAAAATTATAATGAAACTCAAATTATGACTTACCAGCTCATAATTAGCACAAACTGATTCTCATAATTATAGGAAAACTTTCATAGGGCCGTCGTTATTATGATATTTCCATGATGTAATAAGTATTTTATCATTTTCATAATTAAAAGATCCATATTGTAAAACGATGAAATCCTTCAGGCAACGAATGAATAGGAACTTTATTGATCCCTCTGTGGGGAAGTTTTCACTCCAGTGTTTACATATGTAAAAATACAACCACACACACACACACACACAGAGGGATCATAGACATGCAAATATGGAGAGCTATGGATGGGAAGCCATGTAGCGGTGCCCTGGAGGCGGTTAGGGGTTCGCTACCTTGCTCAAGGGCACCTCCGCGGTGCCCAGGAGGTGAACTGGCACCTCTCCAGCTACCAGTCCACACCTCCATACTTGAACCACCACCCCAAGCCAAGTCTCTACAAACTGAGCTACTGCTGCCACGTTATTATTATGATAATTATATAATATCATAAAGATATAAATACAATAACAATAACGTCACAATTATGAGATAAAAAATGGAATAACACAACCCATATATCTCATAATTACACTATCTGTAACTCGTAATAATAAGATTGTTACGATTGTAATCATAATAACGGCACGAGATAACGTTCCCGTAATTACAAGATCATTATTTCTTAATTATGAAACAGTTACCTTGTAATTAAGATCAATAATTAGAAGATAATTCTTTCAAAACAATTTAATTTTTTAATTAATGATGAGATCTTGTGTCCAATTTGACTTTCTTTTCTTGTACAAAAATGTCGTTTATTATTAACTGAAGGAGGAAAATGTTGCATTACCCCTCCTGACATTTACAGTTGTGACATTTTACGCCACATTATGAATCGTCCGCCGCGGTCCCCGGAGCTGGGAACATTTTTTATCAGCAGGAAAAATATGTCGGCTATTGATCACCGCAAACAAAAAGTCTTCTACACTAATACAATCTGCAACCACTGCTGGTATTTTTTCTATTGGCTCCATCGAGAAACTGAAAGATGGTCTGTCTGGACTGAAGTTTACACCTTCGGGGAGTACTGCGATCAACAAAACGAAGTGATGAGTGGTAGATGAAAAAATACTGTTTGTTTTGGAGCGCTCATTCTTTGAAACGAGGGAGCGATGTTAAAGCTAAACACGGAGCTGCTGCTGCTGCAGACCAACATGTCCTCGAACACTTTATACATTTTTCAGTACTTCTTCCTCGACCTCAATTTCACCAATCCCAGAGCGGCAGAGTGCGAGCAAAGCTGCAGTTACTTCTGAACGTCGCTCAAGATTTAATCAGACACCTTTAGCATCGGTGTTGAGAAGTCCTTCAGCAACAACACGGAAACAAGAGCGAGGCTGAGGCTGAGGCTGGCAGCTCTGAAGAGCCGGTGGGAGGATGCAGACTGAAGAGGACGAGGAGGAGGAGGAGGGGGAGGAGGAGGAGGAGGAATAAAGGGTTGCAAAGAGAAATGGAGACGGTGATTGTGGGGTGGTTAGTTTAAAGTGGAGAGGCGTCTGGGTGGAGTAGATCTACAACAAGACAGACTGTTAGAGACAGCCAGGACGAGGTAAACTGCTCTTAATATAACTCCATCCTCAAAATCAAGGGGGGATTTCTGTCAGAAATACAGAGTTAAGCATCAATGTTCCACTTAATCTAAGCAACAATCCATATATATATAAATATAAATATATAAAGGCTATCACTAGTTGTAACACAATAGTAACGCAACATGCTGCTTCGCCAGTTAAAGAAAGCTTTTTATATTTTAAAAGCTCGCTGTCTGGGAAGGTTTTTTTCGTTCGGAATAATCCTCAACAAACAAACTAAAATAGGGCTTTCACCTTTCATCAGTTTTTTTATTTTTCTGTGTTTAACAGGAGAACAGCTGGCCTTTTTTTTAATGTGGAGTTGTGCATGTCCTCTCTGCACTGGCATCCGTGTAAAAGAGCCATGGTGACCACTGACAGTATAAAGATAGAACGCAGAGGTTGTAATCGGCAGACCTGAGGCCTGGTTGCTCTAACAAGACATCTGTAATGCCATCCACCTGTCAATCAAAGCGTCCACACTCTTAATCCTGCATAACTTTAAGTCTTAATATAACACTTTAACATGGGGACTTATGGAGACTGACTCACTTCTGGAGCCAGCCTCAAGTGGACGTTTGAGGAACTGCAGTTTTTGACATTTTGGCTTCATTTCTCAGCCATGGAAGTTGCCACTTAATAGTGACCCAGTCGAAGAAATAAATACTGAAAACCTCTCCTGAAACTCAAGACAAGGTCCAGGGAGGAAGACATAACACACCGCTCTGGTTGTTTGACAGGTGCTAACTGTTTGTAACTTTACAACCATTCACAAAATACACTTTTACAATTCTGTTTTTTAAAATAAAGGATTTCTTTGTCAAAGATTTGCCCATCAGTTACAACAAACATTTTACAACCCTGATTCCAAATAAGTTGGGACACTTTATAAAACATAATTTCTCTGGATTCTTTGAATCTTTGAATGATATTCTTGATTGTAGATGGTGAAATCCATAAATTCATTCAAACTGCGTGTTGACAAACGTTCCTCTTAAACTGTTTTTCACAAAGTGGTGAACCTCGTCCCATCCTTGATGTAAACGTCTGAGCATTTCAAGGACGATCATGATACTGTCACTTGTTACCAATGAACCTGTTTACCTGTGAATGCTTCAGACTGGTGTTTTTAGGGCTGCATTTAAAACTGCTTTCACATCCCAACATTTTTGGAACATCAGATCCCGGATGAGTGTATATTTGATCAGTTTGGACATTAAATATCTATTATCTTTGGATATATTCAATTGAATAAAGGTCAGAAAGGGTTTGTGAATCATTGCATCCTGCTTTTAATTATGTTATTGTTTGGAATCAGGGTTGTATTCATCATTTTACATGGCTGAGATCTGAGGTATCGGCGAGTCGAGCACCCACAACTTTCCAACCAGATAAGTTTGGCTCGTTAAATATAAAAATAAAATGTTAAAACTGATGGTCAAACTGGTCAAAAATACAGAAATAAGAAAGTTGTAAATGTATCTAATTACTATGATTCTAAAATTGCTGATTTGTCCTCAAGGTCTCTTATCACTTAAAAACATGCTTATTATGTGACGCTCTCATTCAGACAAATGAATGTGCATAATTTAAGATCAATTCATGCCCGCTATAATGAAGAAAGAAGGAAGCATTTGTCTCTCCGGTGAATTATCCACAGTGTTAAAGCACTGAGGATTTTCATTTAAACAAATGGAAACTGATTGCCAATAATGGGATGGCTATTTTGGCTTGGTATCAGTGCGGAGCTCCTAATAAAAAAAAAAAAAAAAAAATCCTTAAAACCACAATAAAGCATTAGCTTAATTAGCTTGACTTTAGTACCAAACACAAAGCTCACATTGTAGACCAAAGTACAGTAAGTACACCTTACAGCAAGGGCCATACATTTCCCTCCGAAGATTTGAGGCACTGATTCAATTACTCTTAATGGAATGAGTGTTTCGTGAGAATGGGTCGGCTGGAAGAAGAAAAAAATAGTCCAATTTTGTTAAATGCACTATCAGATGGTACATTAACTTTTCTAATAATGTTGCATAAGATGTTAGTCGATGAAAGTTTGTGAGACTGTGTTGGTCTGCTGACACCAGGCCGACACCAGAGATCTTTATTTTCCATATTTCTGTAATAAATTTCCACAGTTAAAGGAATAGTTTGATGTTGTACATTTATTGCTTTCTTTATGAGACTTGGATGGAAATATTGGTGCCACACACACAAACTATTCCACTCATCAACTCTCTGTGATTTACAGAGTTTCCTGATGGACAGTGAAGTAAACTGCTGCCAACTGTAGCTGCTGTTAGCTCAGTCTGTTAGCCAGGTTGCCCGGACTGTGAGCTCAGAGCACCGGGGGGAGTGTTAGTGTTTGTACCACAGGCGTTTTGGACCACCGGGAAGAAGAAGAAGAAGAAGAAGAAGAAGAAGAGGAGGTTTACAGGCCCACTTAGAGAGTGGAGCCAGTGTTGCGCCAGAACCGGAGCTAGGCTCAGCAGCCTCTATGGACATAATGGCAGAGGAGAAGAGAGCGAAGAGTTGACCTCGTTGATGTTTGGCTGTTAGCAAAGTTGTCGACTCGCTAGTTTTTGATCATAAGTAATGTAATCAGAATAAATACTCGAGTACAGATGAACATATTTACAGCTAAATTGTAGAAATACTAACTTCTACGTAATGTCCCTTTAAACACATTCTTTACTATTAAATGACCTTAATTGCTCTCTTATTTCTCATTTTGAGTACATTTCACCACAGGGATCATTAAAGTTTCATCTCATTCTCGTCCTCATTCTTCCCCTTTGTGTTGCTCCCTCTCTCTTTCTTTACCTCTGTTCTTCTCTCTATCTGCATTAATATTTCAGAGGCTTATCTATGCTTCAATAGGTGTGTGTGTGTGTGTGTGTGTGTACACGCTGAAACTGACAAGAGGCCTGAGGGGATTCATACAGTATGTGTGTAACTGTGTGTACGCACTCATGCATACAAGAAAGAGTGGACTTTGAATGTGTTGATATTGTCTGTTGAGGAGATAAAGTTCACATGATGCCAATGCTAATTGGAGTTCTGTGTAGTGACGAAGAAAAGCCTTGACTGGAAGCAATTTATGCTGAAATGAATTGAAAGTGCTCTCTCCCTTCTGTGCGAGTAAAAAGTAATATGAAATTAAATTAACTGCGTTTCTTTAAAAATAAAACAGAAAATGAGTCAGAACGCGGGATACGAGATGCAAGAACTTCCTCTCATTACGGGGCGTTGAGACAGAACTGAAGTGCGCTGTGAGAGACGATTTCACACTGGAAGCCGACCAAACCAAGCTGAGTTATAAAAGCCTAATTATGAAACATCCAAGGCTGCTGTAACTAATCACCTTAACTTTACCGACAGACGAGGAGCGAGGCGAGATTTCACCTTGCATTACTCGCATGAGTTTGATCGCTTCAGTTGAAAAAAACAAAAAACGAGCAGCCACACTGTCGTGAAAGCAGCAGGATGACAGATGAGTTAACTGGTTTTGTTTTTCAGTCAGACATTGTTATATTTCAGTCTTTTCTTTGCAAGTTTGACAGCAGTGGTATCTTTAGGGAATGTAGCGTAGTTAAAGGGCGTTTTGTTGCTGTAAGTCCTATAGAGTGCTAAAGATTTACTGAGGTTCCTGCCTGTAGCTGACTGGCCTTGACTTTACTGTGTCAGACAAGTTGTTACTCAACTTGAAGAATGTTCAAGTCGAATAAATATTTCAGTTCTTCCTCAAGGCCGAATCGATTTCACCTATAGTACAGTTCCTATTCGTTACATTCTGTATATCACAGAGTCACACAGTCCAGTCTTGAGTTGGTTGAGACAAGTCCAAGTCTCGAGACACTCGAGACAACCACAAGTCACTTGAGACCAGTTTAATTCAAGACTTGAGTCAGTTGAGACAACCTCAAGCCAAGTTGAGGGTCAATAAGTTACAGTCATGGGTCAGTCAACATACGTCCAAGTCTTTAATCAATCAAGACAGGTTCAAGTCAAATGTTGAGTCAGTTTAGACAAGTTGCAAGTCATCCAAGACAAGTTTAAGTCTCAAGTCAGTTGTGACCAGCACTATTCAAGACTTGAGTCAGTTGAGACAAGCTCATGCCAAGTTACAAAGTCAGCTGAAACAAGTCCAAGTCTCAAGGCAAGTTTAAATCAAGTCCTGGGTCAGTCAACACAAGAGCATTATGCTACAGTTTCCCAGTCTTTTGGGTCAAGTTCAAGTCTTTAAGTCAGATCATGAGTCAGCTGACACAAGTTTCAGTAAAGCCCAGTCAGTTGAGATTGGTTCAATTCAAGTTACAAGTTAGATGAAACAAACTCAAGTCTCAAGTCAATCGAGACAAGTTCAGTTCAGGATTTGAGTCAGTTAAGACAAGCTCATGTCAAGCTGAGGATCACTAAGTTTAAAGTTTAAGTCTTGGGTCAGTCAAAACAAATTCAAATGTTGACTTTAGATAAAGTCAGTGAAGACAAGTCCATGTCATGTCCCGTGTAAAAAAAAAAATGTCCATAACAAGAACAAGAAAGTTCAACTGGAGTCTCAAGTCAATCAAAATAAGTCAAATAGAAACCTCGAGCCAATCGAGCGAAGTCCTAAATCGTTGAAGACAAGTTCGTCTTAAGTCTTAAGTCAAGTCTTTCAGGTGTATTATTTTTATCACTTACCGACTCAAGTCGAGTCTCAAGTCTGTAGCTCTGGTATATCATGTAGTTAGCATTGGACCACAAAGAAACTGTATGAACAAAAACTAATTATGAACCATGGATTCTTGGTCTTTATTAACAAAAAGACAAAAGCTTTTCAAACATAAACAGAAGAGAAGAATAGATGGTTTGACAGAGGCGAGCCCTTTGTTGTGCACTGTTACCCTGATCAGCGTTTGATTAAGTGTTGCATTGAGAAACAGATTGAAATCCCTTTGGCCCTGAATAGGAAAGCAATTTGCGTCAATAAATTGAGTTGACCTCGGTAGGGACTCGAGGTCCTTTTGGTCATTAAAGGCCAGCGGTGATTTTGGGAATTCGCCCATTGATTTCCATTCTTTCCAATCTAGATTTGAGTGTGTCCCTGTTTGAAGCCTAATCCCTGGAAATGCATTCAAACAGTGCATTTACACACGGACAAACACACACACGCACACGACTCTTCAACCGTGCACTTAGTAGTTTGAAATAATTATAAGAGGGGATAAATGTTGAGACTGAAAAGCTTTAATTACGGAGCCAGAGATGGCTCTCTCTTTAGGGAGACATTTTTTAATTAATATCCTATCTCTGCCTCACTCTCCCTTTCTCCCTCTCTCTCTCTTTCTAGTGCGTCACTTCTCCACAAGAGACAATTCAGATTTATGTTGCTGACCTGCTGTTGCTCTCCAGGTAAATACATCCATGGGGAAATTATGAGAATGTGTGTGTGTCTGCCCCGAGTTACATTTGCTAGAGACTGAATTCATTGTTCGTTGCTTGTTCGTTGTAATAATGAACATAAATCATGTGCAAGACACTTGAACCCAAAGTGACCCAAATTGAAATAAAATGACTGTCATCATAAAACACATCATAAAAACCTGTCAACGTGTTACATTTACAGTGAGAAATTAGGACATTCTCTGACCGAAATATGCAAAACCGTGACTAATGTTTGACAGTGCATTTAAATGTCCCTTTCTACATATCTGTCCATGGTGCTTACATCTGATCAGGAAAGTTAAAGTTAAGCTTTAATTAGGTAACTAAAATACATGGTTAAAGGGACAGTTTGGGTTTTTTTCAAGTGGGGTTGTATGAGGTACTTCAGTCACAGAGCTCCCAGTTTGGCCTCTTAGCCCACTTGAAGTCCCGGGATGGAAGATGGAAGTAGAGCAAAGCACTGCTGTCGACGGGGTCAGCAGAAAAACAAGTTTCAGACATATAAAATCCACATCCGTTTAAGTGTACACTATAGTCAATCCATTTCACATATGGTACAGTGATACAGTACATCATAGAGTCACACAGTCCAGGCTTGGGTCAGTTGAAACAAGTTAAGTCTCAAGACAGTCGAGGCAACCTTAAGTCAAATCATGAATCAGATAAGACAAGTTTAAGTTAAGCCTCAAGTTAACTGAGACCAGTTCAGTTCAATACTTGAGTCAGTTGAGCTAAGTTGAGGGTCAATAAGTTAATTTCAAGTCTTGGGTCAGTCAACACACGTCCAAGTCTGTCAAAACAAGTCAAAATGATTGAGACGAGTTGTGAGTCAACTGAGAAACTTAAAGTTAAGTAAATTTAAGTTAAGACTGAAGTCAGTTGAGTTCAATTGAGACAACTTTAAGTCAAATCCAGGGTTAAACCTCCTTACCTTGCCATCAGACAGTCCTTTCCGTTGGTGCTACACTGCCTGAACCGTAGAATTGACGTATTCTTACGCCTAAGCTCAACTGTGCCGTGCACTGCGTATTACGTCGCAGATCTGACGGCAAAGGTAAAGCTGTGAGACGACCATCGGACGATGATTTCTGATTTCTGTCTTCGTGCTTCAAGTTTGAACTGCATTGATATGAAATTAAGCAAAGTTAATCAAACGTGCCAGAGTTCAAATGGACGTTTAGCAACTTAATAAGCAAGAATGATGACAAAGAAACCTTTCTACTAATCCTTATTAAAAGATATCTGCATATGAATGCAGATAATTTAGTCAGTGAGTTCCCAGATTGCATTCTGGCCAATGCATTTGGCTTCTTTGGCTCTCCACATGGATTGTTTTAACCAAAGCCCGCTCAAATTGACTGGTCAGTGCTACTTGGACTACAAACCGAAGCCTGTGTGCAGGTTCAAGACTAAAACTGCATACGCGTGGTTCTGCTCTATATATCTCAGCCCTTGTGAAGCCCTTGAGCTTGGATCACTTCCACAGTAAGCTATACATGGATGTAGTCTGCATTTAATCAGCTGTTTGGTGAATTTATAGCTATAGCGGTTGAACAGACAGAGAAAGGCTGACTGACCACAAGCACCACAGTAATGAATGCTTAGCACCGAACAGCGCAGAAAAAGGAAGACTTTTAAGGATAATCACTTTAACAATGACTCCTGACTGAGCATCCTTGTTTGTGTTTGATATGAAAGAACACTGTGTCTGGTAGCTGCAAATACAAATGCAGCATGAACATCAGGTACATCAAATGAACTGCTTCCTAATGAGATGCATCCCAGCTGGCAGCGAAGCGAGCCGGCGTGTCGAGCAGTAATGAGCGAGAATGACCAAAGGTTCTCAGAGGGGAAGCGAGGGTTCACATCTAGATGCTGCCTTGGAAGGCGGCCAAGACGTCTGGAGGATGGAGGGAGGGAGGGAAGGACGGAGGGAGGGAGGGAAGGGTGGGCATGAAAGCCTGCAGCTGGCTGGGAAACGTGGTTATAAAGAAGGGCTAACGATGAACGATGTTCCATTGACGAGAACAACAATGCACACGTCAGAACAGAGCATACAGTTATCAGAAATAAAAGATCCTTCAACGCTGAGAGCATGGCACACAAAATGGCTTTTAAAATGTCCATTTGAACTCTGTTTGATTAACCTGCTCTTGTGTTTGATATCAATGCTGTTCAAACTCACGAAATCACTGACGCATGAAGACATGCTTCATGCTGCCCATCAAGCTTGGGCAGTAAACTGAATTCATGGACAGCCGTTCTCCAGATCCAGCAACCACAACCAGCAATATCTATCCATCCATCCATTATATGTAAATATTTATCCTCATCAGAGCCTGAAGCCTATCCCAGCTTGACTCAGGGCGAGAGGCAGTGTACACCCTGGACAAGTCGCCATCATTCATCACAGGACACATAGAGACAAGCAACCATTCACACTCACCTTCACACCTACGGGCAATTTAGAGTCACCAATTAACCTGTTAGGTGCATGTCTTTGGACTGTGGGAGGAAGCCGGAGTACCCAGAGAATACGCAACTCTACAAAGACAGACCAAGAAAGACCCAGCCAAGGTTTGAACCTTCTTGAAGTGAGGTGACAGTGCTAACCACTGCATCGTGCCGCCCCCCACAATATCTATCTCAAGTATAATTAAAGGGAATATCTAAACCAACTCCTGAGGGTCTGGAGCTGCCCCCCCTCCCAACCTTCCACCATTTAACCAGGTGAATAAAAAAAGGAAACTCCAGGATGACACCCTTGTATCCCATAACAAGATCATTGGATCGGTTCTGCACTTTGGGTCGTGGGGATCCCACCTCTCCTGTCATGCTTTGGGGCGTCCCTCTGGCCTTAGGTCCACCAATGACCCACATCTTTGCCAACATGACGGCAGCCAGTGCTACATATTTTGAGCTATGGTACATGGACTGTACTTACATAGCGCCTTCCTGGTCTTCCGACCACTCGGAGTGCTTTTACACTACATATCTCATTCACACACATTCATACGCTGATGGCATTGGCTGCCATGCAAGGTGCCAACTTCTCATCAGTTTTAGGACCTAACCATTCATATGCATTCACACACCGATGGTGCAGCCTTTGGGAGCCATTTGGGGTTCAGTATCTTGACATGCAGACTGGAGGAGCCGGGGTTTGACCACCGGTCATCTGATTAGTGGACGACCCGCTCTACGTGATGAGCCACAGCCGCTCAACCTGTAAGTGATGTCACCCATGCTCTGTCCATTCTTTTTACTGTCATTGGTAAGAACACACACATGCAACAGCTATGGCAAACACCCTACACCAATGTAAAACAAGACTTTCTACTGAAAATTTGACAAACATTGTGGTTGTGGTGTGAGGTCAGGTGATAGAAAGTCCAGAGGGATGCTGCTCCAGCGAGCAAATCCAGAAAATCAAAGGTGTTATTGGTAAACAGAATGATTTTGACACCTGGACGGCGTTCTTGACCAGTGTGAAGACTGAGCTGAGCTGCAGACATATCCATCGTGCTGCAGTCTATAACAATTTCCCGGCAGTAAGGAGAATCATTTTAACATTGTTTGGCTGTCAGTTGGGAGTATAAGCAGCTCGCATTGAGACATCTACCTGCCAGCTGGCCGACAGCCAGCTTGTCTGGGTGACCTGGACCGACCTCGTATACAAGGAGGCGCTGAAATAAAGATGTTAAGGCCAGCTTGTACGCTGCAGCGACAGTCGGCGGGCAGCGGAGCTAACAGGATGAGACTGGCAGCATGCAAGCTGTGATGGACTGCGCTTTTTATTAGATTTGGTACATGTGAGGGCGACAAACACGCGTACAGGTATACTCGGCGGCGGCAGTGGCGGCGGCAGTGGCGGCGGCATCAGGTCACATAAAAAGCGGATCCTTCCCAGCAGGAACTGGATCAGATCCAGACTCGCATCCTGGCATTCACAGTACGCGGCTGATTAATGAACTCATACACTGTCAACACTCATCACAGGGGCATACACACACATGCAGGTACACACACACGCGAACAAACAATAGGACATACACACACACAAACCACTGCTTCATTGCTGATTCATTGCACGTTGTCTTTATGAGGCTTACGCGGAGCACTAGTGCTTCTTCTCTCCAGGGGGGAACTCTTTGTGTTTTCCATGATACAGAATAAAAATAAAAAGGACTGCAGTTCAAAGGAGGCATGAATTAAACTCAAACAGGAGTACACTATAGAAATCTGATCCCACATTAGTACACTGGTAGCATCCTGCTTCCTGTGATTGTGTGAAAGTACCTCTACTATGCATTAAGACTACATGTCTTGCCACATGTACACGGGCTCAGTCTTCCTGCTCAGAGTGCCTAATGGACTCCATCAGACGTTACTTCTGACTGGAACATGACAGGAAGCCTGTCAGTTACTCTCTTAAGTCTCCATAAATAATAACTTTGGCAGTCAACACCGGAGCAACACGTTCTAACAACAGCAGAAACGTCCCACCACTCTACAGACCGTCAACATCACATTGTCTTCTGACACCGCTGGAGTGGAGTGCTTCCTGTTTGATCCAGTCTATGAGTGATTGTGAGGGCTGCTACAATCATCTATGAGCCGGGCCTCACTGATTACTGTACAAAAGCAACAACTTTAGAACTTTATTCAGTGATTCAGCCAAACCCGGCTAGAAAACCACCTCGGTAGGCTGCTGTATTCCCTGATAGACTGACCACCGCTGGTTTCAGAGGTTGTGTTCGGTCCTGGGTCACCGATCATGTTCACTGAAAAAGTATATGCTGACTTTAGCTCATAGCGCTAGCTGCAATGCTTAGCGGTGGGGGTGTGATGCACGGTGTATTGGCTATTACAAACTCCAATCAATAACCGTGACAAAAGTCCTTATCTGACATGAAAAAATAAGGAAGCAAACACTCAAAAGGTTCTCAAATATATATTTTTAGCTACACTTGGGATGGCAATGTTGGAATACTTCAACAACTATGAGATGGATTGCCATTAAATTTGGTACAAATATTCATGGTTCCCAGAGGATGAATCCAGCTGGCTTTGTTAATCCCTTGACTTCTCATCCACAGCCTCAGCTTAACTATTTCATGTTAGTTTGCATATGTTAGCATGCCAATCCACTAAACTCAGATCATTACAATAGAAAATATTGTATTTGCTAAACATCATGTCGTTTGCATTGTCACTGTGAACATGTTCCTACGTGTTCCTGCTGCTTTATAGTTAGAAATGTTTTCAGATATAATTGTTAACAAAGTTTGAAGGCCTCACCTTGGTCTCTGGGAGACTCTGATGGCCATTTTCATTATTTGTGGACATTTTATCAACTGAATTGATCATTTAAATTAACTCAGAAATTCATCAGAAATGAATAAGATCATTAGTTATGGCTCCAAACAGAACATTGGGATATTTACTTGCCCAATCACATATTACTGTGTTTATATAAAACACACATGTGGCACTGAGCTCTCAACAAACATACAATGCTGAAGTCCGTGAACACAGATGACGACAATGTCATTTATTTTTTGCTCTTTCCGCACAGCAGCGGGAGATGTGGAGAGGTTGTGAGTGTTCTGTAATTACTGCGGTGCATGCTCTCACCACAATGACAGACATAATGTGTGAATGGACGTGGGTGTAAGTGTATTTACAAAGTACTGTCTGTAATCTACAGATGCTCCGTCGCTTCAAAGTTGTGGCATCAGTGCAGCAAACATGCACCGAGTAGCATTATTTACACTAACGGGTTATAAAACTAAGAATGCTAGTGTGACTACTGGTGAGAAATGTTTGGTGATATGATGCCTTTGCTACACTATGGAAATCTACGGTAATTAATACAGACAGCTGGCAGGTCAAGTCTGACTCTCCAGCCCTTTTTCACACTCTCTTTCACACTCACACACTCTCTTTTTCACAAATTTATAATAAGATGATTTAGTATAAATAGACTTAACGGGCAGATTCAATTACTGCCTTGCCAAAGTTCCAGATAGAGGCGTCAGAGATGACAGGATGAGCTTTCGGGGCTTGAAACGACACCATGCAGCGATCAGAGCATAAGATACTCTCCTACTGCAGGAAAAGTGTAAAGAAATCAAACTGGGCCCCACAATGACATTTAGTTTTAATTCAGCAGCTCAGTTTGAGATGAAATTATGAGATTTCCCCCCCTACATCTGCAAAAATATGAATAGAAAGACTTTGTGATTTCAAAAAAAGAAACAGGAAAACAGTAAGACGTCAAAGTTGTCTCATTCTTCTGACTGAAAATCATGCAGTGCCTCACTGTCTAAATATGGACAGATACATAATAGTTCATAATGTTCGTGATGAAACTGGTTTCTATGCTCGATGACGACAACCCAGAAAGTAATTTGTGAAACAATGGCAAAATGACAAAAAGGTTGTCTTTCTCAAAACTTTATAATTAACTTGGTGGAGCACATTTTTTTCATGAAGGTAGATTTTGTCGTTTGAAAATGTTGCAGAGCTTCAGGGCTCTGTCTTTAATTGCTTTCGAGATTGGTGTGGCGCTCATTCTTTAAAGGAATAGTTGGGCTAGTTTGCTTTCTTGCAGACAGTTCGTCAAGAAGATTGATACAACTATCATGCAAAAAAAAGGGTAAACACAACAGTTCCTCGACTATTTCTTTGTTGAGTTTTATAGATTTTGTGCATCAGTACAGGAAAAACAAGAGAATAAATAAAGTTTCTGACCTTGGCAAACAGAGCTCCCTTGGCTGCCAGTGCGTCCTCCCCTCTCCCGTTGGGGTAACACTCGTACCGTGCGTCCAGGATTGGGTATCGGCTGGCCAGCATCAGCCCACTGTTCAGGAATTTGAACCTTGAGCAGCATCCTTTCCAGCCGTACCGCCCGACGTCACTCAGCACGTAGGGGAAGTAGCGATGCAACTGCCGCCGCAGTCTAGTCGTCGATCCATGGTCGAACACTTCCTGTAGCGCCAGGAAATCCAAATTGGCAGGGAAAAAGGCAGAGATCTCGTGGTCGAACGTCTCATCTCCATGGCGGCGTTTACGTCCAGGGCGCTTAAAGATCGACGTGCGAGGGACGTGGGACAAGGTATTGTTGGAGGATATCCCAACGCCCCCATCGCTTCCATGGTAACGAGCGAGGGATTCCCTGGAGGCAGTCATGCTGCCTGTGTCGCCCCCTGCTTGCTCCCCGGGCCGATGGTTCCCTGTTTCGGCCTCGTCCTCCTGGGGGTCCGGTTCTGGGGCGCTGATGCTGATTTGAACCCCTGAGGTGTGAAGTGGGCAGTCTGGGGATGGTTTTGGCTGGGTCCCGTCTCCGTGCATGGGACAGTCATGATGGCCTTGGCCATTCTGAGCCCCCGTGGAATGCATGGGGCAGTCCGAAGCCTCCCCTGAGGTGTGAACGGGACAGTCTGAGCTGCCGTTAGTCCCTGCAGAGTGGAGGGGGCAGTCTGCTGTAGTGTCTGAGTGAAGGGGGCATTCAGAAGAGCCCTGGTCTCCTGCAGGGGGATGAACGGGGCAGTCGATAGCACCTGAGGGGTGTATCGGGCACTCGGTGAGGGGTTCGGTTTCGGCATCGGCTGGGCCGTTGGTGGTGTGTGTTTGGTCTGGACGCTGGTCCAGAGAGGAGGTACGTCGAAAACCTGTAGCAAGGCTGCTGAAGGACGCCGCACTGATGAATGGAACAGACAGAAAGATATTTACAATAATGTAGAAGAATATAACCTTTTACTACGGACACAAGCAGAAGGAGCCCAGGAGCAGACTCTCCTCACCTGATGGAAGTGTTGGTAGGTGAGTCGATGTAGATTTTAATCTGAGGCCGACTGGCACCATTGCGGATCCTCTTCCCCACCTCCCGGGCTCTCCTGTGGGTGTCTGACAGGTTGTTGAACCTGGCCAGGGAGTCAGGCAGCAGGCATACATTGGCACTGGCGAAACAGAAGCTTCTGCCTTGTGGTCTCCATTCCCCAGTCCCGGCACCTCCTGGTCCAGCCTGGCCCTGCTCGGCCTGGTTCTTGTCTGGTCTGCAAAAGGTAAAACGAAATACAAAAGGTCAAAACAGAAGCTCTGGTGCACCTAAATACCACTCAAAATATATTAAAAGAATAGTCTGACATTTTGGAAAACACTGACTTCGTGTTGAGGGTTAGATTATAGGAATTTAAAAGAAGTCAAAGAAATCAGATCATGGAGTTTTAGAACTTTCTGTAATATGTTCTAGTCTGACGTTGACGAGTATGCATGTATAAATAATACCCAATATTGGTAAAAACGTGGCAGCAACAAGTGTCTTTTTATATTAAAAGGAAAAAATCAAACTTAATTTAAGCCTCACCAAACACTGAACATGCGACAGAGAAACGTCGATCTGAATTCCTGTTCATGGGAGTTAACCCTTTCAGAAACATTCAAGAAGGGATCACTCAGATCCAGATACTCTGTGACATACTCTTGGCATTAGATAACATGATGAGGTGTAATGTACAATATTAAAAGCACTTTGCAAGTGGTCTTTAGCGGTTCAGGCACTGCGGTAAATAACTATCATCAGCGTACAAATGCACGTTTGAGCATAAAAACAACTATTTGTAATTTTTGAACGATCTCCTGGTCGGGCAACCGCCTTCCTTGGTTCCCTCTGGTTATCAACAAACTGTTCAACCTGTTCTAGGTTTCTGGCTTGCACTTTGGGTCTGCTAAATATTCAACATAACATTAGTAGCCTGTCTTATTAGTTCAAAGTCTGATAATTCAGCTCCTGCAGTTACTGAAATTAGTCGTGAAGCTCCATCCGGCTCCCCACATACTGTGCAGACATATTCTGGTTGTGAAATGTAGCAGAAATCACTTGGTTTAATTGAATAATCATGTTTAAAACAAAAATAATATGGGCTATTTGAGAAGCTTTATGCATATCTAGAGAGTATACAGATATAATATTTACTTTTCAGTTTTCTGTTTCTGTTTTCTACCCAAATCTGACTCCTGCACTCAGTACATTATTGATCCTTCATCGTGTATTATGAAAACAGGTGGTGCCAATGAAATTCAATAAGCCATCACTACATTAATGTTAGGGCAGCAGTGGTAACAAACACAGATAACTTTCAAATAGGAGTTAAGATACGCCAGCATTTTGTTTAGTTTGGAAATGACATCATTTGAAGTTGGTGATCAGTCGTCAACACCTGGTTGATAAACCTTTCACTTGGTCGTCTTCGGCTTCTGGTTTTCACACTAGCTGTTCTGCAAACAGCCTGTATCATTGCCAATTTTCTCCTAAATTATGCATCAAACAGAGTTCCTGAATAACTTGAAGTGGGGAAATAGGCCGTGCAGTTGCAGAGTCATGCTTCATTTTGTATCTACGGTGCCAGTTGTACACAAGGTTTGGAGGCAGAAAATGTCATTATCGACTGTAAATAGTTTGCTCATTGGTCTGGCTTCCAGCTGCCGGGCTTCACCAGTTCTCAGTGGGTGTTTTGGTTATCCAAACACCCACACAAGTGGCTCCCAACCGTAACCACAAACTTTGAAATACTGTGTTTGGCTCTGTTTGCTGTGGAAGAGCAGCACCCGCTTTCCCCAGTAACTCAGCAGATGTCCTGATGGCACACTGTGTAATGTGCTAGAAGGTTTTTATGGTGATGTTTGGCCACTGACAGCTCTTGGCTAAGGTTAGGAAGGGTAGTAGTAGTCCATAGTTAAAAAAAACAGGAAGGCGAAGCACAAATCTAATTTATTTAAATATTTAAGTGAACCTACAGTCTTTCCTCAATCTTATTCAACGTGCTTTTGATGCCTAAATCTAATTTCATGCAGGATGTATTATATTTAAACATTTGAGAGGTATTAGATGTTGAAAGGGAGGATAAATAGGTAACACAATAATGCAGTCGAAGTCATAGGGTTTAATGGAAGCACCACAGGCTTGAGATAGAGGTTGACTTGAAGTAACAAAGAAAACAAGATGCACCTCTTCACCAAGCTCCACACTAACCTGCGGTAGGTGTACAGGTATGGCTGGCGGACGGCCTGCAGGGGAGCCCAGATGATGAAGCCCAGCAGAGCGAAGGGCAGCGAGGCGAGTAGGAGGAGCAGGTAAAGGGGCGCCGAGATCAGGACACACAGGGTGAGGAAGGAGCAGGGGTCCTGGGAGCGTTGGCGTTTCTCCAGCGAGGTGGCCACGCAGGAGGCCAGGAGCCGGTCCAGGAGCCAGTAGCAGGGGAACACCAGGCTCCATGACAAGCCGTCCAGGAAGTGCATACAGGCACTGGAGTACGGGGTGGTGTGGAGGACCATCTCTTTCACCTTCTTTCTTCCTCTCTTTCTTCCTCTCTGTCGCTTTCTCCTCACCTCGCACACTCTGTCCACACCCACATACACTCTTTAAAACAAGCGAACACAAATCTGGTCCAGAGATTACATAAACAGAAATAAATAGAAAAAGAAATCAGACTTCAATGTAGACCCTCCCCCCTCCTTGGAGAGAGGTACACTACATGGTTTGGGTGATTTTTTTTTTTTTTTATCTTCACAGGCGAGCTCGTCTCAGTCTCACTACCCCCCCCTCAGCAAATACACCCTCTACAGGAGGGATGATGGAGCGCCGTCTGGAGGCGGGGGGTTTCCATGATGAGAGCTTTTCCGTTGATGATAGGTCTATGATTGCAAGGAGTCCAACGAGCTCGGGAGGTGGCGCCCATTAAACATCAGCGTTTCCCCTTAGGACCTGAAAAGAAGTGAGTAAATCGATAGAGGGATGGAGGACGGAAATAAGGAAGGGGGCAAGAGAGAGGAAAAGAAAAAGAGGCAGGAGATCAGTGATTGACTCGAGCACGCTGGGAGCAAAATCAACCTGGTACATTCGTGAAAGCATGTTAAATATAAACCCACAGGTGCTCGTATGTCCACAGAGGAACATTACAGCTGTGGTTTGTCTTTTGGATCAGAGAATTTTGTTGTGACATCCAGATTTTCAACTCTGCTACAGCCAATCAAACCTTCATTGAATAAAATCTCACAGAGAAATTCAATCTATTACGCTGGATCTTGAAAAAACAAGTATTAATATTCAATGGCATTTAGTTAACTGAGATAAATGTGTGACTAACAACGCAATAAATAAATAAAAAAAACCTGCATAAAACATTCATGCTACTCAACACGCATAAAAACAACTAAATATGTTCATGTTTCTGAATAAAAAAGGACAGGAAGAAGTAACGTTACCAAAAGAGCTCTCAGTTCTTTAAGACTGTTTTGACTTCACTGGAAAGAAGAAAGTAAAAACAAGCTAATTTCAAATACCCACAGATCAGCTAACTTACATTCCAACGTATTTCTTTACAATTTATTTTAAAACCTTTTAAAAACTTTGTTAAGAACATAAACAGCCCTCTTTATTATTCAGTGAAATAATTGCACTGCGCAAGCATTTCTGGTAAAAACTAGCTAGTAGCAGTTCTAGCAAACTAGCTTGTCAACATTCAGGGTATTAAAAAAACAACTGCTGGCTACGTGGGTGGAAGGTTTCTGAATTATTAATTAACAACACAAACTAAGCCGTTAGTTATAGAGCAAATGTTCTGAAACAATATTGTTTTGTAAGCCAATCAGGCGTGAACAAATCCAAAAAACAATTCTTCCTTTCTTTCACATCTGGAGTCAGATAACAGGATAAATTGTACGGAAACTTGCATGAAGTTGATACAAATCTGAACCGCATGTTCATTCTAAACATGACTTATGAGTAATGCAAAGTCTGTTAACCTTTAAGTTTAAAACGTGTCACTCTTGCTCTTGTCTTCAACAAAATCATTCAGAAAGTAATATTTTGTGTCACATCTACATATAATATAATATAATATATAACAGCAGCAGTTATGTCCTTAAAGGTTCAAATGCTTCGTTATGTCAACCAAAAAAACCCAAATCTGCCAACAATCCTAGCAGGCCATAAATAATATATTATAAAAATGAAGCTTCGGGCCGTGATTGGCCCCTGGGCCGGACTTTGGACATCCCTGTTATAGAGTATTTAAAGGACCAGTGTGTAGAATTATTGGCTATCAAGTAGTTGGTGGATTGCAACCCCCTTTGCCTCACCCTCTCCTTACTAGAATGAAGTGGAAAAACTTCGATCGAGATCAACAGGGAATAACGTTTCACAAGCCGAGGTGAACCGCTTACTGTCGTTAGCTCGGTCAACTTGGCAAGAAAACCACCTCGGTAGGCTAGCTCATTGCACTAGCTGCAGTGCAGAGCACACACTGTGTTGGCAATACTGTGTCAAAATCCACAACAACTCCCTCCTGAATACTGAAGTTGACTTGTTTAGCACAAATAATAATAAAAGTTAAAAGTAACAACAGAAATTAGGCTCCTACCACATTTTAATAATTGAGGTTTCGAGGCTTTCTTGATGCTCGGGTAATAAATGGTCACAAAAAGGAATGACAATCAATACAACACTAACCACTGCTGTTTAAAAGATCTCTCATTTCTCGGCTGTAATACCAACAGAAGACAGAGAATCAATTCCACCAGCATGAATAAATAACGAACAGATTAATTCGTTCGTGTCAACAGCAGAGAGAGTGTTGACCTCAGCGTAACCTCAGACACCCTCCAGGGAGTCACCAGAGCCGTAATACAACAACTGAGCTTTTAAGTCAACACGGTGACACTTTTCACCCTCAATGGTCGCCATTTTGGCGTCACTGGCATTGTGAAAATGGCGGCCGAGGAAGCTGCATATGTTAAGTTGTACATATATGGCGCTAATGGTTGCAATTTGAAGAAGAAGAAGAAGAAGGAGTGGTTGCATGTTGCAATCGTTATTTCTGGCTGTACTCGAATTGAGACATGCTGAAATTAGCGCACTACACAAGAAGTACATAGTGTACAACAAAGGTGAGTACTCCAATTACACATTACTGTAAAGATACTGTACTAATGTGACTCATTCAAACCTCAATAAAGTGTGTACAATTAAAAGACAGCTACATTTATTTATAATGATTAGCTGACAACTATTCTTTCACCCTCAGTTTTGACTGAAGGCTGTGCTAAAGCCACACATTGTCCCAATTACAGGGCAAGGACGACACTTTGTCGATCATACGTTAATTTCTTTTTTATCCTTTTCGACAAAACGTCTCCGTGTGAGTCATTTGTCATAACAGTCTACGATCTTCTCCCAAATTTAGACTCCTTTGTCAGACTGGCTCATCCTCTGAATAGCGCGTCTGTCCTTTATCCTAGTAATCTTCGCCTGTCGAGTCAAAACCTTTGTGTACAGTAATGACTCATGATATGACAGAACAGCTGACGCTTAAGTGCGATGACTGACTTTTACGCCTGCTAGTGGTTGACTTTTTTGGCGTGCTGGTTGACCGGTGAAGAGATGACCTGCAGACTCACCATTAGGCCTGGCTAGCATGACTGTTGTGCTTGACTGACAGCACTGTCTGAACAACTTACTGACTAGACGTGTGATCGTCTGGCAGATTAGCAGGTCGACAGACAGGCACTTTTAACTCGGCCTCCTGGCAGTCTGTGACGTACTTCGGACTGAAGTTACTGTATATTTGAGACACTGAATATGACTGTGGTAGTAATGAATAAAACACTGTTTAACCCACTTATCGATGAAACCATTTAGTTTAAACAGAGGTCTGAGTGGGCAGAGAGAAAGTCAGTGAATTAATAAGAGGAAGCAAACAGGAGGCTTACCTCCCTACATGAACTCTAATCCAGACAAATTCACTTACTGCACTGCTGCCTGTCATTTAAGCTGCAATTTTCAACCTTTTCCTCGTCAAAATGGGCTCAAGGTTTTATTTTTTTCCACAGAAAATATGTGGATAATTCAAAAGAAATACATCAAATGATGTTGCTATTCAAAAACCCGTGTTAGCTTAGCATAACAGACAGTAAACAGCTAGCCTGTCCAAAGGAGGAAATTCATAGATGATAAAATAGTTCTGGAAACTTGTGAAGACAACACAGGAAGTACCAAAAACTGCAGTTCCTCAAACGCCCACTTGAGGCTGGCTCCAGAAGAAGTGAGTCAGTCTCCATAAGTCCCCATGTTAAAATGTCTCAACTTCACAGCAGAAATAAACATGTTTACAGCCTGGTACAAAAAACAGTTTTGGTCTCTATAGCTAATTTCCCCGTTCATGACAACTGTACTGAGGGTGAATTTTTATACAACTCACCTGTTCAAATTATATTAAGGCTTAAAGTTATGCAGGATTAAGAGCGTGGACGCTTTGAGTGACAGGTGGGTGTCATCACAGGTGGCTCGATTGAGGAACCAGGCGTCATTCAGCTCTACCCACTCCATGGTGATGACCAGAGCCACCACACTGAGCTTGTGATGTCACGGAGACTACGTCCAGGTTTTATACAGTCTGTGATAAAACTATACATATTGGTGTTGATTTAAAGGTGTCGTTACCTTTGGACTAAGCTAAGCTAAGCTAATCGGCTCCTGACTCATGGCCAGCAGTGTGAGGGTTGTAACTATCACGGTAAGACTGTGTAAAACAGTGTGACAAGAAAAGCAGACTGGCTACATTTCCCATCATCCTTGGATGCCATTGCAAGGCAGACGGCTCACAAAGATGATTGACAAGTGGTGTAGGGTGCAGCTCACCAAATGAGAGCGTAGAGAACCTTAAATTATAGTCCAGGCTTTGTTCATTTTATGCTTCTTTTTATTGTGCTGTTAAATCCCTCAACCTACAACGTTTAAAGGCGTAAAGACTTTTTTCTTTTTGGGATTGCAGACAACAACAGAAAAAAAACACACCCATCAGTCACAGCTGATATATCAGCAAGTGCAAACTGTCACACTTAGCCTTATCTGGGGAAAACGCAGCAGTGCATAATTCATGCCCAAACACACGGGTTTATAGGAAGAGACTGAAATAGACAACGACAGAGATCCAAGAGAATGTAAGCAGACATTTTAGTGGCAAAAAAACCAAAACACAGACATAGTCAACAGACATATACAGGATATCCAAGCAGACTTGAACATATACATATTTACAGTGAGACAGAGATCCTTTGTTGTGCTGCATTACGCCAAGGAGCTGAAGTGTGCTAATTAGAGCGACCGTGTCTGAAATCCTGCTGCCACTGAGGTTTCACCAGAGGAACAACGTCGACTGATGGAGACAAACATTGTGTCTGTATTTCTATCTCATGTTCAGGAAGACTGCGTTCACCGAGGCAGGTTATTCATGAACGTGGATAATGTCAGCATGTTCTTAATGGTTGATTCCATCCATTTTCTATAACCGCTTATCCTCATCAGGGTCCGAGGGGGGCTGGAGGCGATCCCAGCTGGCATTGGGCGGGAGGCGGAGTACACCCTGGACAAGTCGGGGCTGACACATACAGATCAACAACCATTCACGCCAACGTTCACACCTACGGGCAATTTAGAGTCACCAATTAACCTGCAGGTCTTTGGATGTAGGAGGAAGCCGGAGCACCCACGCAGACATGGTAAACACTCCTCCACACACTCCTCCATAAGGACTCTTCCTGCTTTACACCTACGGACCTTTGATCGACATGCTGAACCAACGTGAAGTGCTCTAGGAACTACACACTGCCAGATCCTCCTTGGCTTGTTTAACAGCCAATTCTTCTCACATATTAGCACCTTATAAATTTGTAAAAGTGAATGTATTTACATATCCAGCAGATGCTGCACAACATCAGCATTCATTTGGAATCACGACCAGAAAAAGATTAGATCTTGTTTTGGTCTCCACCTTTAGCTGCTAAATGCTTGTTTCTTACTTTTTCTGTCTGATGTTCTGTACTGGGCAGGTGGTGAACAATGGTTTTATCAGCTCCAAATGAGACTCATGAGAGCCGAGTTTACGGGTCAGAAAAACCAAACCAATGAGATAAAAGAGGTCAAAAGGTTCTGTACAACTTAGAGGGACTGCAGAGTTGCGTGATAATTATATCCAATTATATTTATTTATAGTATAGCTTGATTTTTCTTTTATTTTGAAATGTGAGTATTATTTAGTAGTATTTAGTATTGTATTTATTAGTATTAGTATTGAGTATTGTTATTATTTATCAACTAGTGCAAAAGGTGGAGAGGTAAAAGGCTTAATTTGTGTGCATGTAACAACACTTGATTGTCTGACGCCTTGCTGTTCACAGTAACTAACTCAAATATGATAATTACATAAATATTGGCAAACCAACAGATGCACAAGCACATTTTTACAATTATACATTACTCCCTCTCGATTAAGTTCTCAGAGATGCCAAAGGACAAACTAAGTGGCTTTTTAAAATAGATATGTTTTGTTAGCTGCGCTATTAATGAATCCCAAGAGAGCTCCCTGTTTTACATTACAGAGCGATGAAAACTCGCAGCTAGTGTCCAACGTTGGACACAAATTGACGAGTGGTGCTTTAATCGAAGAGCAATGTGGGAGTTTGTCTCCTGATCAGACAAAAACAATGACACTTGAAAATTACCTTTCCCTCATTTGCATACATAATGAACGTTATTAGAATGAAACTGCTAAAGGCTGTGACTGTCATTCAGTGTCTACAACTTAATTTAAATTGACGTAGTTATTTTTATCTATTTGTAGTCCTATTTCTTATTTCTATACATTTTTTATTTCTATTCTCACTTTTATAGCTCGGTTATCAATACTTATCTCGTATTTTGGTTGTATTTCACACATGCATATTTCAAGCATGCATGCAACAGTCTAAAGGGGAAACACACTTGAAGTACAGCGTCACATCTCTAATCACGCACACAAACACATCACCTAATAGGATGCACACCTCACTGCACCGGGAACCTCATTAAGACGCAACAAATCGACAACCAGGGAGTGAGTGATAAACGACTGTGTCAGCTCGGGAGCTGTAGTTTGTTAAAGTTTTCCCACAGATATTCCCCCGTCAGCCCTAATCGATACAGTCTGTCTGGATAAACAGGAGAAAAACTGCATGCATCTCAGTAAGGACGGTCCATCAATAGTGTTTGTGTGTGTATGAGGTATGTGTGTGTGCGTACATGAATGAGAGGCGTTGTGTGCGTGCTTGTGCGTCCATGTACTGTATGTGAGTGTTTTTGTCAATACAATGTGGCGCAGTAGCTGAATAGAGCAGAGATCAATGCCTTCCTTTTGTTGCGTCGGAGAGGGAATGAGCATTGAGCGACACACACACACGCACACACATACATTCCTACATTACCAACAGTGGACTGTGACATTACACTGACCATGTGTGGACGTCTGTTTCTCGTCATTTTGAAAAAACAATTCATGTCAGGGTCACGTGGGGCTGGAGGAGATCCCAGCTGACATTAGGCAAATCACTGGCTCATCACAGGGCTGACACATACAGACAACTCATTCACATGTACACCTACGGGCAATTTTGAGTCACCAATTAACCTATTGACCTGCCTGACTTTTGACTGTGGGAGGAAGCTAGAGTACCCCAAAGAGAAGCCATGCAGACACGCCCTGAGGCTTTAATCATATAAAGTATATTATTATGTACACTAGTGCACCAATTTAAATTTTCCTGTGGTCTTGTTGGTTTTTATGATCTTTGTGGAATGATGAAGTATGCATGCTGTAGATATAAAAGGCTCATTCTAAAGTAATAAAAACAAAATGATCCTTATGTTTAGGTTAACATACGCAAATTATCATATTCAATTTCTGCCAGTAGAGCCCCTTAAATGTTACACACTGGACCTCTAAAATGTCCCCTGTTGGCTTGGCGGTCCCCTGTTGTTGTCGTTGACGTCCAGTCCACTGTTTGATAGGGCCGCAAGTGCACACACACACACACGGAAAGAAAGAGCTGAGACATCTATGAAGAGGGAATAGTGATAAGACAAATAAGACCATCAAATAGTGTAGAGTAATTACTCTGATGAGTCTTCTAATTTTCCTCACCGTCGCTCTTTTGTCTCGTCTCGTCTTTGTTTCTGCTGCATGTATCCTCTCGTCCTCCCTTTCTTCTTCCTCTCATTACATTTCTTTACCGTTGCACTTTTATCCAAGGCGACTCACAACCACGTAGATACAACACAGCTTCATCAAACATGTTTAAGTGCCACATTTACATATTTAAAAGTTGTATTTCCTGTCTGTGTTTGTCACATACATACACACACACACACACTGTACTCAAACAGCCTCTGCAAAACCTGCAGTAAAATCAGCAAATGCCACATGTACAGTACTGTACTCACATAAAAACACACACACACATATGCAAAGGCCAGTGACGTCACTCTGCCCTCAGCATGCTCCACTGAGTTCTGTTGTCATGGTGACCGAGTCACATGCACTTAGTAACTGTACCAGTGTGGCTGCCTGTCAGCGTACAGAGAGAGCACACGGGCGCAGTCAGGACACGGTGTTGGCTCTTACATACATGCCTAAGGGTCTGCAGGGTATCTGTATGATGAGTGCATGCATGTATGTGTCCTTTTTGATAGAGCTAATAGTTAGGGCTGGCTCAGTTATGCTGCTATAGGCCTACAGACTGCCGGGGGGGACTTCTTTTCTTCTTCTCTTTCCTTATGTACGCATTCAAGTCACATTAACGTTCGTTACGTCTCACAGCTTCTCATGGATCGAGGCTGCGCCTGCTGTTATGGTCCTGCCTGATGCCCGCAACAAATACTGTTAACTCCTACTACTGTTCTGCTCGAGGTTTCTGCCGGTTAAAGCCTCTGTGTAAAGGCAATTCTGAGATTTCTTTCAAAACACATTAAATATGTTGGACAACAGTTGCTGAAAACACGTGAAAAGACTTTGAACGATATATTACTGAAATGTGGAGTTAGAGGTTCAAACAGTTTTTCACCAGTTCTCAGTCCAGGATTTTTGTGGGCGGTCCTTAAAGGGTGGCTCGATGACACGCTGAGGCCACCCTGAGCAGAGAGATAGAGATGAATTCATCTCAGCTCAGAGTGTTTCAAAGTTAGTCATGTCATTTTCTGAACTCATCTGACACGTTTCAGTCGCTTCAAAATGGCCGCTCGACTGCTCCCATGAGTGGGTGTGGCTTCAGCACATTCAGAGGACACGCCCCCACAGTCCTGGAGCTGAGAATTCATTTTTACCTGATTTTAACACCTAATTTCATAAACTTGTCGATATTTTTAATCATTCAAATTTGACTGGAAGAACACTTTCTTATTTGGTCTGACAAACTCAGAACACATATTTATTCTGACTTTACATGGACTTTAACTTTAACACTGAATTGAAAAAAAAGAATGATTTTGGCGAAACTAGATAATGTTTTATACCGAATATATTTGCTGGTAACGACTTGCTAAAGTAGCTAACCGCTAATCAACTGCTGCTAACCGAGGCAAACACAATCAGGCTCAGCAGCTAGATCGGACCAGCCGGGTTCGAGCAACAAAGAATAACACTACCGAGGCGATCTAGAGATATTCCACATGGAAAGATTGCTAAGTTGAGCTGTGTAGCTAACTGAACTGTCACAGCCCCGGGATGCCGGGAGCCAAATCACCTCGGCAGGCTGCTGTATTCCCTGACAGACTGGCTGCTCAAAGGTTGAGTTTGGTTCCACTGGAAAGTAGTCACTGTTATGATATGGCACTATGTAAACAAAACTGAATTGGAAACAAAAATAATAAAGTATGCTGCTACAATGAAGCACGTCAGGTGTTTAATTCATGTTTTATGTTCCAGCAGGAGCTGTACTGTACTTGACACAATCGATACCCACTGTGTCACACACTTTCCCCTGGATGGTTGTTTTCCAATCAATTAACAATTGTGGCTCTTTGTATGTCTACACATTTCCATCAACAACGAAGCGAAATGGGCTGAGGTCAGGCCTGCGGGAACTGCGGGATGGAACAACAACTCCCATGAGTGCGTTGGCTTCTCAACTGGACTGGATAAACTGTCAAATTATTTATCATCAGCCAGACAAGAGCCTGCAGCTAATTACCCTCAATATTTCACAGCTGTATGATAGCTCAGAGGTTGTCTGGACATGTGTGTGTTTGTGTGCTGCACATAAACCACCAGCAAACACAATGGATTAATGGTGTGTGTGTGGGTGTACATGTTGCTGGCTGTATTTTCCTGGTTGTGTGCAAGCCTTCGTTTGTGCCTTCGCTTGGGTGTGCTCAATCAACCTCATGTCCAGTTGTCTTTTGTTGGTAGAGGTGCAACCACACACCAAGAAAAACACCAAGTCCTGCCATCCTACATCAAGGATCACCAAGGTTATTACATTTCATCCTGGTGATTTAATGCTTGTACTAGATTATATGATAAACCATCCAAAAAGTCACCTCTTGGTTGTACTAGAGAAAAAGTCATTAGAATATATGCTTTGGGTACCATGAAGTTCTGTATAAGATTTGGTGCCAATCCATGTAGTAGTTGTTGAGATATTTCTGAAGCAAATGTCATGGCAGTCCATCCAGCAGTTCAGATATTTCAGTACAAACAACAGTGGTCGGTGAGCTGCGAGCATGGCTAATAATATCGCAGATTCAGTAGTTTTTTGAGGTATTTTCAGGTATTCTTCATGGTAGTTCAGAGTTTGTTGTTTCCTGATGAACCATAAAAAGTTATTGATGACGTCATCTTGCATGGGCTACTGTATCCCCTGCCAGACTGACCACCGCTGGTTTCACAGGTTGTGTTCGGTCCTGGTCCGACCATGTGCAATGTAAGCTGACTCTAGCTCATAACGCTAGTTGCAGTGCGTAACGTCAGCTACTGTAAATCAATGTCCGCAACAAGTCCCTATCTGATCGTTTTAAAACATTTTTGTGTGCATCTCTACACACAGTCAGTTAATTCAATGTCTTCCAAACATAAAAAAACATCTGTGCTGTATATTAATATATGACTGGTTGTATATTTGCCGTCTAATCCCAGAGACTTTCCCTCTGGTCCTTTAAACTGTCTGCTGTGTGCTGCAAGGAGATACAAGTAGCTCCCATTGGACACCAAGACCAGATCCCACCTGCTGCTTCTGCTGCTGCTGCATTCTCACCATTAATCACGTCTTTTTCTAGTTTACACTGTGCTGCGTCAGGACTACACACTGCGTCTATGGTCAAATTATTCCATTTGCGGCCATTTTCAGGAAACGAGAGGTCTGAATGGCCGAAGATTTAATATTCACACTCTCCATCTGCGTTATAATCAAATTAATTTACAGTATCTCCTACACTTTGAATATATCCGTGAGTATCTTAAGCTATCAAGACATCACACCCTTCTCCCCGCCGCTCCCTGTCTCCGTCTCTCTGTCTGCTTCGTCAGTGTAATTGTGGTTGTATAACACGGTTAGCAGAAGCATATAATACCATCACTATGAGACACAATGTAATCAGCGGCCGTAATTCGATCAGGACCTGCTGCCACCTGCTCATGAGCAACATTGCTGCTCTCATGACAACAAATGAACTGGACAAGGCTGAGTCACAGCAGGGCAGGTAGATTACTGGTGACAATAGAATAAATACAAACGTGGCAGTTTATTTTAAAGTTGGGCTGTTGGCGTCTCGCACTGGAAACGCTCTGAAGGCTCGATAAGACGAGAAAAAGTGCAACAAAAAAAAAGCTCTTCTGACAATAGACTCTTTCAAAATGAGCATAAATCAAAGACAAACGCATCCAAAAGTCTGAACTATGGTTTTGGAAACAGTCTGCGGTAACATATAATACATATAATTTGGACTTAACGGGTTAGAACATCGCCACAGCGGCCCTTTAACTGAGTGACATTTTAGCTTTGATTCTAACCCGTGACCTTTTGTTTCATGTCGTCGTCCCCTTCATGTCTCAGTCTGGCTCTCTCTGTCTCTCTCCCCCACATTTAACGGTCTGTCTTTCCTGTACATGATTTAATAAATTGCTCTGCAGAGCAGCGCAGCGTCACCTCTGGACTTTTTTACATAACACGAGGCTGCTATTAGAGCCCTTTTTTCTACCATTAACCTGCTTTTGTGTCATTAGCTGCGTTTGACTGCTGCCACGACACGTCAGTACAACAGACAGTCAACGCTGTGATGTTTCTATGCAGGCTGGCGTCCAAAGGACGTCCGTGATGGACGAATCGTTTCATGTTTTATATCCAACGCCAACGTTGTCATGGAGTCAGAGTCAGGTGTGTTGTGCGTCTGACTTTCATGTGAGACAACAGAGTTGCTGTTACGAACCAAGCGGCAACCTCCACGGCTGTGATATGAAGCCAATGTGGAAGTGTCAAAAAAGGCAGTTCCTCAAACGTCCACTTGAGGCTGGCTCCAGAAGTGAGTCAGTCTCCATAAGTCCCCATGTTAAAATGTCCAACTTCACAGCAGAAATAAACATGTTTACAGCCTGGTACAAAAAACAGTTTTGGTCTCTATAGCTAATTTCCCCGTTCATGACAACTGTACTGAGGTTGAATTTTTATACAACTCACCTGTTCAGATTATATTAAGGCTTAAAGTTATGCAGAATTAAGAGTGTGGACGCTTTGATTGACAGGTGGGTGTTTTTTTTTTTTTTTTGAGCAACCAGGCTTCATTCAACCCGCCTCAGGCCCTCTAATGATCCACGTCTTTGCATAGTTTTAGATTAGGCAGACTGGCAGAAGAGGCAGGACTGAGATCTGCTGAGGATAAGGATAAAAAAATAAACCCGAATCAACAACGATCTCGCCTTCTTTGTGTGTCGTTCCTTCTGTTCTCGGTTCACCGCTAATTGGTGTCACAATCGACAGGAGACGGTTTGAAAAAATAGCCTTCAAAGTACAGTAAAGTACGCAGGAAGACACTCACTTACACTAACAAGAGCTGCTAATATCTTCCCTCCGTGCTTTCAAGAAATCGTTATCTCTTTCCTCGCAGCTGCATGACCACTTGACAGACATTCGAAGACAGTCCAATACATTCAGACCTGCCCACAGCCGCCGGTGACTCACAGCAGTCAAACATATGGGCTCGTAGTGCGCATGCCCTCTGCCTTTGTGTACATTTGCATGAATGTGTGACTGTGTGCAGAGCTGCTGCCGTGTTTGCTCTGTGTAATCCGGAGCAGCCAGTTTGTAGTGAATCAATCCCTCAGAATGAATCGGCTCAATATTACATGACAGCACACGGCTTGTTGTCTGATATATATACGTAGTAGATGTAAGGATAGTTTGTAGGTAGCTGATCTCAGAGCATGTCTGCATGCACACTAGCATCCAAGCTTGTTGTTGTTGCACTTGTACTGCTCCTTTAAGTTGTAGAAGTGCATGATTTCTATGTATTATTTGGATTTCTATTGCTGAACCGACACAACAGCCAAAGAGGTTTTCTGTCTTTAGGTTTGCTTTCAGCTCAAAGATAATGTCATGCACATAAATATGACATAAACTGACTCACTTCTGGAGCCAGCTTCAAGTGGACGTTTGAGGAACTGCAGTTTTTTTGACACTTCCACAGTGGCTTGGAGGAAAACACTCCAAAATCTCAGTCAGAACCAGAACACTGATGTTCATGTGAACATGGACTGTCAAGCAAACTTTGGATTTTAGGTTGGGTGCTGAGTAAATCCAAATTTGGAGAAGTGGAATGAGATTGCGATAGGCTGTGACTCCTGCCAATCAAGCTAATCTGTTCTCAAACATCTTTAAGCTGTAAAATCTTTTTAATGAAACAAATCTGTTAGAAAAAAAATAAAATGTAGCTGTTGAAACAGTCACATCATCTGTAAAACAGTATTTGACTTTGTCCTTTTCTGTGTCACTTCCATACAGTCACATCTACATCTTGAGATAGTCACAACAATGCAGCTTCAGGCGACTCAACATCAACTCCACCAATCAACAACTAATACGAGCGTCAGAGGAGCTTAAGCACACATTTGTCAAAGCGACCCGGTCACGTTGGCTTTTCTTTGCTATACATTCTCCGATATTTGAGCTCCCCTCTCTGAGATTTCTATTACGACTGCAAATCCTCTATACACTGTAAAAAATGTCTGTAGATTTTATGGTGAAGAGTTGCCAAACCGTGACAGTAAAAGACCGTAAAATATGCCATGAAATACGAGTGTGTACGTGTACCCTATACAGTAAAACAATCTTATTTCAAAACCTTTATTTATGGAGCATTTTAAGAGAATTCATACAGAATAAAGTTTTTATATTAGAGACTGTTTTTTACTGTCATAGTTTAGCAGCTCTTTTAACGTAAAATCTACACCAAACTTAAACATGAAATCAACAGTACTAACATCCTTTTACCATAATATATACGGTACAACCTTTTCTAATATTACGGTAAAATTCTGTGTAAAAACACAGCTGACAGTTTTTTACCGTAAAAACAGCGTTGTTGTGTTTTTTTTGTTTTTCTAGCTGTAGGCACAAGCAAATGGAGAGAATGATGTAGTCAGCACAGCCACAAACATGAGCCTCTAACACATCATACACTCATATTACATACTAATACATTATATCCTTATATATTATATACATATATGATATTTCCTCTTACCCGTCTGCCCTCTTCATCCTTTCTGTCTTCCCTTTTTTTGTCCTTCCGCTTTGAATTTCATGCTTCCCTGTCCCACTGACCTCTGACCTTTGTCCCCTCCCCCCATATCAGGCTAACAGCCTTCATACAAACACACACGTGTGTGTGTGTGTGTGTGTGTGTGTGTGTGTACACACCGTATACAACCAATAACAGGCGGCATGGAGCCATGAAGGCAGACAGACATGAGTTTTCACTCGGTACATTAAGTCATCAATACTCGACCGAGGCATTAAGATGCACATTATCTACACACACACACACACACACATCACTTACACAGTCACACTGTGCTGATCTCTGGCCCGGCTGCAGACAGAGCAGAATAGATTGTTCAGCATTGATTTGCTCTACATTTGTTACGTGCTGATCTGCAGTCAAAACACAATCACACTCCCAGTCAGAGCAGCTTTATATCCACTTGTCACTCTGCTGCACTCTAATAATCACAAACCAATTTTTTTTTTTTTTTTTATATATGTATCATCTATTTCACCAACACGCCTGATGTTTCTGATCTGAACGAGGACTTCAATTAAACAGCCACCAAGCAGACAAACCTACAATCATGTGGCCTAAATTAGAAAACACATCGCCTGTGGTCATTTCCCAACACGCTTCCAGTAGCAAGGTCGTATTTTACGTCAGATGAAAACTCTGTACATCATCTTATAGTGGGAAATCCACACTGACAGCCAGGTGTTTTTTTTTTTTAACTCCACAACAGGTCGTGAATGCTGAAGTTTGATTTTGAAAAGCTAAAAAATGAATTCCCACATGGAATCGACCGCCCCGCGAGGGGAAACGTGTTCGCTAAAACCAAAGCAGTCGAAAAAATGACTTGTCTTTGAACTGAAATGAGAAAGGCTGACAAAGCAGAACTACAAACAGAGGTAGTGACGTTAGATGGAAAAGATCTGTCCCGTGTCCGTTTTAGAAAGCAGTTTGTGACCAGTCCTTTGTGTTTTACATTTCACCAGGGTCCTATTCTTATCATTGTGGCTGTAGCCTCATGCTAAATTGCACATCATATAATTTTTCAAACCAACATATTCTGGGACAAGCAGCACAAACTTCCTCAAGCTTTCCATATAAACTTCAATTTTATATTATATATAAATAATTTTAAATGCTTTGAACTGAGCCGAAAATATAAAATGTAGCCATACTGGATTAGCGACTGTAGCTAAGTGGTTAGCAGGTAGGTAGCCACCGAAGTGGATCCGTGTACAATTAGCTACAATGGCTAACGAGGATGCTAAGTTTACTTTTGTACCAAAAACTAGCGAGTCGACAACTTTGCTAACAGCCAAACATCAACAAGGTCACCAACAGCAGACATAGCAGCCAGCTAATATTACTGACTAGTCCAACAGCAGTCAGCCCAGCTCGGCGTCTGTCTTTCAGCCTTTTATTTCACCAAGCTCTCACCAACCACTAAAAGTCAGTCCCAGATTTACTCTTGTCTGGCGGCTTCTTGCTCGCTCACTCTCTCCTTTTCTCTTCTTAGCTTCCTCCGTCAACGTCCTCTTCGCTCTCTTCTCCTCTGCCATTATGTCCATAGAGGCTGCTGAGCCCGGTTACATTCCCCACTTGCCTAGCTCTGGTTCTGGCACGACACCGGCTCCACTTCCTGTTAGCAGTCCATGAAAACCTCCTCTTCTTCCCTGTGGTACAAACACTAACACTCCCCGAGTGCTCTAACATGAGCTAACAGCAGCTACAGTTGTCAGCAGTTTACTTCACTGTCCATCAGGAAACTCTGTAAATCACAGAGAGTTGAGGCGGAGCAGCCGGAGGACATCAGAGGGAAAACCAGAAAACATTTTCTCCATAAAATATGATCCAGTTTCACCAAAATCAGATTTAATCAAATCATCAAAATGATTTAAAATCAGTTATTTTATGGTTAAAAATGTTGCTTTAACTGAATTTAATCTTCTCCTTTAAACAGTCTGCAATGACTCAACACTCGCTTTAGCTATTATTCTTAAAGTTGAGGGTCCCTCTGACATTAGAGCAGTAAAACAGATCTGCTGACTTTCCCCTCACATAGAAGTGAGGATGTGGAGCAAAGGTGCAATATTTCTATTCCAAAAGCTTCTTACACGGGTCACTGAGTGGGAGTGTTGTCTTTTTTCTAAGCACTTCCTACACAGATACTGTATGTACACATGAGCAAATCTATTTTTAAAAAAGCAGAACCAAAACAAAGGTTTAGCTTCTCTTCTTTACACTCTGAGGAAGGAAACTGGAAGCCCACAGCGTCACCTCAAGAGGATAACCGCTAATGTGTGTAGGCATGAAACATCAACCTACTTTGGAAATACAGAGTATCCTCTAATGTTACGTAACGTTACGTGGACCTGGTCCAATTTTAGTCCATGATTCGACAAACCTGACTTATTTTAAAGCTGCACTTCACTTTGGAGTTCAGCTCAGCTCTACGGAGCATTTTAGCTTCTTTCAGCTCATTGTTTTGGGTGAAACCTCACTGTTTTGATCCAGCCTTTCCTCTCTCTTCCTCTTGCTTGCAGCAGCAGCTGTTTTCAGTGGGGAAAAAAAAAAAGCTCCTACCTGTCTAACAGCACACGGCCAATTAGAGACTAGCTGGTGAACATAATGGGGCATTTAGCGACTGAAGGGTTAGATACTTCCCTCAGGAGTTGAAGCGAAGAATTTACATTCACTCTCACAAATGAATGCTAATGTTGCTCCATGTGTAAACAGGCAATCATTTAATACATCATAACTTTATGGTGATATGTGTTTATGTTATTATTAGTAGTATTATTGCTGCTGTGTCTCTCTAAACAAACACAGCAGATGTTCGTCCATCATGATCCAAGTTCTGCTCGAGGTTTCTGCCTCTTAAAGGTCCAGTGTGTAACATTTACGGGAATCTATTGGCAGAACTGGAATATATTATTCATAAGTATGTTTCCGTTAGTGTATAATCACCTGAAAAAATAACAACTCTAATGTTTATGTCACCTTAAAATGAGCTTTTTTTTTATATCTACAGAGGAAGCGGGTCCTCTTCTACGGAGTCCACCATGTTTACCCGCTGTATTCTACAGGAGCCCAAAATGGACAAACCAAACACCGGCTCTACATAGGACCTTTAGCGTTTTTCACGAGTTTTTACGGCCACCGTAGTTTCTCCTATATACTTGAAACTAGAGGATGAGGTGAGAGGGGTATTCAGTCGGTTGCAATCTGCAACTTTGCCCCTAGATGCCACTAAATTCTACACACTGGACCTTTAAAGGATGCTTTTCCTTGCCACTGTCACTGTGTCACAAGTGCTTGCTCATGGTGGGAATTGTTGGGTCTTCTGTTAGGACAAATAAAACTGAATGGACCAAATAAAATCTATTAATACTTTAAAAAATGCATTTATTTTCCTTTTTTTTTTACATTTTAGAAATAGATTTTAATTAAGTGATCAAAATCAAGGTCACTGTCTCTGTTTAATCATGTGATTAAAGTAGCACTTCAGAAAGACAGACTGTGTGTGAGATCCTGATGAGTCGCAGAAAAAAAAGTTGCTTTGACTCGAGTTAGCGCTGCTGCACCAAGAGAAGGTCCTGAACTTTATTTTGTGGAGTTTGCAACTTCTCCGTCCCCAGTGGGTTTCCTCCCGCTCCCAAAAGATACATGCATGTGTTCGTGTTTGGGATACCCTTGCTTGTTTGCCCTTGAGCAAGGCCTGTTTGGGGGCCCCTTCCATTGCAGTTATTATTTATCATACTTCTGAGCGCACTTCCTGCCTCCTGCATAATGTATGCTGCTTCATAGCTCAGCCGTGCATTCAGCTTCAAACCTTTTGCAACATGTTTGGATCCTTCTTGGTTGTTATTAATAATATTAAGTTAAGATGAGGCGTTTGTTGTATTTTATAGACGTTCAGGAGAACTCCGATGGAAAGAAATAACCTGGAAAAGGAAGCGATAAAGAGGAGGACATAATTGGTAATTGTAGAGGGACGACAGGAGCAAATGACTGCTGGGCTGGCTGTCGTTGTCACCGGTGTGGTGAATGTTGCTATGGAAACGGCCCAAAGTTCAGGCTACGGCAAACACAGGTAAGTGTTTGAGGTGAAAATGAGACAGCCTTTTATATCTCCATACAGTAAAAATCATTTGGATAGTAGATTCAAGTCTTGTGTGAAACATGACTACAAATGTAAAATCCTTTATTACATCAATGTATTAAGAGGTCAGGTCAAATTAAAAGAGCAGTTTTACACTAATTCATGTTTTGGAAACCACCCTCATGTCCAATATGAAGCTATAGCCAAGGGGTGGTTCTGTCCAAAGTTAAAGAAATATGCCGACACACACCCGTAAAGCTCACTAAATAACATGTCGCAGCTTGTTTGTAGTGTAAAAATTGAAAGTTATGGGTCGTGTGTTTACACCTACTGTAGCAATTTATTGGCAAAAATAGCACCAGGCCTCTGTTTGCAAAGAAATACTTAAGTCCAACACAACTTGTTATATTTGAATCGACTGAAGCAAACAAGATAGTGAACTCTGAGGTGTTGGTAGTTGCAGGCAACCAGTCGATGCTAAGCTAAGCTAAGCTAAGCTAAGCTAAGCTAATCGTCTCCTGGCTCTAGTTTTACAGACTTGAAAGTGGTATCAGTCTTCTAATGTAACAAATAAAACAAATGAGTGTGATGATTGTTAAAAATGTTGAATTATTCCTTCAATATTAGCCACTAAAACACTACAACCCTCTAGACTACATAGTGCCTGATGGTTCTCAGTAAACTGGAGTAGAAAATAAGAGTTAGCATTTTTTGTTTTGAATCATAAATGCTAACGTACACCCCTGAGGTGTATAACTGACCTGAAGTAGCACCAGTGGAGTCTTAAAGGCTCTATAGCTCCTGTAGTCTACAGAACAATATCTAGTGTATTAAATAACATAACTCACCAGACTGAGTCAGATTCTCGTATTAAACTCACACTGATGCCATCGGCGGTATTGAATATTATAGATTAGTGGGTGGCTGAGCTGCAGATTAATGTTCGGTAGTATCTCTTGAGCGGGTTCGTCTAATTCTTCAGTTCACTCTATTCAGAATGATGAAACACGCCGAGATTATTAGCAGTTCTTTATAAACGTTAACTATTACAGGAAGAGACGCTGCTAAAATGATCTTAATGAGGTCTGAAGAGACTTAAAGACTACATTTAAAGTGTGTTTTTTGTGCTGTATGCTCAGACTGTTAAAGAACTAAAGCTGTTTTATATTTATGTGCCCACTTTATGTCCGGTATAAATTTCCCTGTGGTACCAAATAAAGTCATCTTGAATTATGAATCTTGGGATGCCCTGTAATCTTTGCTTTCGACTTAAATCACTGAGATGTCAAGAGCAAAGCGTGTAGCCGAGAAAATCACCAGCCGGACGTAAATGTGCTAAAGTGATATTTTAAAGAAGACTACTAATGCTTATTTGTCAGAGAACACATCCTGTATCTGGCCATCCTGTGGTACAAACACTAACGCTCCCCCCTGGTGCTCTGAGCTCACAGCCTGGCTAACAAACTGAGCTAACAGCAGCTACACTTGTCAGCAGTTTACTTCACTGTCCATCAGGAAACTCTGTAAATCACAGAGAGTTGAGGCGGAGCAGCCGGAGGACATCAGAGGGAAAACCAGAAAACATTTTCTCCATAAAATATGATCCAGTTTCACCAAAATCAGTGAAATAGTTGGTGGTGTGTGACTTAGTGCTGTAAAGCGTTACGTACTTCTCCCGACCCGGAGCCCAAAGTTACATAGTGTGAGAACAGACGTACGAATTCATTCATGCGGCTCAAACGTTGTGATTGCTTCATACTACATATCGTAGGGATAGATTCATACGGTGACTAACTCATCACTGTCATCTTTATGAGAGGTTAAGGCTCACATCAACACTGTAGAGTTATTTTTAATAAGCCGTCTGTTTGCATCTCATCATTGCTGTGATCTGTTGCAGCTCCATGCTACTGTATACATGATTATGGACAATAAATATGACAGGACATTTGTCTATCTGCCAGAGGAAAGTAATACAACCACCAACAGACCTTTATCAAGCAGGTACAGGCACCAGTTTGTAATGGTGCTAACACATTTAGGCTTTTAGTATCATCTTTGTCATTGTGTTGACGTGTACAGGCTGAAATCTTTGAGAGATGCTGCGGAGAGCTTCGATTCCTTTAATCTACTTTCCTGTTTTATCAATAGAACAAAATATGAGCTGAGGCTGATGCGTTCAAGATGACAGAATATACCGATTTCTGTGCTTCGCTTCGACGTTTTTGCACACCAGATTTGACTAATTCAACCACGAAGCATTTAAAATCTCGTCGCGCACACCTACAGCGCTGATCTTACATCTTACCTCAATTTTATTTCCAGTCAAATAAAGTTCCTCCGAGCGCTTTAGGGAAGATTAACGTGTTAATGTGGCTCGGAATGTGTTTTTGGTTTCGCTGACTTTAATCGAATGGTTTGGATGAAAGGCACGAGATCGTCAGAGTTTATGTAACATGTAATCCTGTTGGTTCTGCCTGTGATTTACTGCAAGGTGCCCTGTATTTATCCTGTTCCCACATGATTGTTTACATATGTGTGATATTAGACGTTTCAGCTGACGGCGAGGCCGAGGAGTAATGACGGATGGTTTGTAGCATGAAAACCTTCGACTGAAGTTTTTTTTTTTGTTGTTTAGCTGCCAGCTTGCCACTTTAACTCCTTTCGGTCTCTGCCAACTCCTGAGAAGAAATATTGCCATTTAGCTGTTAAATGCTTCGTTACATTCACCTCTAACTCTGTCTGTCTTTTGTTTTCTGCTGCTGGAAACCAGACAGTAAGACGTCGTCGACCTGTGGTCAAAGAACACGTTGGCTCGCCACAAAGTCCCGCTTGATATTTGTTGTATTAATTTAATCTGTGATCTGATCTTAACAACATATTCCAGCATGTCAACTACACTAATACGAGCGGCGCCGCTGAACCAAAACAGTGAAGGTGCTGGCCATAAAGCCAAAACAATCAGCTCAAAGAGGCTGAAACACGACTTAAAGAAGCAGCATAGCTAGTGTAGCGCTGGTTACTGTAAACCCCAAACCGACCGCGGTCCGCGCAGGAATGTGCGATTGTTCTATTTTTGACAGACGCCGCGAGCAGCCCGCGTCAATTTAACACGGAGCACCTCGAGCTGACAGGAAGCCAGACACAGAAACGTCATAGAGAATCCGGTGGATTTTCAAAATAAAATACCCCGGGCAAACTGCCGGCCTTAAAAAGCGAAACAAATGAACTACATAGCATATTTACACATGTAGAAGCATGTTTAGAAGCACATAAACCAGGAAAATGACCAAATCTGAGCAAGTAAACAAAGTCTGGCGGGCTGAACGCTTCTGAAACGCTCTCGTTGGGGTTTGAAGTCGCGTGCAGGACGGACCAAAACAGCGTCGCAGCCGCAACGTGGCAGCGCTAACTATAAACTTTTACTGAATCAAATGAGCTTCGGGCTGTGGCTTCTTCTGTCTAACGTGGTACCTTTAATGTCCGCTTCAGCTGTAGGACAACTCCATATCACTATGCTATTTTTTTTACTATCTTCTGATGTTTTATAATTAAATATTTCATGATAAATAATCATTGAATAATCATGAGCTGCAGCCCTAATTTCACGATATAAGAGCTTCTTCAACATGGCTCCTGTGTCGTGTATCATTGTTGGAGGTTGTAACGTTGTTTCTGCCTTTGGCAGGAGGGAACAGCAGGGCCGGGTGGTGTTTCTCCGAGGGTTTACCATCTGCATGGCCTGACTACCCTTGTTTTGTCTGCGAGCAGACAGGCTGTGGCCGAGGGACACCGGGCCCTGTTCCAGACGTCTCAGCTCCTTCCGTTGTTTGCAACAGAATCTGTACGCCTTAATCAATGCCGCCAGCCCGCACCAGTTGCATCTCGAAACTCTGCGTTTGGTGAGGGAGAGAGGCTGAGAATAGAAAAGGAGAATGAGGAAGTCTAAAATCAGGTTAACACGGAGCGCCGGGCCACAGCCCACCCTGCCCTCGATGCCATCTTTAACCTCGGCACCTCACTAATTACCGTACAGGGCTGCCTCTCATCCTCCCCCTTCAACACACACACACATATTGAGGTCAGAGCATGGCCTGTAGTCCATGCAGGTAATGAGAGACCATATGTGCAGCTCCAGACGTACACTGTGCGGTCCTCGCATGTACTCGTTTGTCTGAGTTTTCATCCCCGTTATCAGTGTGTGGGCCCGGTTCTGCATGAATTTCTAAAGCCGTACGGTTCAATTACGTTGACCACATCTGACACACACACACACACACGACTCCACCCAAAGCACCTCTTTCCGACCTCACAAGAGAAGTAGATTAGGGCCTTTGGGAGACAGAACAGGAGGGCACCTCTAGGCCAGACAGAGTGGCAACGCACAACTCCAGCTGCAGCTAACGTGGAGACACAAGTTGCAGGAATTGTAAAGGAACGGAGCCAAATATTAGTCTGTGATTTAATCAGTTAACGGGTGGAGATGACTGACAGCGCACACACACTCACACAGTTTCCAAATATAAACCTCTGGACTGGAAGATTAACTCAACAAAAACCCAAATCCTCCTCTCTGCATCCTCTCAGCAGAGGTAAAGACAGGACCAGCGGTGAAAACATAATCTCTCTATGTTCACACAGCCGGTTCTCGATGACCTGCCAACAGCAGCAGGCACCCACCCTCACCCCCTCCCTCCGAAACCACATAAACACACCACCATCCACGGCACAGCTGTCCACCCCTAAATGTAGCTTCAAGCGAGACGCACAAATTTGAACCAAATGAATCTAATCCGGAGTAAAAAATATCGTTCAGCCAATCTCGTTCAAGTGGATTACAAAAAAAACATGCGGACGCTGTGCTGTCAGTTCATATTAACGGACACGAAGCGGTTTAAAGTTTACATGGCGAGTTATTTAGATCAATATTCAACATTTACATTTCAGATTTTGGAACGCTGGAAGCAAATATAGTTTCTTTTTTTTCCAGGACAAACTTAGGGACCGTGTAAAAATTATGAAAGTGTATGAAAGTGTTTTCTTTTTTTTTTTTAGCTTGGGAGAAAAACCAGCATCACTCTCCTCCGTTATATCTCAAATTATTATGACTGCATTGAATCGGTGCAGCAAGAACTAAAATAAGAAGAACCATAAAGCACTGCTTTTGTTGAGTGGAAACATTTAATACCAACAATACTACAAGAATTTGAATGAAAATACTTAAACTATAGACTTTTGTTGCCATGGCGCCGTGCGGTTGGCAGCCAGTTACAGTAGCTCTGAACACTTGTGTTTTTTCGACACCATCGTCCGTCCGTTTGAGGAACACTGTCGTGAAGGATTTAAGATAATGTGCCCTGATCAACATTTTACATCTCGATAAAACTACAAACACGTTTTCACAACCATCACTGCACACATTAGAGGTACAACATTGGGTGGAAACATTACAAACTGCCAAATTTCTGAGCATGAAGCACTTCTTGGTGCTCTCGCACATCAATAATTGATCCGATCGGCGACTTGTTGGATTGTTATGATCCAACAAGAAGTAGCTTATGACACAAAAACACATTTATGACTCGTGGCACACAAGAAAAAAACACCCTCCTCCTTTGTTGACTGCCCAAATACTTTTCACACGGTCCCTCGGCGATGTACGTACACGAGCCTCCTCACAAAACAGTGAGACATTCAGTACAAGTCTGGTTTATTCCACTGACACAGTATCGACCGTAGATTGTCTTCTGCCGTCCACAGTAGCAGCTGGGAGAGTTGTGTTCTTGTGTACTTTGAGTATCTTTTAAAATCAGTAGTTGTAGTACCTTGAAGTACTTAAACAGTTATTGTACTTTGCTACATTTCAAAGGTGTTAACTCAGAGGAGAAGCTGCAGGTGTCTCCAGAGAGCTCCATGTTAAAAAACGTGACATCCGTCCTCATCAGTCAGTCCTCATGTTTTAATGCACCACCCGACAAGCACGCTTAGTGACCCGTATCAAACGCACCCAGGATGTTGTGTTGAAACGTGCACGAGGTGTGTTTCTGCTGTTTCCATCACGGTTCGGAGAAGGTTTGCAAACTTTTAAGGAGTGCAGTGAGTGAGCGGACTCGTTGTGATGAACCAGATTGTTGCATAAGACTCAGACTGACGCCCAGACAGGTGAGTTCAGTAACTACAGAAAGGGAAATCAACATCCACTGTGTTGCCTAGCAATGTGTGCGCTTCAGGCTGTGTTTGTGTTGTCTGTAGTCTGCAGCCTCACATTTTGCTCGTTTCTGTGGCGCCTGAGCTCTTTTTGTATTCATTTTGCTGTTTAATTGTTTTGAGGCTATAAGAAGGTCGTTGTATATTTGGAATTTATAATCTGTGATACGCAGGGCTGGGATTGAGTGTGACACAGGCTCTAAATGGGCTGTAATCCTCGCAGGCAATTGTGCACAATGAGAGTATAAAGAATGGACAGCGTATGACGTCACCCGAAGGTTTTCTAATCTAAAAATGAGCAAAGACGTGGATCATCGGTGGGCCTAAGATGGCTCGAATGACGCCTGGTTTAAACAAGTCATCTGTAACGACACCCACCTGTCAATCAAAGCGTCCACGCTCTTAATCCTGCATAACTTTAAGCCTTAATATAATTTGAACAGGTGAGTTGTATAAAAATTCACCCTCAGTACAGTTGTCATGAACGGGGAAATTAGCTATAGAGACCAAAACTGTTTTTTGTACCAGGCTGTAAACATGTTTATTTCTGCTGTGAAGTTGGACATTTTAACATGGGGACTTATGGAGACTGACTCACTTCTGGAGCCAGCCTCAAGTGGATGTTTGAGGAACTGCAGTTTTACTGCCGCTTGGTTCATATCCCACCTGAACCATCTCTTTCTGGTTTGTCTGAACAAGAGCTCTTCACACATAAACCATGCTGTAGTTTGGAGTTACAGTAAGAGCAGACGACCTACCCAAGGTCAACTGTCCACTGCAGGGACGATGGCTTACTGTAGCACACACACAGACACACGGACACAGTGGATACACATTAACCTCACTTGTGCTCTGCGACACATAGAGGAGATTATATAAATCATCTCATGCGTCACACATAGAGACACACACACTCCCTCCTCCTCTTCAGCCTGTATTATAAATCGCTCTGTGGTTATAATTTTAAATCCAATTGAGGAGCCGAGAGAGCAGAGGAGGTGCTGTGACCATCGGTTGAACTGGTGTCCTTCCAGTGCCGCCGTCATCGGCGATCCGGTTTATTATGAGGGAGTTTTTAAATATTTCATCCTGGTGGCGAGTGTCTTAATGACACCTTTCATCTCTGATTTATCGCTGAGAAAAGACGGAGCTCGTCCACCGTGGCCTACTTAAAAAAAAACACCCAGAAACTTTTGCCACATTCTCACGAAAGTTGTTGTGAATAAATCAAACAGCGTGTCTCGCTCACCGCTGATGGAAGGTCTTCAGTCTGCTGATAAATCCACAGACAGAGACGGTGTTATAATACAAGACGGATCAATGCGATCGATCGGACCAAAACAGAAGCGGCTCTTGTCCCAAAATCTCATTTTAAAATGTGATATTCTCAGAAAGAGAGGGAAGAGTACACGAATGTCACGCTCACGTAAAAGTACTGTTACTTTAATGTACTCGGATACAGCTATAGTTGTATTAAAGATACATTTTTAAGCTGAATCTGGTCCAGTCAGAGCGCTGCAGCCTGCAATGTAGTCCTCACGAGCAACCATCAAAATATGAAGTTAATTAGTTAATCACCTGTCAGTTCATACCTGGCCTCAGTTTTCACCGTCCTTACCTTTCCCTTCATCCTCTCTTCCTTCCCTTCCTATTCAATCCAGTATCGTCTGGAGGGCTGTAAGCAGCTTTAGAGACAAACCTCTGGAGTCTCCCTCTACTGTACGTCCATTCACCTGTCCTTAACATCAAAATATCCGTGTCCTGTTTAACCAGGTCTCACCAAAGCAGAAGCCTCGTTCTGAAATCTCTCGAGAGTTCACGTGACTTGTTGCAGAAAGTCGACAGTGGAAACGTAGCAATGCTGTCGGGAAGAGTTTGTTGTGTTAGTGTGAGTACAGAAAACAGCACAGCGTATCGTTACGTCTGAATATTTAGGTGATTTCCACAATGTGGATGGTCGATTAGACCGTTATTTATTTGAGTACACAAGGAAGAGCGAGAGAGGCAGCAAAATTTCTCTGTAGGGTTCTTTTTGTCACTTCGGCACTTATAAGAGCAATCTGAGTAAATGAAGCCAATGCAGGAAGTGCCAAAAAAAACTGCAGTTCCTCAAACGTCCACTTGAGGCTGGCTCCAGAAGTGAGTCAGTCTCCATAAGTCCCCATGTTAAAATGTCCAACTTCACAGCAGAAATAAACATGTTTACAGCCTGGTACAAAAAACAGTTTTGGTCTCTATAGCTAATTTCCCCGTTCATGACAACTGTACTGAGGGTGAATTTTTATACAACTCACCTGTTCAAATTATATTAAGGCTTAAAGTTATGCAGGATTAAGACCATGGACGCTTTGACTGACAGGTAGGCGTGGTTACAGATGACTTGTTTGGCAGAAGAAGTAGCTGTGGGTGACGTCCCGCATACACCGTTCATTCTTTATACTGTCAGTGACTTTAAAACTATCCATGCTGCTATAATAATGTTACAATAATAGCAGTAAACTGTTGCTATTTGTTACAAACTCGATGCACTAAATGTACAAAGACGATGCCTGTATATAAATAGGCCGCAGTACAGGGAAATGTAACCGAGCTGCTTTTCTGGGAGAATGAACCGAGCCCGTTTCAGGTCTTGTAGGAAGCATTCATCATTTTCTTCGAGGCATTTAACCAAACTGTAGAAAAATAGAGCTGAATAACATCTCAGAGTTTCAGCCCGCGTCCATCCCTCTGCTGCTGCTCCTCTATGGACGAGTCACAGCCACCAGAGTTTAGCAGACATCCACCCGTGCTGCCCTGCTGGCAGGTTCACGTGCCAACACGGCAGCATGTATGGATGTAGGGAACGAGATAGACAGATGGAGGATACAGAGAAGACGGGAGGATGGCAGACGTACAAGAGTGTTGGAGGGAGAGGGAAGGGGAGAGATGAGAGATGTACTGTAAATGCCCACATGAAGGCAGGATGGAAAGATGAAGCCCTGTACGGTCGGAGCAGAAATGAAAGGGGCGAGTGGAGAGGGTGGAGGAGAGATTGAGTAAGTAAGTGAATGTTCATACATGGTCTGGTCTCTAATCAGCTTTAAAGGGTCTAATTAGGACTAAAATAACCACATACTGTAATCATACAACCCATTTACATATACATATATATAGGATGGGTGCACCACATGACCCTCAGGTCCATCGCATCACGACAGCTCTGCTTGTACTTATATGTTGCATATTCCTAAATGAATGTATTTGATCTGTGTTAGCGCACAGCACAGATGGGGGGTTTGCCAGCAAGTGAATTCATCAATGCTACCTTGAAAGCATTAACAGATATCGAGGAAGAGGATAATATATATAAATATCAAGACAGAGATACTGTTTACTCGAGTTAACAGCTCAATATTCTCAATATTTTAAATATTTTGGAAGACGTTTATTTGCTTTTGTCTCCGAAAGCGAGGTGAAAATATTGAAATCAGTCTCCCAGAATCGGAGCTGGGCAAGCAGGCGATCTAACCGCTAATGTTAGCTCAGTTTGTTAGCCGGGCTGCCCTGACTGTGAGCGAGTTAGTGTTTCCGTGGTGTTTTGGACCACCGAGAAGAAGAGGAGGTTTTCAGGGGAATGCTTACGGGGAGTGGGGAGCCCGTGTCGTGCCAGAACAGGAGCTAGGTGATGTAATCGGGCTCAGCAGCCTCTATGGACATAACGGCAGAGGAGAGGAGGAAGCTAAGAAGAAAAAAGGAGAGAGTGAGCGAGCAAGAAGCCGCCGGACAAGAGTAAATCTGGGACTGACTTTTAGTGGTTGGTGAGAGCTTGGTGAAATAAAAGGCTGACTGCTGTTGTAATGTAATGTAATCAGAACAAATACTCGAGTACAGCTGTCCATATTTACCACAGTGGGATTACACTCTGAATATGGAGGCGCTAAATTGCAAAATTCAACATAATGATGCTTTAAAACAATCGTTTGTCTTGCTGCCGCTTGGAATCTGTGACCAGGACTGAAACTCGAAGGATTAGGAACCATCACGCAGATTAACAGACTTCTTTTGCGGCGCACACACACACCAGATGTGGCCTTAAGTAGGCCGTCCCAACAAAACGTAGAGGATCAGGGTGACAATCCTGTGAAATAGCTAATCCTAAAGGCTTTCAGTGAGTGGCTGCATGTTTGATCTTCCCCGCTGACAGACGCCATATCACCGATCCGTGTGCGGCGTGTTTGGCAGGCAGGAAAAACTCCCCTGTCCTCTGAGAGCCATCGACTTGAACATTTGACAGATTTTTAATTTCTCAGCAGAAGGTGTCTTCTGGGAATCATTTGGCAGAGGAAATGTTTTCCACTTTGTTTTGAGGTTATATCAGTGGTATAATGGACTTTCAAGCAGCTGCAGTGGTTTCCACACACATTGTTTGCTTTCACATGCCTGTCCCTTTTTTTTTTTTATGCATGTGCATGCCTACTGTTCTGCTAAAAGCTTTGGTTCAACAAAGAGTCAGAGCCGGCTCGACAGGCGAGGTCACTCTGGACTGTACAAACCATCTGAAACAATTTTTTTGTACCAGGCTGTAAACATGTTTATTTCTGCTGTGAAGTTGGACATTTTAACATGGGGACTTATGGAGACTGACTCACTTCTGCAGCCAGCCTCCAAGTGGACGACAAGAGGAACTGCAGTTTCTGGTACTTCGGCTTCATTTCCCAGCCACGGTTGGGTTGCCGCTTGGTTAGCGTATGACCGAGCATAACTCTGTTCAGGAAACAAACATTTAAAAAGTTGTTTGCGCGTCGTCTTGCAGACAGACTTGACGAAACGTGAATTCAAACTTTGTACAAACCGGCATCATGATGTCGTTATTTCAGCATCTTTTTGATCCGTTTATTACGATCAAAACACAGCAACGTCTGCTCGGTTTGGACTCATACTGTTACCTGATACCTGTGTAATGTGAGTGAACTCACTTTGTTTGGTGGTAACACACCATTAGATCAACATCTGTCTTTGATCAATGTCGCAGATTATTCTTCGTGATAGACTTAAACTTGTTTTGCACCTTTTCATCAAATTCTAAACGCACAGTAATATTTTTTACTGGACTGTAGAGAAAAGAGAAAGAGAGAGTACCTGTGCTGTGTTCGAGCAGCGAGTCAGCCCGTGGCAGCCACATTTCACACCCTGTTTGTTTCTTTCACGGTTTTAAATTAGCAGCACAAACCCACAGGTATCACACATCCTTCAAGGTTCGCAGTGGCTGATTCAAAAGACAGCAGGCCTTCGCTCGAGCGGTCCACTCTCTCATCTCTCTCTGCTGCAGACCACTCGCTGCTGCAACCGGGCAACAACTCGAGGACGGATATAGATTTCAGCTTTGAAATTCTTTAAAAAAAAAAAAAAAAAAAAAAAAGGTCGACTTGCTGCAGTCTGAACCACCTTTGTGTGGTTACTTTGGATCAGGCTTCTGGATCAAAGCAGGAAATCCAGCCCTCCCATGCTGCCGGTGGCGGTGACAATGTGCTCTATTCAAGCCCGTCTGAGAGCACCTAGTGGAGGAGGGGAGAGGCAATAATGGAGGTGCAGCAGAGTGTGAAGTCTAAACATACTCATGAAGAAAAATCTTGTTTTTTTTTGTATCCCTAATGAGTGTTATTAAGAAAAGAGAGGAGAGGGTTTTGCTCAACACATCTGCTAATCTGGAGCAGAGGTTTGAAAAATGTGGGGTAAGATGACACCAAAGAGTCCTCGAGGAGGTGGAGGAGTCCTTGAGGGAGTTCAGAGGAGTTCCCCACCCGTAGACGAATCTTTTAATTGGACTGAAATGTCAGTCACTACATGTTAACCCAGATAAAGAATAAAAATGAGTGGAGGTGTCACTGTTATCACCAGAAGGGTACAGGAGGGTTCGTCTGTGCAGATGTTGGCGAGGAACCAAAGCTGATGTGGAAAGGATACAGTGGATTTAACAGATGACGATGTGGCATCAGCAGGTACTTTGAATGGACCTGATTGGATCTCAAAGGTTGTGCTAAGATGGACTGTGATGGATGAGCCAGCCAAGATCAACCTAACCTGACCACTGACTGTAAACATGTTTATTTATGCTGTGAAGTTGGACATTTTAACATGGGGACTTATGGAGACTGACTCACTTCTGGAGCCAGCCTCAATTCTGAGATTTCGTTCAAAACACATTAAATATGTCGGAAAATAGTTGCTGAAAACACATGAAAAGACTTTGAACGATATATTACTGAAATGTGGAGTTAGAGGTTCAAACAGTTTTTCACCAGTTTTCAGTCCAGGATTTTTGTGGGCGGTCCTTAAAGGGTGGCTCGATGACACGCTGAGGCCACCCTGAGCAGAGAGATAGAGATGAATTCATCTCAGCTCAGAGTGTTTCAAAGTTAGTCATGTCATTTTCTGAACTCATCTGACACGTTTCAGTCGCTTCAAAATGGCCGCTCGACCGCTCCCACGAGTGGGCGTGGCTTCAGCACATTCAGAGGACACGCCCCCACAGTCCTGGAGCTGAGAATTCATTTTTACCTGATTTTGACACCTAATTTCATAAACTTGTCGTTATTTTTAATCATTCAAATTTGGCTGGGTGGTTAATCACACTTTCTTCTTTGGTCTGACAAACTCAGAACACATATTTATTCTGACTTTACATGGACTTTAAGTAAATAATGCATTTTTAAAGCCTTCAGTCCACTAAGTTTAGAATAAAAATGTTGCAGCAGGTTGTCACGAACAAGCAGCAACCTGAACGAGTTCCAAAAACTGCAGTGACGAGGAGACTCGTCTACAAGAAAAACATAAAATGAATCATCGTCTTATGAACCACGGTTACTCCATCTCATCCAGCACTGTACACAGTAAACTATTAAACAGTATTACTGATGTTTCTCCGCCCGCACACAGGTGGAGAAACCAGATCCTGCACTATCAGGTGTCACTGGACCCCACCACCACCACCACCCCACCTATCCTTTCGACCTGCCAGCTCCACTCAACCACCTGCTCTGGTGCGTTTGGAGGATTCAGAGGAGGGTTGTGGAGTTTGACCTTTCCCCTCCCCTCGCTGACAACAGAAAGGCCTTTGGATGTGAGGAGGGGGGGGTCCATGAAAGAGCCATGAGTTTTAACAGCACTGCAAGTTTTCCATGTGTGCTTTGAAAGTACGACAAAAAAACGTCGATCAATATCCGGCGCCTGATCACGCAGGGCTGGAATAATGAACATGATGCCTGATTTAAAACATTTATCTGCCTTCAGGTTCGATCTGAGCATAAAAGCTCGCAGCTCCCACCGAGTTTAATAAAGACATCGGGGCCTTTTATTTGAGAAATTACAGATATGAAAAAACTCAGTGATGGATGACACTTTTCATTTAAACACATCAAACAGAAGGTGATGATTTAACCCAACTGGCAGACGAGGAGACGTCTGAAAAGGTTAGTCTCGAGATTACGTTTAAAGATGCCGACATATTGTGAAGCCTTCTGCCTCTTTTTGGCAGAGTGCTCGATATTAAACAACTCAGAGAATCAAAGACAA